>JBAIZL010000376.1:3077500-3182500 GCA_036971475.1 Prosapia bicincta | reverse complement strand
TTAATATTTAATAATGGAATGGATTTATGTAATGAAGAGAGAAAGAGAGTGGGGAGAAAGTGGAAGAAAATGAAAGATAGTACACATTGGTGCATTAAACTTTAGATAAAAACGTTTTAATATTTAATAATGGAATGGATTTATGTAATGAAGAGAGAAAGAGAGTGTGGAGAAAGTGGAAGAAAATGAAAGATAGTACACATTGGTGCATTAAACTTTAGATAAAAACGTTTTAATATTTAATAATGGAATGGATTTATGTAATGAAGAGAGAAAGAGAGTGTGGAGAAAGTGGAAGAAAATGAAAGATAGTACACATTGGTGCATTAAACTTTAGATAAAAACGTTTTAATATTTAATAATGGAATGGATTTATGTAATGAATAGAGAAAGAGAGTGGGGAGAAAGTGGAAGAAAAAGAAAGATAGTACACATTGGTGCATTAAACTTTAGATAAAAACGTTTTAATATTTAATAATGGAATGGATTTATTTAACGAAGAGAGAAAGAGAGTATGGAGAAAGTGGAAGAAAATGAAAGATAGTACACATTGGTGCATTAAACATTAGATAAAAACGTTTTAATATTTAATAATGGAATGGATTTATTTAATGAAGAGAGGAAGGGAGTGAGGGGATAAAGTGGAAGAAAAAGAAAGAGTTTAGTAAACATTGGTGTATTAAACATTATATAAAAACGTTTTAATATTTAATAATGGAATAGATTTATTTAACGAAGAGAAAAAGAGAGTGGGCAGAAAGTGGAAGAAAATGAAAGATAGTACACATTGGTGCATTAAACTTTAGATAAAAACGTTTTAATATTTAATAATGGAATGGATTTATGTAATGAAGAGAGAAAGAGAGTGTGGAGAAAGTGGAAGAAAATGAAAGATAGTACACATTGGTGCATTAAACTTTAGATAAAAACGTTTTAATATTTAATAATGGAATGGATTTATGTAATGAAGAGAGAAAGAGAGTGGGGAGAAAGTGGAAGAAAATGAAAGATAGTACACATTGGTGCATTAAACTTTAGATAAAAACGTTTTAATATTTAATAATGGAATGGATTTATGTAATGAAGAGAGAAAGAGAGTGTGGAGAAAGTGGAAGAAAATGAAAGATAGTACACATTGGTGCATTAAACTTTAGATAAAAACGTTTTAATATTTAATAATGGAATGGATTTATGTAATGAAGAGAGAAAGAGAGTGTGGAGAAAGTGGAAGAAAATGAAAGATAGTACACATTGGTGCATTAAACATTAGATAAAAACGTTTTAATATTTAATAATAGAATGGATTTATTTAATGAAGAGAGGAAGGGAGTGAGGGGATAAAGTGGAAGAAAAAGAAAGATAGTAAGTATTGGTGTATTAAACTTTAGATAAAAACGTTTTAATATTTAATAATGGAATGGATTTATTTAATGAAGAGAGAAAGAGAGTGAGGAGAAAGTGGAAGAAAAAGAAAGATAGTACACATTGGTGCATTAAACATTAGATAAAAACGTTTTAATATTTAATAATAGAATGGATTTATTTAATGAAGAGAGGAAGGGAGTGAGGGGATAAAGTGGAAGAAAAAGAAAGATAGTAAGTATTGGTGTATTAAACTTTAGATAAAAACGTTTTAATATTTAATAATGGAATGGATTTATTTAATGAAGAGAGAAAGAGAGTGAGGAGAAAGTGGAAGAAAATGAAAGATAGTACACATTGGTGCATTAAACATTAGATAAAAACGTTTTAATATTTAATAATAGAATGGATTTATTTAATGAAGAGAGGAAGGGAGTGAGGGGATAAAGTGGAAGAAAAAGAAAGATAGTAAGTATTGGTGTATTAAACTTTAGATAAAAACGTTTTAATATTTAATAATGGAATGGATTTATTTAATGAAGAGAGAAAGAGAGTGAGGAGAAAGTGGAAGAAAAAGAAAGATAGTACACATTGGTGCATTAAACATTAGATAAAAACGTTTTAATATTTAATAATGGAATGGATTTATGTAATGAAGAGAGAAAGAGAGTGGGGAGAAAGTGGAAGAAAAAGAAAAATAGTAAGTATTGGTGTATTAGACTTTAGATAAAAACGTTTTAATATTTAATAATGGAATGGATTTATTTAATGAAGAGAGAAAGAGAGTGAGGAGAAAGTGGAAGAAAAAGAAAGATAGTACACATTGGTGCATTAAGCTTTAGATAAAAACGTTTTAATATTTAATAATGGAATGGATTTATGTAATGAAGAGAGAAAGAGAGTGGGGAGAAAGTGGAAGAAAAAGAAAAATAGTAAGTATTGGTGTATTAAACTTTAGATAAAAACGTTTTAATATTTAATAATGGAATGGATTTATGTAATGAAGAGAGAAAGAGAGTGGGGAGAAAGTGGAAGAAAAAATAGTAAGTATTGGTGTATTAAACTTTAGATAAAAACGTTTTAATATTTAATAATGGAATGGATTTATGTAATGAAGAGAGAAAGAGAGTGAGGAGAAAGTGGAAGAAAAAATAGTAAGTATTGGTGTATTAAACTTTAGATAAAAACGTTTTAATATTTAATAATGGAATGGATTTATGTAATGAAGAGAGAAAGAGAGTATGGAGAAAGTGGAAAAAAGAAAGATAGTACACATTGGTGCATTAAACATTAGATAAACGCTTTTTAATATTTAATAATAGAATGGATTTATTTAATGAAGAGAGAAAGTAAGAGGAGAGAGAGTGGAAGAAAAGGAAGAGCTTAGTAAACATTGGTGTATTAAACATTATATAAAAACGTTTTAATATTTAATAATGGAATAGATTTATTTAACGAAGAGAAAAAGAGAGTGGGGAGAAAGTGGAAGAAAATGAAAGATAGTACATAGTGGTGTTTCAAATATTAGATAAAAACGTTTTATTATTAATTAATGGGATGTATTTATTTAATAATAAAGAAAAAGAGTGGGACCAGAGAGAGGAAGTAGAAGTTGAAGAGTATAACGCATTGTTACTGTTCTTGTGATACCTGTTTTTTTTTTTTTTTTTTAATAAGTGGAAGTATGTGTGGTTTGATAAATATTATAAATAAATAAATAAACTTTTGAAGAGGATTCACTCTGAGACTCTAAATATAGGCCAAAGTTTTAAGACAATTTCAGATTAACAGCTTGAAGCATTTGTGTAGTAAGTTTTTATTTTAAATAACTAAAACCACTTAACCACAAAAAAAACCTGTTATTTTCACATTTCTTATGTCCATTTCGATAGCAAATAAGTTATATTCAGAGGAAATTACTAATCAAAAATGCCTCTGATAATAATAATAATAGAACCCATAATTTATTTTTGTAATAGGTTTTTGAATATGATTGCTTTGAAATGTACATATGGGTTTCAATAGAAAGTTTTTAGTGGCTAAGAGGTTTTATTGATTTAAAAAAATACCAAATGTTTAAGTTTTTGCTGTAATAAATTATCTTAATTAATTATTTACTATACTTGTAAAATTATAAAAATTTATTTTGTGTTCCTCTTTGTATTCATATCTCCAGTTTCTTTTATCCAATTAGTTCTATTAGTTCACACTTTTTCTACGTATATCTTGTTGAAATTTTCAATTCTTAATATAATACTTTTTTTTTATTCATTCGCTCATGTTCAAATTAATTTTTTTAAACTTGTAGCGGACTTGTAGAGACTTGATATTAACACAGTTTATTCAAAAATTAATTAAATAATAAACTTAATGAGTTATATTTAGTTTTATATTGGAGAAAATCTTTTCACAAAGGTACAAGGTATGTAATAAAGTTCTTTCGTCCCATTTGGGTTAAAATAAGTGAAACATGATTTCTTGAAACAGTTGATTTTATATTACAGGTTATGTGGTAGAAAAGCTGTTTTAACGTATAGGTTATGTTACTTTATTTACAATATTTGTAATTATTTAATAAAAAGTAACTAAAATAAAAAAATTTTTTGTTTACCCAATTAGGAATTGGCTTGTTTATACGAAAAGTTTTGTTTAAATTACTTGTTATGTACATTTTTGCACTTCCAAATTAGTTTATGGTCTTGAAGTTTTTAAAGTATCAATAACTCAAATGAGGCGTCTTAAACAAAGGTCCAAGCAACTATTTTATCGGAAGTTGAAAAATTGTATTGATCAACCAAGAGCTTGATCATAAGCGTAATCTCCTGGAATTACATCTCCTGAATTCCGAAGGTCTGTGTCCAACGTCATTGGCGTTTGGGAATTGCATTTCTTCATTTGAAGGCGTTCAATAAAAAACAAATCATTTTGTAACTGATTAGTTTGTATTTATTTGTAAATTTTCTACTAGATTCTTTTAGTTCTGACAAAGAGATCAAAAAATTAAACAGATTTGGGTTGGAACACTAAATTCGTTCCAGGGGCAGGTCGCTTATCTATCTAGAACTTATAGTGTAGTAAGGTCTTTTGGCTGTTACGTGGTGGAGTAGCAAGTAAATCTCTGTGCTTGTGATGACCCTACCTGAGTGTGGGAGTCGCGAGTTTAAGGTCGGTATTCGGAAAGGGTAGAGGTTCCATTACACCAAAGCAGACACTTTTGTGACTGCTTAGATCAGGCATCCTCACTACGCGGCCCGCGGGCGCATGCGGCCCTCGGGACGATTTTTTGCGGCCCTTAGACGGTTAGGATTGAAGTCAAAATATTTTATAACTTAAATAAATATTATATTTATTTACTGAGTGTTTTGAAAATCTGCCGTTGTTTTACTAAACTTAATTAATTACTCAAACTACTGAGATTAAAAACTGTGATTTACTAAAACTGTTGAAAGACCTGAAGGAAGAAATGTCTCAGAGGTTTAGTGACGTCAGGAAGTATCAGGAACCATTTCACTTGGTAGAAAATCCATGGGCAATGAAACCAGCTAATGTAGCTCATTTTTCTGTTTTTGGATATGAAGCTAGAGATTTGAAAAATGAATTAATCTATCTTCAGAACGATACGGAACTCAAAAGTATTTTTGAAGAAAAGATGATGAATAAAGCTCACTATGAGTTTTGGAGGGTTGTTGAAAAGGACAAATTTCCTAACTTACTTGAATGTGCTCAGAAAATATTGTGTGTTTTTTCATCTACTTATGTCTGTGAATCTACATTCAGTAAGCTGAAGTTTGTAAAAAACAAGTACAGATCTAGGCCAACAAGTGAAAATGTTGAGAACATTTTAAGAATTTCAGTTTCTTCCCAACCTGCCAACATAGAGGCCATATTAGAGGACTGTGAAAGATTTCACCCATAAACTTCAAAGAATTAACTAAGTAAAAAATAAAACATGTTCAAACTTTTTTATGCGCAAAACAGTTTATTCATGTTGGTAATGTAATAAACGTATGTTATAATCATATTGTTTGTCAGTTATTTAGTGCCTCTTGTACTTGCGGCCCTCAGGAAAATTGTATGCAAAATTTTTGGCTCTCAAAGTATTCCTAGTGAGGAACCCTGGCTTAGATAGTGACGACTGTAGGTGCGGAGGAAGTCGGGTTATTGGTATCGTCATCTATAAGGAGGAAGTCGGGTTATTGGTATCGTCATCTATAACCTTTTCTTGGGCTTTTCATTTTAATGTATCGTATTCAACTGCTTACGATTCTTATAAACTTGTGATTAAATTGAGTTGTAATGAAGAAATACTGTTTGACGATAAATTACATACAATAATACTTATTAACGGTAAATAGTTAAATTAGAATAACTTTACTCTTTGTCAGTAAACGCCTTCAATATAAAGTGACCAGCTGACCATTACAGACGGGGTTGATCCTCGGCAGATCTGGAGTCTCTGTCGAAGCAGACCTCAGTGGGCATTATCCTTGACAGAATTATATATAAGATGCAGAAGGAGGTTGATCCTCGGCAGATCTGGAGTCTCTGTCGAAGCAGACCTCAGTTGGTATTATCCATGACAGAAAGGATTTACAAGATGCAGAAGAAGGTTGATCCTCGGCAGATCTGGAGTCTCTGTCGAAGCAAACCTCAGTGGGCGTTGTCCATGACAGACAGCATATATATAATGCAGAAGATGGTTGATCCTCGGCAGATCTGGAGCCTCTGTCGAAGCAGACCTCAGTGGGTGTTATCCATGACAGAAAGCATATATAAGATGCAGAAGGAGGTTGATCCTCGGCAGATCTGAAGCCTCTGTCGAAGAAGACCTCAGTGGGTATTATCCATGACAGAAAGCATATATAAGATGCAGAAAAAGATTGATCCTCAACTGATCAGGAGGTTCTGACGAAGCAGACCTCCGTCGATATTATCCATGACAGAAAGCGTTTATAAGATGCAGAAAAAGGTTGATCCTCAACTGATCAGGAGCCTCTGACGAAGCAGACCTCTGTGGGTATTATCCATGACAGAAAGCATATATAAGATGCAGAAAAAGGTTGATCCTCAACTGATCAGGAGCCTCTGACGAAGCAGACCTCTGTGGGTATTATCCATGACAGAAAGCGTATATAAGATGCAGAAAAAGGTTGATCCTCAACTGATCAGGAGCCTCTGTCGAAGCAAACCTCAGTGGGTATTATCCATGACAGAAAGCATATATAAGATGCAGAAAAAGATTGATCCTCAACTGATCAGGAACCTCTGACGAAGCAGACCTCCGTGGATATTATCCATGACAGAAAGCGTATATAAGTGCAGAAAAAGGTTGATCCTCAACTGATCAGGAGCCTCTGTCGAAGTAAATCTCAGTGGGTATTATCCATGACAGAAAGCATATATAAGATGCAGAAAAAGATTGATCCTCAACTGATCAGGAGCCTCTGACGAAGCAGACCTCCGTGGATATTATCCATGACAGAAAGCGTTTATAAGATGCAGAAAAAGGTTGATCCTCAACTGATCAGGAGCGTCTGACGAAGCAGACCTCCGTGGATATTATCCATGACAGAAAGCGTTTATAAGATGCAGAAAAAGGTCGATCCTCAACTGATCAGGAGCCTCTGACGAAGTAGACCTCAGTGGACATAGTCCATGACAGGAACCCTAAACAACATGACGAAGAAGACATCTTGCGCAGGGGAAGCCCGGCAATCATGTGATACAGCCGAAGTTGGCAACATTAGTACTTGAGAAAACATGGTCAGGGAAGGGAGCTGATACCAAATGTTTGGGCTCTGTACATAAATCTTACATAACTTTTCGTAAATCAATGCCGTATCGGTTCTCCTGTACGTAGTGATTTAATTTTCTCAACTCTACAAGACAGTCGCTCCTCTAATTGCTAGTTAGTAATACATGACTCGCAATCCATGTAATCTATATCGTCCAGCAATGTCGACAGGTTAATGAACGATAAATTGATTTCTAAACAAGTAATATAAACAAAAGTTTTAAAAAATTAATTCCGACTATAGTCAACAAAGAAAGAACTTGCCGACTACCCGTCAGGGAGACTTAATGGGCAGTTCGGCAGAGCCGGTGGGGATATTGCGCCCGTGTGAACTGTCGTAAGGAATGCTGTGTCGGATTGTGCTCACGTGCCGTTTGAGCTCTGTGTTGAGGGAGTTCAAGTAGCTGTTCCGGCCCCCGTTGCTTTGATAGAGCCCGTGGTAGTTCCGGAGAACGCCCGCCAGGTTCTTACGCGACGACTGCGAGCGGCTGTAAGGTCTGGGTACCGCCGCAGACTGTTGAGGAAGGCGAACTATGGGAAAGTGGTCGATGTGTGGCTTCGGTGCGACACTTTAAACCAATTCATTCGCACCGGATATTACAAGCGATTTACCGATTGGAGGTTCTTCAGAGCTCAGCTGGGAACGGTATCGCTTAACGGCTACTGGCGATTCGGAACCGGAGACAGGCGGTGTCGGAGATGTGACTACGCATCAAAGACGCTGCCGCATGTGCTAAACCAGGGGTATCCCTTTCTTACTCAAGAGCCACTTTGAAAACTTTTGGAAGAAAGGCGGTCCGGCAATATTTCAGGGCAGAAAGTTTAGCACCCCCCCCCCCCCATACAACTATAACTCTTTTGTAATGCGGTGGTTTTTGAGATTTTCTTGCTTAGTTTTTTACTTGTTTATAGCTAGTTCATTTTTCACTTATAAAAAACAAAGTGGCAAGTGAGAGATGAGTGCTGTACTCATATTAATAGGTAAAAATGCTTAAAAAGAAATATATTACCAAATAATTTTTTGAGTATGTTAGATTTCCGCGGGCCGTAGGTTGGAGATCCTGGTGCTAAACCACTGTCTGAAGCACAGCGTGGCCCTGCAGGGTCACCACGATGCCATTTTAAAACGCCTATCAAAGGCGGTGCCGTGGCGATTTTCGCGTTAATCAAACTTGCCAGGTATGAACTCAAAAAGGCCCGAGTTGGTTATGGTGAACGAGGGGACAAAGTCTGTTTCAATAATCGATGTGGCTGTCCATTTTGAGAACCGCTACCAGTCTCTGGTCTAAGCGCGTATTAATAAAGTTAAAAAATATTCATACTGGAGCAGCTCCGCTTACAAGGTTATAAAGTGATCCTTAATGTCCAAGTGGTAGGAGCCTTCGGTTCGAGAGCAACCTAATGAGGATATCCGATTGTTGATGATATCTTCTCTTTATGCCAGAATAATGAAGAGGTTGATGGTATCGGATGCCATACAATGGTCTCGAGACATATATGTTACCCACATCACCGATCTGCAACAATATTATCAGGTGGGGCATTTTGTGGTTGAACCATGTATTATTTCTTGGTTTGGGGACGGTTGCACCAGGTACGGTACCAATAATGCTTTCTGTTTCTTTTTGGAGTTTATTATTTTCATTTGTTTTTAATATTTTCTTTATTTTAATGTTTGCTTTTACCGCAACTATTTATTTATTGTTTAAATGTTTTTATATTCATTTAACTTGATATTTATTTTGTTTCTAACTTTATTGTACCTCTCTCAGTGTTTGGGATTAGATGGGTGGTTCTGATTTGAGGTAGATTTTGTGTGTTTTCTTTTCTATGTATATCTATTTGTTTATCTACATATATTTGTTTTACTGCAAGATCTCGGAGCAAGAGTTTGTAATTAACTTAGGAGTTATTATTGTTAACTTAGTTGGCGTTAATCTCGACATTTAAGAATATGTTTCAGTGTGGTGCAGGACATTATATAGTATGGTATGGTGGTATGTTATTGTTACGTTAGTACGAACTTTATACAATTATCGGGAATGCTCCACAGTTTAATTAATTTTTTTTTTTAATAAGTCTGTATTGAAGTATTATTGATCAATAAATGAAGTATAAATCTATAAGGCAAAGGAAATATTCATGTGAGGCGACATCCATGTCCAAAAATCGATTAGAACGATTAATGTCCGCTTGGAAGTTTTAACTGTTAGTTTATACTAACATCTTTCAACATATTTATATAAGATAAAATAAAATGCAAAAGCCTTTCCTTCATGAACAACATCCGGTAGAATACGAGTGTATCACGTAGTTAGTTAAACTATAAGATTCAGAGAAGTATACGAATAGTGTTACATCCCTGTTGTTCTGGAGTCAACACGGGAAGATATCTTTGGAACGAAAAAGTCGTTATCGTCTTATCTAGTACTGAAAATTCGTGTTAAATTTTCTGTAATAGCAACTTTAAATTTTTAGAGGTTGAGACGGGAGGATGATAACTAGGGACGGGAGGATGAGTGGTAAGTGGAGACGAGAGGATGGGATTGTAAATGGAGACAGGAGGATAAGAAGATAAATGAAAATGTGAGAATGAAAAGATAAATAAAAACATAAAGATCAGATAGTAAATGAAGACAGGAGGATGGGAAGATAAATAAAGACAGAAGGATTGGATAGTGAATGGAAGACGGGAGGATGGGAAGATAAATGGAGACGAAAAGATAGGATAGTAAATGGAGACGGGAGGATGGGAAGATAAATAAAGACAGAAGGATTGGATTGTAAATGGAAGACGGGAGGATGGGAAGATAAATGGAGACGAAAAGATAGGATAGTAAATGGAGACGGGAGGAGGAAATCATAAATGAAGACGCGATGATGGAAAGATAAATAAAGACTGAATGATTGGATAGTAAATGGAAGACGGGAGGATGGAATGATAAGTTTAGACGAAACGATGGGATAGTAAATGCAGACGGGAAGATGGGAAGATAAATAAAGACAGAATGATTGGATAATAAATAAAAGACGGGAGGATGGAATGATAAGTGGAGACTAAACGATGGGATATTAAATGGAGACAGGAGGATAAATAAAGACAGAATGATTGGATAGTAAATGAAAGAAGGGAGGATGGAATAATAAGTGGAGACGAAACGATGGGATAGTAAATGGAAACCGGAGGATGGGGAGTTAATAAAACAGAATGATTGGATAGTAAATGGAATACGGGAGGATGGAATGATATGTGGAGACGAAACGATGAGATAGTAAATGGAAACGGGAGGATGGGGAAATAAATAAAAAAAGAAGGATTGGATAGTAAATGGAAGACGGGAGGATGGAATGATATAGGATATAAGATAAGGCAAGTATGAGACAAAAAGCGTTTAAGCACCATGTAAAAAAATGTTTTGAACATAAATATAATTTACCTTGATAAAGCATTATAGTAAGGAATATCACAATGTATTTAATTATACATTATTAAGAGGTTATGAAGGTGTACAGGTGAAAGAGAAAAAGGAGTCTCTGGTTAAGTTCAATGTAACAGTTTAAAAAATCGCCTGGTTTAACAAGAAGTAAACGTAAGCTTTTAAATATGGTCGTTTTCATCGCTCTAAAATAGCTAAAATAAAGCGAATGACGTCGTAGGTGCGTCACTTCCGGGATAAGATGATCGTGGTGATTACATGTTATGTTCAAATAGACTATTAATTATTAGTGGCGCTTTATAAAATGATGAAAACACTCTCTTTAAACGCTTTTTTTTACCGTATCTCACTTCCCTTTCCCTAAATCAGGCGAAAAACATGGAGGAAAAGTATACGTAGAGCTTTAAACTCGGTATTGCCGGTTTCAAATAAAACGAGGCCACGCGGTTATAGACGTTTCTACCAAGCCTAATACAAGAGATTATATTATATTAACTCCAAATAACGCCGAATATCACGGCCTTGAAGAATGACAATTTGAATTTTTAATTACAGCAAGGTATCAATAATAATTAGGTACAAAATGGTTGGTTAGTATAATTTATTATAAATGTATAAAACTAATAACTGAAATGCGGAACAACTACTATTCAGGAAGAATGGCGTCCTCAGGATACTGCAGTAGCACGTTGTTCGCCAAGCGTGTGAATATCTGACTGATTGTTGACATTAGCTTGGGCTTGAAGTGGACAAACAGTTCTGTGGAGCTCTCGTTCAGCACCTTGTTCAGCCTGTCCTCTTCTGTAACATACACGTTTTACAATATAAATGCAACGTTGTCATAGGTTAACTTTCATCTATAGTAAAAAACTACACACACACACACACCGGGTTAGTATTGGTAGAGCTAAAAGATTTGTTTAAAAATTTTATAGGAAACTGATAGACTTATTCGGTAATAGTTCTACCTGTAATCCTAAAATATCACACATGAATACTAAAACAATGATATACTCGTATATATGTATACACTCGTATATATATATATATATATATATATACATCCGTTCATTCTGCAGTCCATAAATTCGCAGTCCTTCACTCGCTCTTCTACTGTTGTTGGGTTCACCTCGTCGATGCTGGATGAGATTCTAGCGAAACGTCGGAACTGCGAATTTATGGACTGCAGAATGAACGGATGTACTCCAGATAATAACTATTCATCATATTTTTCCATCCGTGAAGGAATACGTATCAGCATATATATATATATATATATATATATATATATATATATATATATATATATATATATATATATATATATATACACAAACAAGAATATTGTTTATTATGTTTGTGAGTCGGCTTTCGAGAGCATATTAATTACAGTGCTATCATTTTCGAGCTTTAGAAGACTTTAGAAGGAAATCTAAAGACAAGCTTTAGAAGGATCTCGAAAGACGATTTGCAAATATACCAAGTAAGATTCTTGTTGAAGTACATTAAAGTGTAAATGATAAGTGAACAGAGGAAAACAGTACTGCTAAGTTAAAAATTTTGTATATTTTTTATGTCTTATTTACTTTTATATTATTTTGTAATAATATATTTGATTATAAACTATAGACTTTTGAAGAAACATAATTAAATGCAAAGTATTTTTAATATTCAGTTTTTTTAAACCATTTCATTTTTAAGATTAAAACTGTCAATACTACATTAGAAATAAAAAATTTTGATTCGTACGCACCAAGTGTATTGTCTCCATCAAGGGTGTCCGCAACGTTTATATTAACAACTAAAGGCGTCATCTCGGCCAAGAAGTCCTCTATTTGTAAATACTTCGTGCCGTTAACTGAAATCCGTTTGAAGTATATGATCCACATTGAAGTTATATCGGCTGAAACAAAATGAATTAGCGTCAAACGGAATTCGTAACTTTATTCCCTAACTCCCGAACGGGGTATTACAGGATACAGAAAATTTAGAATTGATATTGGTAAGATAATTTCAATGTTTCACTCACTAAGATTGACTTCAAAAGCCCCTAAACTTGCCAAGGGATAGTTAATGACCTGTCCCTCGCTCTTGTAGTGGCCTTGAAACGAAAGCTTTGGTATTTTGCTGGTTATTTCCATTTTGTCTTGCTGCAAACTGACTCTGAAACACACCATAGTTGGTAATATAATCGACATCCATATATGCTCGAGTGTGTGTGTGTGTTCGTGCGTGTGCGTGTGTGTATGTGTGTGTGTGTGTGTGTGTGTGTGTGTGTGTGTGTGTGTGTGTGTGTGTGTGTGTGTGTGTGTGTGTGTGTGTTGTGTGTGTGTGAGCATAAATAAGAATAAATCTTTAAATAAATATTACACCTATAACAAGGATAATTTTTAATTTTTAAAAAACCCTGCGGAAAGTCTTAGCTTGACTGTTTTATATTAAAAATGAAAAATTCCTTTTTTTGTATGTTATTATTTTTAACGTGCTTAGTGTAAAAATTAACTCAGCATATAAAGTACATAGTGGTAACAGGCCGAATCTGTATAGGTACTGCGGGCAGTAACAAACAATACACGGCACCGCATCGGCAATTTAACGTCATACGTTAACTATGAAATCGAGTACATTGGGAAAATTGTTGGAGAAAAGCGTGTACAAATCTTGGGCTGAGGTTTATATTTAATTATAAACATAGAATAGGAAGTGTTTCTTCCCTACTTAACCTTAAAATGTAAAGGATTCTCTTTAATCCGATTAAGAAGTGATTTGCTCCAACTACGCAATTACGGAATTTTTTTAGTGAAACCTTCTACAGTGACGTCTACAAAAATTATTGGATGGACATAAACATTCAATTTTATGACAGTATAATTTCCGCCAGGTTACGCTGTAAGTCAGTTCAACGGGAATTAAATGACAACATATGATTTTATGCAACAGCTGATTTTATGTTATTGGTTATGTTGTAGAACATCTGTTTTACACATAGGTTATGTTACATTATTTACTGAACATTGTAATTATTAAAAGGAAAAAGGTTATTACTAAATAGTTTTGATCAGGGAATAAATACGTATATTAATTTACTTAAATTTCGATGAATCTCAATAAAAATAATTCAATATAATGATAATTAAAAGTTATGTATTTTTAATACAATTTTTGAAATTAAAACATTCAAAGCGTGTCTGAGAGCTTTCAAGAAATGATTTCAAATGAATTCGTTAACAAAAATTATATTCAGTAAACATGTAATAAATGTTTTTTGTTACCTATATTATTTTATTAGGTACTTAAGTATTATACGGGGGTACTATTATACCGCGTGCTGCGGTGGTTAGGTTAGGTGAAGCTACCATTACTTCCCTGTTACATTATGAATCGGATGTGGGGAAGTGCTAAATAGAGGAACGAGCGGCATGGAAGTGCCGCTGGAATGTATATGGCGATTGGGAGTGATCGCGACTACCGGCAATGCGTTCAACTCAATTACCGCTAACATCGCATCTTTTTGGGGGCGGAAAACCAAAACCGACCTCCATTATGACAAGTAATTTTCACAGTAAGTCAAATAAAGTCTGTCCTGTATAAACATATATTACTCTTACATCCACTGCAAAATAACCTCTAAAAATAGTGGCCTAAAACTTTTAATACGTAAGTTCATTTTATTATTAACTATAATAAATGTTAGTCTGTATTAAATATATTCCTCAAATAATAATATAAAAATTGAATGAAAAATGTAGAAAATAATATTTTTGGTTTATTTTCGATGAAAATTTTGCAAAACTAAGAGCTCTAATTTGTTATTTGTAGTTCAGATTTTGGTCTAAATATAGTACGCAAGATTAAATGTTTTTCTCATTAAAAATTTCTGTAGACGTGGCGATAAATGTTTCCACTTCTGTCGTCCCTCCCCCGAGTGCCAAAACCAAATTAAAAAATTGAATAAAAATACAAGAGAAATACAAATGCAAGAATAAATAATTTATTGAATTAAATCGAAATGTTCAGGAGTATTTAATTAAAAAGTGTTTGTAGTTAAGGGGTTTCATTTATTTAGAATAATAAAATGACATCAAAGTAGTTAAAATTCTGCTTACTTGATAGTCTCGATCTGAATGTCGCAAAGGCCAAATATGAAAACATTGTTAAACGACTCTATCAGCTTGAAACCATCGTCTTCGTAGTCATTTTCCACTTGGGATATTATCAGTGGGTCTAGAGCTGGGATACTTAGTTCCGGTGACCCTGGAACATGATTCGGCCGTTAACATCAAGACCCATATAATAAATCATATTCTATAATAATATTCAATTTTTATTAGTGTTTGAACAAATAATTATTTATTAGGTTACCCAAGAAACTAATTTTTTCTCACCGGTTTAAATTACTGAATATTGGTTATATTTATTTTGTAAAAACAGTCTTGTAGACGCATGAAATACTATATTTTATTTTTCAAAAATTATTGTAGCAAAAAATATTTTAGTTGAATGAGTAATGTCAAAATTTGGTTCAAATTATGCTTTAATTAATGTAAAAATTACAGTTTAAATTATAGTGATTAAACTTAAACGTTTCCAAAATTAAATATTTCATACATTCTTTTAAGTAATGATCTGTGTTTTTTCTTTCTTTCTATTGCTTTCTGTGGGGTAAAAAAGCCAAAACATGTAGATCATTATTATTATTTTGTTGTACAAACCTTCAACATATTAATTATTAAAAAGGTTTTAATTTTGTAATTTATTTGATATTTAGAAACGAAATCACAGCGTTGAGTCAATTACAATTCCTGAAATGTTTTACTTTAATATAAAATTCAACTGACTTCTCTCCAGTTACTAATATTATGGCTAGTTTCACACTTATACGGCAGTCGTGTTACTGATGTCGTTTAAACGACTCTTGGGGTGAAAACTGATTTGGATATTTCACATTTAAACGACAAAAGTCGTGGTCGTGCAAACGAAACGCGGCAGTCGTGCAATGTTGTAGGTGGTCGTCCATTCCCACTGCAAAGGACGACTGTCGTGGACGTCCGAAAATTCGTGGAAGGCTTGAAGGAGGAAGGGAGAAGGGGACGCTTCATATAAGCACTGCACGACACGACATGTCCAGTAGTTTTCTGATTTGAACCCAAGTCACTACGATTGTTTTTGTTCTCTAAAATTTATTCATATTCTAATATTTAACTTTGATCCTGTTATTATTGTTATTATGGTAGAAGTAGACATAGAAGTACTAATTTTTTTAGTTCAGGATCGTCCCATTTTATGGGACAAAACTGAAAACTCATATAAAGATGGGGTTAAGACAAAGAGTGCTTGGGTGGAAGTTTGCAAACAATTGCGGGATAACTTTGAGGAGATCAGTGAACAGGAGAGAAACGAATTCGATAAGTAAAATGCTCTATTTATTTATATTATATTTATTTACAGGCTGTACCTATCATAATTATAGCTCCACATCTTTTTAAAAAACGCTATATTTGTCTCAACTTTAACAGACACACTACATTTTACATATTACATTTACACCTTTTTTTATTTTGTTTTATTTTTCAATTATTAACTTATTTAAGTACACTTGATTGACCACATTATATTTTAGAATTTTGCCAGCTCACAGAGCCAATTGGGGTTAAAAAATATTTCTTCGTGTATTCTTAAATCTTCGAAAAGAACAAAGAATGCACCAACTTCAGGCGGTCTCATGTTGAGCGGATGAATCCACTGCATCCTATTTCTTTTATTTTTCTTTAGTCGACGATACAATATCATTAACGCAATAAGTTGGATACGCTCCATGGTTGACGAACGACTGGTTTGATCAGCCTGAGCCGAGTAGTGTATATGTGAAAATGACGGGCTATTGTGTCGTGCACAGCAAATAGTCGTCCCCGACTCGATCGTGTCGGGTCGTGTAAGTATGAAACTAGCCTATGTCTACTAGCAACGGTTTGTCTTCGATTGTTAACACGCGGTCTTGTGGTCCTTTAAGAGTGTTCATTTACGGTGTAGCAAATTGAATTTATAATATTTATAACTACTTGAATCATTTCAGGAAAATGTGAAGGATGTGTACGTTTAAATACAAATTTTAACATTTTTCCATTTTATAAATTGCTATCATAAATTGATCACAAAATAAAAGATATTTTAAAAAATATGTTTAATTTGTTGGGCTATATTTTGAAGAGTTTATTATTACTATTCACATATTTAGTGTGCTTTGAATTTTTTCGTCAAAGTCTGAAATCTAAAACTCACTCTCTATTTTGTTGATAAAACGTATGTCAATTTTAAACAAAAGAATCACTTGGGGAGTGATTTATCGAAAAAGCTATAAAAAAATTATATAGTTTAAAAAAGTTCTTACAATTTTAGAGAAAATCAAGACTTTCTGAAAATATTATCTATTATTAAAAAAATTATTTTGTTAATAGTCATACTGCTCGTTTAGTTAGAACAATTTTATCGATGATCTACTTCATTATAAAACAATGGTTTAGTGTTGTCTTTCGGTACGTTTTTACCATAGATCTTCAACGTTTAACTCTAATATATGTTTTTTAACTTTCTGAATGTTTTTTTTAAATTTCTATTTATAAATTTCAGAATAATTTCAAATTCTGATATTTGAAAATTTTATGATGAAAATTTGCTGATAAAAATTAATTTTTGTAAGGAACTAGATGTTTACAGATATTATTATTGTATAAATTAATATATTATTATAAATATTATATACTTTGTCTTTTGTAAATACAAACTACTTTGTTTGTAGCTTTCCCATTTATACTTTATACATAATCTTTATCGTAAGATATCGTCATTAACTAGTTTATAAAAATTGTTATTATATATTGTCCATATAGAAGCAACTTTAATAGGTTAAACAAGTTCCAACCTCTAAGAAAATAAAAAGTCTACAAGTTATACTAGAATTTTGAGTAAAATAGCAAACCATTTAAAATATCGAAAAGCTTCGGTTATGTTTCTTACATAATAATGCAAAGAACCTAATCAGACATTATTTGCAGATATTTGTAAATACGTTTATGTATAGAAGCAGTTCTCTTACACTGCTTAGCTTTTAAGGAGATTTTAAACCTAAATTAGGAAATTATTTTTGGTAGATTTTTTTACAGTTATAGTGATCTTGATTTCGTTTGATTTAAATCAAAGTTAATTTAAGTTAAGTTCTGTTTATTACGACAAGATCAGTAGCATATATAAAAGTAATGAGCTTAGATGTTGGTAGCAATTAATTATTAGAACGCGATATTTGCCAAAAATACGCACAGATAGAAAAAAAGAGCAAACATTTCTCGCATAGCCACTCTATGCTTCTAGCTTACTGCAACAATACTCATCTCACCATTCCTCAGATTGCGTATCAGTGTAGACAAGGAATCCTTGACACAGCTGTTCAGGTTAGGACTGCTCTTAGTGCATGTGTGAAGGTACGGCGCTGAAATAGAAAACATGCCTTATTATTAATCTAATTAAAAACTTTATAATTAATGGCCAACCTTCACAACACTTGGGCTGGCTTTCCCTCAGTCCCTCACGGGACTGTAACACACAGATATGTACAATCCTGATGACTGCCTTCACTTTAGACATGTGTTGCTGTACAAGGACATGATTATACACTCCACCCCATCCCCTTATTGTCGCTACAATAATATTCTACCTATTAGCTACAATTGTTCTTATATAAACTTTCCTATCTCTAATGGGATTCATCAACAATTTTGCGTATAATAATTTTAGTAAATTTTGTTTTACAATAAGCAATCTTTTATAACCTTTATGAAATTTTAACAGAAATAGTTAAAGTATCACATAATTTTTATCGTAATTAAACACCGACAACTGCCCTTATTTATTTTTTATTTGAGTGGCTTTGATCGACTATTTTTATAAAATGATTTTTTCTTTGTTTTATTTGAGTAGGCTATTTCATGCCATTGTATTATTTTCACAGGAGGTATATATTTACTTATTCAAAGCCTTCTATTAGTTCAAATTCTCCCTTTATAATATATATATATATATATATATATATATATATATATATATATATATATATATATATGATGAATAGTTACTATCTGGAGTACATCCGTTCATTCTGCAGTCCATATATTCGCAGTTCCGACGTTTCGCTAGAATCTCATCCAGCATTGACGAGGTGAACCCAACAACAGCAGAAGAGTGAGTGACTGTTGTTGGGTTCACCTCGTCAATGCTGGATGAGATTCTAGCGAAACGTCGGAACTGCGAATTTATGGACTGCAGAATGAACGGATGAACTCCAGATAGTAACTATTCATCATATTTTTCCATCCATGAAGGAATACGTATCAGCATATATATATATATAAAGAACAAAAGTCAAAATACAAATACAAGAATTATATTTGAATTTACAATTCAAAGCTTTTCGTTGGCTAACAGTACCAACATCATCAGGAATATTAAACAATTAAAATTAACATATGTGCAAATTAGATCAAATAAATAGTTATGCCAAATCAATTACAATGTTGTTAAAATTTTTTTTTTTTATTTTTTTTATTTTGCTGCCCTAACATTACAAACACTGAATATATTATCGAATTTAGATTTTACTTGTATTTGTTCATTTATCAACTCATTATTAGTATTATATTTATGTATTTCTAAAGCTTCATAAATATTCATTCTCAGGCCTTTGTTAATTTCTTTTATAAGTATCATATTATCTATATTAGGAAATAAGTGATTATTATTAATACAATGACTAGCAAAATTTGATTTATAAATTTCTGGCTTTTTATATGCATTAAAATGTTCTTTATATCTATCTTTAAGTTTTTTCTTAGTTTGTCCTATATAAACTTTATTATAATAATCACATTCTAATTTATATACACCGTTTTTTTCATGCATATTAATAATATTATTATTATTCATTATATTTATTAATTTATTATTAGTATTATAAGCGAATTTTATGTTGCTACCTTTAAACAATTTTGTGATATTTTTTACTTCATTACCAAAAAATGTAAATGAAGTCCATATGACATTTTCATCATTATTTTTGTAAATTAGATTATTATTTTGTTTCTTTAAAATATTATAATTAAGTTTATCAACAGTTTTCTTTTTATAACCATTCTCAATTGCAATTTGATAGATAATGTTTTTCTCTCTTATCTTGTTTTCATTATTCATAGGTATTTTATGTAATCTATATAATAAATTGTATAATGCAGCCATTTTTTGATTATACGGATGGTTAGAATTATTAGGTATAATTTGGTTAGTTTGTGTCGGTTTACGATATATGTTAAATTCAAATTCATTAATATGTCTTATAATTGTTATATCTAGAAAGTTGATCTTATTATTTTCCTCCATTTCATAAGTAAAATTAATATTTTTATTTATCATATTTATTTTATCTAAAATAGTTATTAAGTTTATACCATTATTATTAGATACATACAATCCATCATCTACATATCTAAACCAATAACCGTTTTTATCAAATGTCTGTATAATTTTATTTATTTTATCATCTATATATTGTAAAAATATTTCAGATATTATATTCGATAAGGGAGAACCCATGGCAAGACCATCTTCCTGTTTGTAAATTTTATTATTATATGTAAAATAATTTTGATTTAATATTATTTTTAATGTATTTATAATTTCTAATACTAATTTTCTATCTTTTTCATTTTGCTCTAATCTAGATTTTATAATATTGAAAGTCTCTTTTATAGGAATATTTGTGTACATATTTTTTATATCTAATGATATCAATTTGGTTTTATTATCAATATTAATTATTTTTAATTTATCAATAAGGTTAATAGAATTACTTATGGTATGATTATTATTTAGTTTCATTTTATCTTTAAGAATAGATGTTATGATTTTAGATATTTTATAAGAAGGGGCATTCATAAAATTTACTAATGGTCTAATTGGTTTCTCAATTTTGTGTAATTTAATAAGTCCATTCATTATTGGTATTTTTGGATTATCGTTCATATAATTACTAATATTATATTTATTAAATAATTTATAAGAAGATTTTATTAAATTTTTTATTTCATTTTGATATTTCTTTGTAGGATCCTTATATATTTCACTAAATTGATTTTCATTTATGTATTTTTCTGTTTTATTTATGTGTTCGTCCTTATCAATAATTACAACAGCGTTACTTTTATCAGCTTTTACTGTAATTAGATTGTTATTTTGTAGTTTATTTTTTAAATCTTTAACTCCTAAATATGTCTGTCTATGGGTTTTATTAATTTTATTAGTTTTAATTAATTTTTTTATTTCATGAGCTGCTTCGATTCTGATACTATCTTGTATATTTTCATTTAATTTACTAATGGCTATTTCTGTATCTATTATTATATTATCAATATCTTTATTTATGTTTCTTTTTATATTGATTTTATTATTTTCAAGTAGTTTTATTTCGCAATTATTAAATTTAGTATTAGATAAATTAACAACATTAGGGTGAAAGTTATGATATTTAACGTCAGGTATTATTTTCATTTGTTTTTCAAGTTTTAAATTATTTAGTTTTTTTGATATATTATTTATTTTTATATTTCTAGTTTTATTTATCAAGAAGTTAATTTTATTGTATTTTTTTACAAGTTTTTTTGGCAGTATTATACATAAATATAATACTAATAATGAGTTGATAAATGAACAAATACAAGTAAAATCTAAATTCGATAATATATTCAGTGTTTGTAATGTTAGGGCAGCAAAATAAAAAAAATTAAAAAAAAAAATTTTAACAACATTGTAATTGATTTGGCATAACTATTTATTTGATCTAATTTGCACATATGTTAATTTTAATTGTTTAATATTCCTGATGATGTTGGTACTGTTAGCCAACGAAAAGCTTTGAATTGTAAATTCAAATATAATTCTTGTATTTGTATTTTGACTTTTGTTCTTTATTAATACACAAGAAAACATATTGCGATATTTATATCTATAACCTTACAGGGTTGTATTTTGTGTGAATTAGAAGTGAATGTATTTTTTGAGGTTAAGTTCCATATTTGTTTATTTTTTATAAGTTGTTTACATATTTTTTGGTATTTTACTATATTACAATTTAATATATGTATTATATTATTATTATTTCATATTATTGTAATAAGTTTTATATATATTGACATGATATCAGTTAATAATTGTAATGCTGCCTTAACAAAGGACTTAAAATTTATTTGAAAAGCGGAAAATGCAGTTAATGAACACAAATTGTAATATATATTTTAATAAACAATGTATTATAAACAATATTATTCCAAAATACGCAAAAATTACAATAAAAAACAAAAGTGATACTGCCAAAAAAACTTGTAAACAAGCAGAGAAATTATGGGTTAAAAATGAAATAAGAAATTTATATAAAAAACAAAACATTTTAACTACTGAAATATATAAATTACATTTAAAATTAGCTTCTACACTGAATAGTATAAAATGGGAAGAAAAATACAATAAAATTAACTTCTTGATAAATAAAACTAGAAATATAAAAATAAATAATATATCAAAAAAACTAAATAATTTAAAACTTGAAAAACAAATGAAAATAATACCTGAAGTTAAATATCATAACTTTCACCCTAATGTTGTTAATTTATCTAATACTAAATTTAATAATTGCGAAATAAAACTACTTGAAAATAATAAAATCAATATAAAAAGAAACATAAATAAAGATATTGATAATATAATAATAGATACAGAAATAGCCATTAGTAAATTAAATGAAAATATACAAGATAGTATCAGAATCGAAGCAGCTCATGAAATAAAAAAATTAATTAAAACTAATAAAATTAATAAAACCCATAGACAGACATATTTAGGAGTTAAAGATTTAAAAAATAAACTACAAAATAACAATCTAATTACAGTAAAAGCTGATAAAAGTAACGCTGTTGTAATTATTGATAAGGACGAACACATAAATAAAACAGAAAAATACATAAATGAAAATCAATTTAGTGAAATATATAAGGATCCTACAAAGAAATATCAAAATGAAATAAAAAGTTTAATAAAATCTTCTTATAAATTATTTAATAAATATAATATTAGTAATTATATGAACGATAATCCAAAAATACCAATAATGAATGGACTTATTAAATTACACAAAATTGAGAAACCAATTAGACCATTAGTAAATTTTATGAATGCCCCTTCTTATAAAATATCTAAAATCATAACATCTATTCTTAAAGATAAAATGAAACTAAATAATAATCATACCATAAGTAATTCTATTAACCTTATTGATAAATTAAAAATAATTAATATTGATAATAAAACCAAATTGATATCATTAGATATAAAAAATATGTACACAAATATTCCTATAAAAGAGACTCTCAATATTATAAAATCTAGATTAGAGCAAAATGAAAAAGATAGAAAATTAGTATTAGAAATTATAAATACATTAAAAATAATATTAAATCAAAATTATTTTACATATAATAATAAAATTTACAAACAGGAAGATGGTCTTGCCATGGGTTCTCCTTATCGAATATAATATCTGAAATATTTTTACAATATATAGATGATAAAATAAATAAAATTATACAGACATTTGATAAAAACGGTTATTGGTTTAGATATGTAGATGATGGATTGTATGTATCTAATAATAATGGTATAAACTTAATAACTATTTTAGATAAAATAAATATGATAAATAAAAATATTAATTTTACTTATGAAATGGAGGAAAATAATAAGATCAACTTTCTAGATATAACAATTATAAGACATATTAATGAATTTGAATTTAACATATATCGTAAACCGACACAAACTAACCAAATTATACCTAATAATTCTAACCATCCGTATAATCAAAAAATGGCTGCATTATACAATTTATTATATAGATTACATAAAATACCTATGAATAATGAAAACAAGATAAGAGAGAAAAACATTATCTATCAAATTGCAATTGAGAATGGTTATAAAAAGAAAACTGTTGATAAACTTAATTATAATATTTTAAAGAAACAAAATAATAATCTAATTTACAAAAATAATGATGAAAATGTCATATGGACTTCATTTACATTTTTTGGTAATGAAGTAAAAAATATCACAAAATTGTTTAAAGGTAGCAACATAAAATTCGCTTATAATACTAATAATAAATTAATAAATATAATGAATAATAATAATATTATTAATATGCATGAAAAAAACGGTGTATATAAATTAGAATGTGATTATTATAATAAAGTTTATATAGGACAAACTAAGAAAAAACTTAAAGATAGATATAAAGAACATTTTAATGCATATAAAAAGCCAGAAATTTATAAATCAAATTTTGCTAGTCATTGTATTAATAATAATCACTTATTTCCTAATATAGATAATATGATACTTATAAAAGAAATTAACAAAGGCCTGAGAATGAATATTTATGAAGCTTTAGAAATACATAAATATAATACTAATAATGAGTTGATAAATGAACAAATACAAGTAAAATCTAAATTCGATAATATATTCAGTGTTTGTAATGTTAGGGCAGCAAAATAAAAAAAATAAAAAAAAAAAATTTTAACAACATTGTAATTGATTTGGCATAACTATTTATTTGATCTAATTTGCACATATGTTAATTTTAATTGTTTAATATTCCTGATGATGTTGGTACTGTTAGCCAACGAAAAGCTTTGAATTGTAAATTCAAATATAATTCTTGTATTTGTATTTTGACTTTTGTTCTTTATTAATACACAAGAAAACATATTGCGATATTTATATATATATATATATTATATTAAATATGGTGATATGTTTTCTTGTAATATAGTTAATAAATTAAAAATATTTCAAAAACAAGAATACTTTTAATGAATATATTATTCAAAGTTTTTCGCCGATAAAACAGTACCAGCATCTTCAGGAAAATAATTATCTAACCTTCTATATTTTGTAAAAGCATTTCCGATAATATGCTGGACATTGGAGAGCCCATTGTTAATCCTTCTTTTTGTTTATAAATTTTATTATTATATAAAAAATAATTTTGATTTAATATGAGTTTTAATGTATTTATTATTTCTTGTGTTAATGTTTTATCTTTTTCAAATGTATCTATATTATTTTTTTATTATTTCAAGTGTTTTCATTATAGGTATGTTATTATACAAGTTAGTAACATCAAATGATATTAATTTGGTATTATTATCAATTTTAATATCTTTTAATTTTTCAATAAGCTCAATCGAATTTTTTATATTATGGGTTAGATAATTACTTTTCTGAAGATGCTGGTACTGTTTTATCGGCGAAAAGCTTTGAATAATATATGCATTAAAAGTATTCTTGTTTTTGAAATATTTTTAATTTATTAACTATATTACAAGAAAACATATCACCATATTTAATATATATATATATATATATATATATATATATATATATATTTTAAAACAACATAGGTTATTTAAATACAAGAATATTTATTAATTTATATTCAAAGCTTTTCGTTGGTAAACAGTACCAACATCATCAGGAATGAAAATTACAATAATGTAATTATTGACATTATTGTAATTTTTATTCCTGATGATGTTGGTACTGTTTACCAACGAAAAGCTTTGAATATAAATTAATAAATATTCTTGTATTTGAATAACCTATGTTGTTTTAAATTATTAAACAAGAAAACGTATTATATTAATATATATATATATATATATATATATATATATATATATATACACTCGTATATACACTACTACTACTATCTATAACTTATACAACAGTTTAATTGTTAATGAGATACTTTTTACTCGTCCACTCAAATTCAAATAGGTTTTATAAGCTTATAGCGGATACAGTTTCTTCAAATATTAATTCATTAATTAAATTTAATTTATTAATTTCACTTTATATGGGATAAAACTTTTCACAAAAGGGGCAAGGTATGCAATATAGCTATTTCATTCCATAAGGTTAAAATAAGTGCTAAAATATGATTTCATAAAACAGTCGATTTTATGTTATAGGTTGTGTGGTGGAACAGCTGTTTTAACGTTTAGATTATGTTACTTTATTTATATTAATAGTAATTACTTAGTAACCAAAATAAAAATTTCTTCGTTGATCTAAATAGGAACTGATTTGATAAATTTTATTTTTTTTTATTACTTGTTTTGTATTACTGTACTTGTTTTTTTTTTTGTATTTTTCATACGGGCAACCAATATAAATATTATGATCCACCACAGATAGGAATAACTGTGAAAATAGTTATTTTTAATATAAGGACATAAAATCCCTTGGCGAAGGAGATCAATGCATGGTCGCGTACCTGGAGTAGACCTCCATCTATCGCGTTCATGTACACCTCACCGTTACAACCCCGTCTAGGAATAAAATCAAGGAAGGGTAAAGGCACATAAAATCCCTTGGCAAAGGAGATCAATGCATGGTCGCGTGCCCGGAGTAGACCTCCATCTATCGCGTTCATGTACACCTCACCGTTACAACCCCGTCTAGGAATAAAATCAAGGAATGGTAAATTGACACAAAGGTTCTCTTGACCTGGTCGAGACACATTTAATGATATTGCGTGAATCAGCCTCTTTATCGTACTTACATATCTTTACGAAAGCGTGCGCCCGCATCAGCAGAGAGCAGACTACAGTAAGGGCAGTGAACAGGCTAGCACGGTAGCCTACCGCCATCGCTGCCTCGATATTTGTTAGCCTTCTTTCGCTTCAGGTGGCTGAATCGCTTCTTAATCACTTTGTCCACAATGATCGCAAGCTTCAGGACACCTAAAAGCATGTAGACCTACAACATCGATTTCATATCAATTTCGTTTCGCATGTTTGTTTTAAATGTAAGACAATTTGCAAGATGTTACAAAGAGGGTATGTAAAAGCTAATAGGCAATCTTATAGTTGACTGCAGACACCACTGACAAAAAACGGAGTCTTGTTATAGACTTTAAAATGGTTTTGTTTTACGAAATTTTAAATTTACTAAAATGCTGTTTAAATATTTTGTTTTACTTAAATGCTATTACTATTTAATATAAAACCCTTGTTCAAAGGAATAATGGTACAATTTCAAGTTTCTACCAGGTTTATATTAAATTTGTAAGTATCACAGTTGTCTGACATTCCTGACTCTACCAAAAGCTTTATGCCAAGTGGCTTCACCAGAAGCTCTAACGTATGCCAAGTTGCTTCACCAGAAGCTCTAACGTATGCCAAGAGACGTCACCAAAAGCTCTACCATATGCTAAGTGGCTTCACCAAAAGCTCTATCATATGCCAAGTGGCTTCACCAGAAGCTTTAACACATGCCAAGTGACTTCACCAGAAGCTCTAACATATGCCAAGTTGCTTCACCAGAAGCTCTAACGTATGCCAAGTGACGTCACCAAAAGCTCTACCATATGCTAAGTGGCTTCACCAGAAACTCTAACGTATGCCAAGTGGCTTCACCAAAAGCTCTACCATATGCCAAGTGGCTTCACCAAAAGCTCTAACATATGCCAAAAGGAATCTGCCAAAATGACTCTACCAAAAGCTCTACCATAAGCTAAAGGGCGTCTAGCAAAAGCTCTACCATATGTCAAGTGGCTTCACCAGAAACTCTAACATATACCAAGTGGCTTCACCAAAAGCTCTAACATATGCCAAAAGGAATCTGCCAAAATGACTCTACCAAAAGCTCTACCATAAGCTAAAGGGCGTCTAGCAAAAGCTCTACCATATGCCAAATGGCTTCACCAGAAACTCTAACATATACCAAGTGGCTTCACCAAAAGCTCTAACATATGCCAAAAGGACTCTGTCAAAATGACTCTACCAAAAGCTCTACCATAAGCCAAAGGGAGTCTAGCAAAAGCTTTACCATATGCCAAAGAGGCTCGTAAAAAGGCTCTACCATATGGGAAAACCAGCTCTCCCATAATTAGATTCGCTATAAATCCTTTGACAGTAATATAGAGGCAGTTTCAAACAGATCTCTGAAATTATTTCTTCAAATAAAATTTAACCTATTTAAAGGATAGAAATTATCTACGAACATTAATTTTTAATCCAGTAATATTTAAACGACCAATTGTGAAATAAAACAAAAATATTTTTTTCAAAATAAAAAAAAGTAATAGTAAACAGCTGCTGTACATTTTGTACGAAGTAGAATAAAAGTTCTGAAACAAAGGTTCGATTTCATAAATGGCGCTGAGCTTCTGCGATCAAAGCATTACAGAAATAAACGTACGTTCACAATAAAATTTTTAATAGATCATACGCGTTTCGACAACGCGTAGGTACAACCTCATTGTAACTGTAGACTATTTTACAGAGATAATTAGTAACTGCTTTTTAATATGTGATAGCCACTGAGGAAGACAATTTTATTGCCGAAACGCTTATGACTGCAGACAGGGGCGTAGCCAGAGGGAGGCACGGGGGGCACGTGCCTCCTCCAAAGCAATTAATTTTAGGAGAAAAATATTACCCTATAAAACAGCGCTAGGCTTTTAGCGAAACAGCGCTTCTCGACGACCCAGAAAGTTTGAAAGTTCAAACGCAAATTAAGTAACTTATTTTTAATTACTTCTATTGGTTCACACTCTCCAATCTTTATCAAATTTTAAATAGTAAATAAACTACGACTCATTCATTTACTCAAGTTCGAAATATATTTTTATAAACTTGTAGTGGATGCCATATGATGTTAATACAGTTCTTTCAAATATTAATTCAATTAAAAAATTTTATTTAGTTAATTAGAGCTTTGCTAGTGAGAACTATTCACAAAGGTAAAAGTCAAAATAGTGAACTAAAAATCTCGCAAAAAATTAGTTTTTAATAATACTCAGTAGCAATCAAGCACTGAGGAACTAGTTTGTTGTGTGTGATTATCATAAACTAATTTTTTTGCGAGATTTTGAGTTCACAATTTTAACTTTTAATTTTCTAATAAATTTTAGTTTTTTATGGGAGAAAAATTATTTCCAAAAGGGGCAAGGTATGCAATATACTTATTTAGTCCCATTTGGTTTATAGTAAGTGTTAACATACGATTTCATAAAACAGCTGATTTTATGTTATAGGTTATGTGGTAGAACAGCTGTTTCAACGCATAAGTTATGTTACTTTATTTATATTAATAGTAATTATTTAATAAAAAGTAACTAAAATAAAATTGTTCTTTGTTGAACTAAGTACAAAATTGACTAAAAATGTTTTGTTTACACTACTTGTTTTTTAAATCTCTTAAACTAAAGCCACTGATTTAGGTTGCAAGCACGGATAGTCATTGCTTAAAAAGGTTGTCATCGCCAATTATAAGGATGTTTTGCATCCACGCAATTAAGACCGTTTATCTGATTATAATACAGTAGGTCTCGGTGTCACAGCTTAATTACGGTGTGTAATGGCCTCGCTTCAGGATTGTGTAAGCAATAGGCAGGACTCATGCGTCACGGAATGAACAAATGTTTGCCCATGGTTAACACACGCACATACGTAAACATGGACACCTGTTAGTGAGAGCGCTATGTATTTGTTTGCTGAGAAAATCTAACCTCAAACAAATCAATAAAAATTCTTTTAGCACTCTCTTCTTATTTTTTACCAGCGCTTGTGTACGGAAATTTGCTGCCGCTAACATTTTCGTATTTTTCGAGTTCCAGTATGTTTTTGTCGTAATTAATGTTACAAAGATTATAAACTCCAAACGTTAACATACTTATAGAAATTTCTCTCAAATATTTATACTTTTTATACAAAAATTTAAATAATAAAACAAAATAATAACACCTTGAAAAAAGTCAACAAAACTTAGACATTTCGTAAAAATGCAAATCTCGAACAGGGGGATTTATGAATAAATACAACCTCAGTAATATTTAGAATTATACAGGGCTACACTTATAAAACTAATAATAAAAACAAATTAATTAATAATAATTTCATTAAGAAATGTATGTTTTAGTTATATTTCGCTGTTGTGTTTTTAAATCTATGAAAACAACACAATCTTGTAAATATTCAAAAATCTAGTAAACCTAGTAATTATTAAATCTAGTAAATTTTCGAAAACAAAATTTTCGATACAAAAAATAACAAGTATGAATTCAGAAAAATTATTTTTGTTTTGCTATAGTGGGAAATAAACTTTTGTACTATCTGCTAGCTTTAGACTATTATTTATACCAAGTAATACTCTAC
The DNA here is from genome assembly GCA_036971475.1 of Prosapia bicincta. Taxonomy (NCBI): domain Eukaryota; kingdom Metazoa; phylum Arthropoda; class Insecta; order Hemiptera; family Cercopidae; genus Prosapia; species Prosapia bicincta. Next base: position 3,152,591 of record JBAIZL010000376.1, on the reverse strand, counting down.
CAAGTAATACTCTACCAAGTAATACTCTACCAAGTAATACTCTACCAAGTAATACTCTACCAAGTAATACTCTACCAAGTAATACTCTACCAAGTAATACTCTACCAAGTAATACTCTACCAAGTAATACTCTACCAAGTAATACTCTACCAAGTAATACTCTACCAAGTAATACTCTACCAAGTAATACTCTACCAAGTAATACTCTACCAAGTAATACTCTACGAAGTAATACTCTACCAAGTAATACTCTACCAAGTAATACTCTACCAAGTAATACTCTACCAAGTAGACTCTAACAAATAATATTAAAAAAATGTTTAAATCAATTCCTACTCAGGTCAATTAAAACTAATTTTATTTTAGTTAATTTTTATTAAAGAATTACAATTATTTAAATATGTATATACATATCACAGAATCACAACTTTAAGTGGAGAAATAGCAAGCAAAATTAATTAATTAAATATACTTAATAATTTATGAATTAATATTTGAAAATACTGTATTAACATCGTGTCATCGACTACAATTTAAAACAAACATTATTTGTACTTGAGTGAATGAATTAAAAGTATTTTATTAACCATTGAAAATTTGAACCATAAATATAAATAATATTTATTGTCATGGCAATAAATTACAACTATTTAAAAAAATAAAAAAACATATATTGTTATATAAAAATATAAGTGATACTGAGTAAATAAAAAGTAAATATAAATTCGTTTGAGTCATACACATGGCACTACAACATATTCTGTAGTCTTCAACGTGGGATCAGACTGAATAAAATACGGAGCCACTTCGAAATTTAAACAACTTATCACTGTTGTCACTGATATAAAAATATTTTAAAAAAACAATCGCTTTTGTGATACAAAAATCTGTTTTCGTCTTACCCTGTAATAGTTGACTCCGCGTGAATAAAAAACGGAGCCACTTCGAAATTTAAACAACTTATCACTGTTGTCACTGATATAAAAATATTTTAAAATAACAATCGCTTTTGTGATACAAAAATCTGTTTTCGCCTTACCCTGTAATAGTTGACTCCGCGTATACAATACGTGTTATTTGACTGTAGTTGACTGACGCTAATTAACCCTATTATTGTGGCATCCAGGTGTTAATGTGTTTTGTTTAGAGATTTAAATAGCCTAAGGTTACATCAGTGATCGGAAAAATAGTTCGGTTATTATTCAATACATTTATAGTCCATAATAAGTCATATATACTCTATCTCTCTCTGTCTCTCCCTCTCCACACACACACACACACACACACACACACACACACACACACACACACACACACACACACACACACACACACACACACACACACACACACACACACACACACACACACACACACACACACACACACACACACACACACACACACACACACACACACACACACACACACACACACACACACACACACACACACACACACACACACACACACACACACACACACACACACACACATACAAACACATACGCGCGCGCCCGCGCTCGCACAGAAACACACACACACACACACACGGAGAGGGAGAAATAGATAGAGAGGGATAGGAAGAGAGATAAAGAGAGGACTCTACAACTCTCTCTGTATATCAATATATTTTAAAACGCATAACCCACTTTAATATAAGTTTCTAAGAATTTTATAATGATACAGATTTTCGGCTCTTCTTGTTTTCACGTATCACAACACATCAGCTCCTTAAAAATAAAACCATCCAAAGCCTCCGCTAAGCTCGTCGTACAAACAAATCCTTGAACACGCAATAGTCACAGACCCGTCCCCGCTTCAGATAGTCTGTGAGTGCCCATAGATGGTCGAACGTCTAAAACCCGCAACCTCACCCAAAATACGTTGCACCGCATCAAAAAACCAAGTGCCACCAATAGCCTCTAGAGCGATTAGTCGAAAACCAGCCAATGTCACAATGGCATACTCATAGGGCTGTAAATGTACAGGAACAGAGATACCACAACACAGTAGTTAAACCAGCGCTTCCCCGAAGAGCCAAGATCTAAACACATTCTGACCGCTGATATCGTCCCTGAGGAAGGCAAGTCACTATCAATTCAGACGCTTATTTCAGAAATTATAGATTTATTATGATTTATATTGAGATTTGTTTTTTCGTCGTTTCGAAGTTTCACTATTAAAATACCGCGCTAACAGTAAGGCTACTGGAAAAATCGCCATCCGAAAGTTTTGAAATGTTATAGAAACATCTGTTCTATGATGATGCGGTAGAGTACGCTGTCTTTACCGGCCTCTTGGCACTGAAGCAACTGATAAAGCATTTCTTTTTATCCCGCTCATCACACAACACTAAAAAACACAGCATTCCACTTGATAGGGACTGCACACTATTTAATAAAGGATCCTGTGGCAGATATAGTTACTCTATAAATAGTTATTGCGTACCAAAGTGAACGCTTTAGAACTTACTTGTCGACGCGTTTCGAAAGAATCGTTTCATTTACGAAACTGACACAACCGAAATCGTCAGTCAGCAGTATCAGTATTAATAACATCACCAATGCAAGAAAACCTTATCTTGGATAAACGTTAGAGGGCAAGTGACGGTCAGAACTGTTTCTTCGGTTTTATCCCTCGAACGTGAAGTGTTGAGACAGAGTTTTATGGGCAGATTCTTAGGGAATAAAAGGTATCTGTAAAATGGACAGCAAACGTATTGATTTGTTGCATTACAATACCCTTGCTCGTTTGTCAGCTACACAATACCCTGAAATACTTTCTCGGCCCACCCCTATTATAGATGGTTCCCTATTTCAACGGTTGAATATAATATTAAAGGGGCATTATTTTGCTACTGCGTAAGAGGTAGCAAACAGTTTTAAAAAATATTCCCGTTTGTGATATTGTGTACGTTAGTGATAGTTTTAGCATTAGATTCAGCTTAGATATATGCTAAAGTAAAAAGCCATTAGGAATAAGTAGAAGTTTTAAAGCATGGGCAGCCTTAAAATATAAATAATTACTTTGTCCTTTATTCAATCAATTCTAATAATTCACACACACACAAACACACATACACACACACACACACACACACACACATATATATATATATATATATATATACACACACACCTCCCCCCCCCACATACACCCCTCCCCAAACACACACAGACACACACACACACACACCTCCCCCCACACTCACACCCCTCCCCAAACACACACAGACACACACACACACACACACACACACCTCCCCCCCACATACACCCCTCCCCCCACACACACATCCCTCCCCCCCACACACCTCCCCCCACACCTCCCCCTACACCTCCAATTACAGTTCAATTACACTTTTTTAAACTTGTAGAGTACGACACTTGATTTTAACACACTTTTTTCAAATACGAGTTCATTAATTAAATTTAATTATTTAATTTGAATTTTATATGGGAGAACAACTTTTCATAAAAAGGGCAAGTGATGCAATATAGTTATTCTGTCCATTTGGGTTTAAATAGGTGATAGGATATGATTTCATTAAGCATATGATTCGATGTTTGTTGTGGAACACCTATTTGAACGCATAGGTTATGTTACTTTATTTATGCTAATTGTAATTATATAATAAAAAGTAACTAAAATGAAAATTTGTTCTGTTGACCTAAGTGGGACTTGAAAACTTTTGTTGTTTGTATTTCTTATTTTATGGAATAACCAAATCACAAGGAAGCATATCAGTATAGATATACGCTACAATGATTCAAGGGCCAATAAGGCAATGTAAGCTCAAAAATAGTTTTAAACCAATTTCTCATTGTTTCGAGTTACATATGAACCTGACTCATTGTCAGTCTTTAACAGCATTGTTTGACTTTTGGTTTTTTATTAATTTATTTATATTTAAACCCAAAAATTTTATCCATTAATATTTATATTAAATACATTTTAAAAAATAATTAATATGTGAGCGTCAAATAAAATAAAATCTTCAAGCCATGAATTTATTTAATCAATATTTTAAATCAATAGCTTTATCCATTAATATTTATGTTAATTAAATTAAATTAATTGATTAATTTTCTTCTTCATTTTATAAGACCACCAAATCTGTAAGCCAGTAAAAGTGTTCACTACAAGAATTCAAAAATCTTTTTGTTAATTAAGGTATTTTTAAAGACCAATCACAGACCAAAAAGAAACCTCAAAAAATATTTTTTTTGACATATTGGTCACCGCTTCGACTTATTAGTAAACAAAATTTTATTGTTAATTAAAAAGGTTTTTACTAAAGACCAATCACAGACAAAACAACCTCAAAAATAGTTTAAAACACATTGCTCATTGTTTCGAGTTACCTATGAAAGCCATAAGCTAACAGTAAACATTTTTAAATGAAAAATAATTTTCTTCAAATTCAAAACCTATAATTGAATTATTAATATGTAGGTTTTGATTTTGTCTATAATTTTCTTTTTAAATCCTATTTTATCTTTATTAAACTATGGACCTAAAATCGTAATCATATTATTGTTAATGATATGAAAGAAAACAAGTTCTCCAAAAAGACCCCTTAACCATTGACCTTGTAAATTAAACTCCCAAAATCCAAAGCACCAAACCAATAGCAGTAATTGGTGTTTGTGAATTTGAAGTCATTCACACGTTTAATGTATGAGGCTTCCAATTTGTTACAATACACAGTTGGGAAGCATTACTTGGGCGCGTTTAGAATAAGCTATGCAATTAGGCTGGTTGTTAGTTTGTTTAGTTGTATGTTATTAGCAGCTTAATTTTACTTCAGACCCTGTTATCGTCCTTTAATAAGGTTTATTACTGTCGATTTTATAGAATAAACACGTCTTGTTACTTTCTTGAGTTTTCTAAGGGCTCACACTTGTCGTGAGAGGTCAAGAAGAACTGTATCGGAGCAGGTAAGATGGGCCGTTTTTAAATCATGCGTTTGTAATTGTATAAATAATCATTGCTATAGGAAGAATGTTTAGTAAAACTTTTACGTTTCCTTTATATTTTATTATATTTTTAAAAACCGTAGCTATAAAAAGAAATAAATTATTCTCAATAAAAATGTAAAAATATGAAAAACCTACTTATTGAGGGTTCTTTCTTTTATATATTTATAAATTTTTCATAATTCCGAATTGGATTGTTTCAAGACAATTGTAGGAAGCTTGTTATGGCGAAGCAAACGTGTGCTGACGTCATCAGTGAATTTATAGCAATGTTGCCATTAGTCAGGTTAATCAATCAGAACGTACGGGCAGTGACACAATCTGGCATCACTGTTCTCCTTTACTACAGTAACCTCCAACACCAGTTCGGAAGTAAAATATTGTGAAACAAACTATAGGAAAGATTTTCCAACCTGGAGGAGAGGTATAAGAAGTAGGTCGAAGTTTCCACTTTAACAATAATTAAAAATTGAATTCAGACAATAAAGTTAGAAATATGGACGATTACCCGGCCAATTAAGTAGCTTTAAGTACGCACTACTTATTAAAGGCAGGTGCATTAAATATACTTCGCTCTATTGTCAACACTATGATCTAAACCTACTAACATTTCATTGAGGTAAATGTTTCAGTTTCAATATACACCATTACTATAAATTTATAATATAATTACAACTTCCGTATGTTTGACACAATAGTTTCCTTTTTTCGTCAAAATCAAATAAAAATAGAACTCGATATTATAGATTAATACCAATTTATATCATATATTTTATTAATAAATTGGTTTTGTACTAAAAATACACTATAATGCATACATTCATATTTTTAAAATAAATTGTAGCATATATAGGCTAGTGTATTGACAACGTTTAATCTATTCCTTATTTGTTTAAACCTACCGACTGAACATATAGCATACATCTTATATGATTTTGTGAATAAAAAATAATATAAACAAAAAAATTTCAAAGTAGATTCATAATTTGGTCAACAAAGAAACATTTTCTTTTAGTTATTAAATTAAGTAATTTACTTTTTTAATAAATAATTACACTCAACATAATCTAACATAGACTATACGTTAAAACAACTGTTCTATCACATAACCTAAAACATAAAATCAGCTGTTTTACGATATCATGTTATCACTTATTTTAAGCCAAATAGAACGAAATGACTACATTGCATACCTTGCACATTGTTGAAAGGTTTTCAAAAATTATTTCAATAAATTTAATGAATAATTAATATTTCAAAAACTGTATTAACATCAAGTGTCATCTTCTATAAATTCTAGAAAAATATTTTTTAATTTGAGTGGATGAGTAAAAAGTACATATTTTAATAACGATTAAATATTTGATCAAAATATATATATATATATATATATATATATATATATATATATATATATATATATATATTGATCAGAGAGAGAGAAAGAGAGAGAGAGAGGGAGGACTTTCAGTATATCTCTAAAAGTAGGTTCGTCAATAAAACAAGTAAGACATTTGCTATATGTACAATTAATAAATGATTCACACAGACGTGTTTTTTCAATAAGTCAAGTAGTGACAAGTATTATTTACAAATATTTAGGTGAGACATAGTAGTATATATGTTATATACTAAATGTTTGAAGATTATTTTTAAAACTTACCGTTTTACAACTTTAAAATATACGTCTATACAATATTCTAAAAGCATACACTAAATTCCTTATAAATACATTGTGTACAATATTATCTCTTTTTAATTGTAAGACAGTATAAAATATTTATAAGCATGTAAATTCCTTCATTTATAAAGTGACATTTACTAGTTAAAAATTATTCGATTTAATTTGCCAAATTTTACGTATATGTTTTTTCAAATAAACTTATAATTATTTACGTTGCGATGGCTCTTTAAAAATGCCAAGGTCATTAGAATTTGTACAATTCCTTGAAACGGTTCAACTTCGATAACGGAACTCCTGTAAAAATTGTAGATTTATGGATTGAAAGCTTAGTAAAGCTTACTCTCTGGTACAAGAATTATACTGACTGTGTCGCGTGTAGTAGAGGAGCGAAGCACAGATATATTCGGTTGAACTTATCCTTCAACCACTGGGCTGCCGTAAAACTGTAGACCGTCAAGGTCATGTCCTGCAGCGGAAATTTAATGTGTTGAGTTAAAACAAAGTTGTAAAAACAAATTAGCGAACTTACACGCACTCCAAAAGCCACAAGTCCACTTCTTGGCGAACTGCACAAACACTGCCGGCCGTGAAGTAGAATAGGGAAAAGAGAAGCGCCCTCATTGGTTTTACCTAGAACTAATAACCTTGATAAACTTCCCGTGGCGGATTAGCCACAAACGTTTTAAGCAGCGTGCATAAGACATATTTTCAAATTTTAATTACTATATTTTCCTAATTACTTAATTGGTTTTTCTGTTGGAATTCACATATTAGATCTTCATTTAAAGTATGTCTTTATACATTTTACTCATAGTAATCGAATTTAACGTCTTGTAATTACTACACGGATCTAGTTACATGAACAAAACGAGATTAATTTCAACAAAACTTTTAATTGATATAAGAATAATTTATATTAACAATACAATAACATTCTATTGCTTTTATCAAGACAAAAATAACATATAGTAATATTTGTTCAAATAATAATACTTTGTATAAGTTCAAAACAAAATACTACTTTGAAAGTAAACTATTTGGGAGCATCATTCGCAACATCAGTGATAATTACAGTAACAGCAAGTCCCAATAGCTGTCGTATTGAAAGCCAAGCAACAGTAGCGTGACAGCTAAAGTAACAGTTGCAGATAAAGCTCAGGGACATCCAAATAACAGTCGCAGTGAAAGCTTAAATAACAGAGTCGTAGTATCAGTATCAGGTATATGCAAAGTAATAGACACAGTGACAGCTTAATAGTAGCAGTTTCAGGGATATCCAAAGTAACAGTCGCTGTGAAAACTTAAATAACAGTCGTAGTAGCAGTTTCAGGGATATTAAAATAACAGTGGCAGTGTCAGCTTAAATAGCAGTCGTAGTAGCAGCCTCAGGGATATTAAAATAACAGTGGCAGTGTCAGCTTAAATAGCAGTCGTAGTAGCAGCCTCAGGGTATCCAAAATAACAGTCGCTGTGAAAACTTAAATAACAGAGTCGTAGTATCAGTCTCAGGTATATGCAAAGTAATAGACACAGTGACAGCTTAAATAACAGTCGTAGTAGCAGTTTCAGGGATATTAAAAAAACAGTGGCAGTGTCAGCTTAAATAGCAGTCGTAGTAGCAGCCTCAGGGATATTAAAATAACAGTCGCAGTGAAAGCTTAAATAACAGAGTCGTAGTATCAGTCTCAGGTATATGCAAAGTAATAGACACAGTGACAGCTTAAATAACAGTCGTAGTAGCAGCCTCAGGAATATCTAAAGTAACAGTCGCAGTGGCAGCTTAAATAACTGTAGCTGTCTCAGGGATATCCAAAGTAACAGTCGCTGTGATAGCTTAAATAACAGTCGTAGTAGCAGCCTCAGGGATATCCAAAGTAACAGTCGCAGTGACAGCTTAAATAACAGTCGTAGTAGCAGCCTCGGGGATATCCAAAGTAACAGTCGCAGTGACAGTTTAAATAACAGTCGTAGTATCAGTCTCACGGATATATAAAAGTAACAGTCGCAGTGACAGCTTAAATAACTGTAGCCGCCTCAGGGATATCCAAAGTAACAGTCGCAGTGACAGCTTAAATAACAGTCGTAGTAGCAGCCTCAGGGTATCCAAAATAACAGTCGCTGTGAAAACTTAAATAACAGTCGTAGTAGCAGCCTCAGGGGTATCCAAAGTAACAGTCGCAGTGACAGCTTAAATAACAGTCGTAGTAGCAGCCTCAGGGTATCCAAAGTAACAGTCGCTGTGAAAACTTAAATAACAGTCGTAGTAGCAGCCTCAGGGTATCCAAAGTAACAGTCGCTGTGAAAACTTAAAAGTCGTAGTAGCAGCCTCAGGGTATCCAAAATAACAGTCGCTGTGAAAACTTAAATAACAGTCGTAGTAGCAGCCTCAGGGTATCCAAAGTAACAGTCGCTGTGAAAACTTAAATAACAGTCGTAGTAGCAGCCTCAGGGGTATCCAAAGTAACAGTCGCAGTGACAGCTTAAATAACAGTCGTAGTAGCAGCCTCGGGGATATCCAAAGTAACAGTCGCAGTGACAGTTTAAATAACAGTCGTAGTATCAGTCTCACGGATATATAAAAGTAACAGTCGCAGTGACAGCTTAAATAACTGTAGCCGCCTCAGGGATATCCAAAGTAACAGTCGCAGTGACAGCTTAAATAACAGTCGTAGTAGCAGCCTCAGGGTATCCAAAATAACAGTCGCTGTGAAAACTTAAATAACAGTCGTAGTAGCAGCCTCAGGGGTATCCAAAGTAACAGTCGCAGTGACAGCTTAAATAACAGTCGTAGTAGCAGCCTCAGGGTATCCAAAGTAACAGTCGCAGTGACAGCTTAAATAACAGTCGTAGTAGCAGCCTCAGGGTATCCAAAGTAACAGTCGCTGTGAAAACTTAAATAACAGTCGTAGTAGCAGCCTCAGGGTATCCAAAGTAACAGTCGCTGTGAAAACTTAAATAACAGTCGTAGTAGCAGCCTCAGGGTATCCAAAGTAACAGTCGCAGTGACAGCTTAAATAACAGTCGTAGTAGCAGCCTCAGGGTATCCAAAGTAACAGTCGCTGTGAAAACTTAAAAGTCGTAGTAGCAGCCTCAGGGTATCCAAAATAACAGTCGCTGTGAAAACTTAAATAACAGTCGTAGTAGCAGCCTCAGGGTATCCAAAGTAACAGTCGCTGTGAAAACTTAAATAACAGTCGTAGTAGCAGCCTCAGGGTATCCAAAGTAACAGTCGCTGTGAAAACTTAAATAACAGTCGTAGTAGCAGCCTCAGGGTATCCAAAGTAACAGTCGCTGTGAAAACTTAAATAACAGTCGTAGTAGCAGCCTCAGGGTATCCAAAGTAACAGTCGCTGTGAAAACTTAAATAACAGTCGTAGTAGCAGCCTCAGGGTATCCAAAGTAACAGTCGCTGTGAAAACTTAAATAACAGTCGTAGTAGCAGCCTCAGGGGTATCCAAAGTAACAGTCGCAGTGACAGCTTAAATAACAGTCGTAGTAGCAGCCTCGGGGATATCCAAAGTAACAGTCGCAGTGACAGTTTAAATAACAGTCGTAGTATCAGTCTCACGGATATATAAAAGTAACAGTCGCAGTGACAGCTTAAATAACTGTAGCCGCCTCAGGGATATCCAAAGTAACAGTCGCAGTGACAGCTTAAATAACAGTCGTAGTAGCAGCCTCAGGGTATCCAAAATAACAGTCGCTGTGAAAACTTAAATAACAGTCGTAGTAGCAGCCTCAGGGGTATCCAAAGTAACAGTCGCAGTGACAGCTTAAATAACAGTCGTAGTAGCAGCCTCAGGGTATCCAAAGTAACAGTCGCTGTGAAAACTTAAATAACAGTCGTAGTAGCAGCCTCAGGGTATCCAAAGTAACAGTCCATGTGAAAACTTAATTAACAGTCGTAGTAGCAGCCTCAGGGTATCCAAAGTAACAGTCGCAGTGACAGCTTAAATAACAGTCGTAGTAGCAGCCTCAGGGTATCCAAAGTAACAGTCGCTGTGAAAACTTAAAAGTCGTAGTAGCAGCCTCAGGGTATCCAAAATAACAGTCGCTGTGAAAACTTAAATAACAGTCGTAGTAGCAGCCTCAGGGTATCCAAAGTAACAGTCGCTGTGAAAACTTAAATAACAGTCGTAGTAGCAGCCTCAGGGTATCCAAAGTAACAGTCGCTGTGAACACTTAAATAACAGTCGTAGTAGCAGCCTCAGGGTATCCAAAGTAACAGTCGCTGTGAAAACTTAAATAACAGTCGTAATAGCAGCCTCAGGGTATCCAAAGTAACAGTCGCTGTGAAAACTTAAATAACAGTCGTAGTAGCAGCCTCAGGGTATCCAAAGTAACAGTCGCTGTGAAAACTTAAATAACAGTCGTAGTAGCAGCCTCAGGGGTATCCAAAGTAACAGTCGCAGTGACAGCTTAAATAACAGTCGTAGTAGCAGCCTCGGGGATATCCAAAGTAACAGTCGCTGTGAAAACTTAAATAACAGTCGTAGTATCAGTTTCAGAATTATCTAAAGGAACAGTCGCAGTGACAGCTTAAATAACTGTAGCTCATGGGATGACAAAGTAACAGTTGTAAGAGTATTAGCAGTGACGGCTTAAGCAAGTCTGAGCTGCGTCGAATGTAACAGTCTCAGTGACAGCATAGGTAACAATTCCGATAACATTACCCGTATTATTACGTAGAGTTCTATTATTGGACAACATAGTAGAAGTAATTATATGGAAAACAAAGCAAATCTATATCAACTCCTTTAGCCGCGAGTAGAATGTATTTCAACCGGAATAAAACTTTAGAAATATAACGACACATTTTTAACTCCAGATTTGCGGTGAATCGAATGGCTTTCAATGCAACCTAAAGTGAAACATGGCGGCGGTTCATGCTAACAGCTGTTTTATTTTCTCTTAGAATTATTTTCTAGGTTATGTTTGAACTATTATCAAATGAACTTTCATATATAATCAGAAGCTTTGTATCTTTTTTAAACTATGCAATCACGTTTGATTTCATTCAGTACTTGCTCTTATTACTGTCATGCTATGTATATATATACTGTATAATGTATGCCGACGGAAAATGATATTACTCCCCTAGTAAATAGAATTACTATTTAGTATTCCAATAGTAGTTCCCCTATTGTTATAATGTTCTGAGTTGTGAATGACTTGAACTATATTTATTAATTAATAAGCCTCTATTTAATAAAATTTAAAAGTAGGCTCGAACCTTAAACTGTAGTCTACAAATATATTAACATATTGTTACATTTGAATTTAAAATTGCAAAACTTTAATTAAAGTTTATTACAAATAATAAAACTTTCGACTGTAGGCTAGAGATGCGTAGAGACTTGAAATTTCACACGCAGCTCAGAACTTAATGACAATGCAATAATATTGGGTTATTTATAAAACTAGGCCCGAAGGGAAGTCGTGAACTGAAGTTCCAAATCAAAAGTGAGAGGAGCATAAAATTGCCTCCTAATTGATATCAATATTTATGAGGATAGTCACAAAATATAAATCATAAAATAACAAATATAAATTGTAGTTATATATAAATAATAATAAAAATCAAAAACTAATACGCAAATACGAGTAGTTTTTTGAAAAAATTAACCATATTTTAAAACGAATCAAAGAGTATAAAATAATGTTTAATAGTAATACTTACCGATTCGTTATCTTTATAAATTGTTACATATTCAATATTTTATAAAATGTGTCAAACATTTGCGAATTTTGACAAATATGGATTTATTTTAAGGTCAAAACAAAAAAAGGAGCGCAAGAAATAGATTGTACTAAGGATTAGCTATCGTTACAATTCACGTAACAATTATTTTTATCACTTATCTATTTCGTGTGGCCTAGATTTTGAACTTATTTTGAATATTACAAGTATTCTTATATTTGTTTATATTCATAAATGTTTATATCAATTTTTAAGGGATTATGAATATGTATGAGGTTATAAAGATGACTAACCCTAAGAGGTGGTATATCTATGAATAATTATTTTATACATTTTGGTTCGTTTTAGAAACAGGTTTGAAAATAATTTTGCTCATTTTTTGGTTTTTGTAACAGGCTGATCATAGTATTTAATTCATGAGTGAGTTTGATTTTCAAATAAATATATTTTTAAATTCCTTCTATTAACTCACACTCTCCTGATACTCTCTTGTACAAATTTTCAATCGTTAATAACATACGATTTTATTCATCCAATCATGTTCAAATACATTTTCTTAAACCTATAGTGAACGATAATTGATGTTAATAAAGTTTTTTGAAATATTTATTCAGTAATTAAATTATAAATATCTGGGGGTGTATCATGATTCGAATTGAGAATATTTATGTTCGAAGTCTAGGGCTAAAAATGAATGAGAGACTAAAATAAATCAACAAACTGGAAATAAACAAACAATGATGAAATGTTTCTTTGTTGACTTCAGTAGGAATTTACATTTTAAAAAATTCATATTACTTGTTTTAAACTAGATTTATTCATGTTTCTTACATAAGGTACTTTTTTACAAAAATATTTTCTACATCTTGTAATTTCAGGGATGTTCTATTGCTTCGCTTTTGGTTTTTTGCTGTTGACACCATCACCAACGAACCAGGCGCAAAACTTTACAATTAACTTTGTCGAGAAAGCTGAAGTAACACAAATTAACAAGCTTGTAGAAAAAGTAACAGATCTGTATTTCGAGAAATGGAAAATCTTACATTTGTTGCTTCTGTATTCGCCGAAAGAAAGCGGCTTCAGCAACGAGCAGGCATCAAAAGTGGTGGCAAAATACAACAGCAAATTTCAAGTGTTAGTTTCAGATTTTATGAGAAGAGAAAGGATCGACGAAACCGCCCCGCAGTTACAGCCTGCCTATTACATTCTGTACATAAGCAGAATGTCCGTCGTCAACGTATCCAGTCCTAGATGGCAGATCCTAAGGCGATACAAAAATTCTTGGAACCCTAGGGCGTCCTTTGTCGTTGTAGTACATCAAGAAGGTCCAGCATCCGTTGACGACGCTACTACAGCAATACATATCTTCAATAGTTTGTGGATGATAAATGTTTTTAAAATAGTTTTATTGTTTTCAGGTTTTAATAGAAGCAGTGAACTAAAATTAATCACTGCCGCCCCTTTTAAAGGTAAAACGTGTAAGGTTCTTCAAAACCCACATGACTTACAGTTCGTAAACGAGGACGACCTAACCTCAAAAACGCCTTTGTTCGTCTTTGAGCCTCAATTTGACTTTCACGGGTGCAAGATGATCGCGAAGACATTCACTTACCCTCCGTTCACTGTTGCAAACGTCCAGAATATCAACGCAAAATGGCGGGCCAATGATACACTTTACGCTTCCGGAATAGAGTTCAAATTATTTACGTTGTTATCCGAGAGATTCAACATAACGATTGAGTATAAAACTAACAACCTCAAGGTCAATCACTGGTACGAAAAGGCGAAAGACGGAACCGGGGTGGGCATGATTGAGGACCTGTGTGTGTACGATATCGACTTTGCGTTCGCCGGAACCGTTCCGACCTATATCATGTACTACTTGTCAGACTATTCGCGGTGGCACTCTTTCGATTCATTTTCGTGGTTCGTACCCGATCCAAACCCTGTCCCTCAGTGGAAAATTGTGTTTATAGTTTTTGAAACAAACATTTGGGTTTTTATAATAGTCACTTTTGTAATGTTCTCGATTGTATTTTACTTAATAAGCAGATTTGGTGATAAAAATTCAAATCTGTCGTGGGTGTGTCTTACAACAATGCTGTTCAGTTTAAAGGTAGGCGTGGCCATTACAAACCTACCCAATACGAACCATCTGCGATTGTTGCTCTTAGTTTGGTTGATTTATTGTTTGCACATTAGTACTTTTTACCAGCAAAATATTTATAGCCTTATTGTTGATCCCGTGATGGAGGGAGAATTGAAGACCCTAAACGATCTGAAACTCTCCGGTTTGAAGACGTGCGTCAACAAACTGTACTACGACCTGTTGATAGAGACGTTCAACACCAGCGGCGAGTTGAACACTTACATTATATGCAACGACCAGCTACGAACTATGACAGACATTGTTACGTACAAAAACGTCACACTTTTGGAGAAACGAATGAACACTGAGTTTAGGGGAAGAATGTCGCACGAGCAGTACAGAAGACTGTCCGAGGTGTTTATAGCGTACCCGGTTAGCATAATGCTGGCTAGGAATCAAGTAGTCCAACACGGACTGAACAAGTTGATTCAAGGGGCTGTGGAAGGAGGGTTGATGGAGAAGTGGAATCAGGATTTGTCTCTGGTTGTTCGTAAGACGCTCTCGAGGACAAACGATAGCGCTTTGGGTGGGCCTGCTGCTTTAGGGCTTTTTGATCTACAGTGTGGGTTCTTTGTTTGGTTTATTGGGATATTTATTAGCATTTTGGTATTTTTTGTAGAAGTAATAAAACAAAATATGGTTGAACCGCGTGTATAATTTAAAATTGTTAATGTAAAATGCATTAAACTATGTAAACGTTCTATTAAAATTAAAAAACATGTATTACGATTGTACCAAAATTTGACTTTAGTTTGTGAGTAAAGTGAATATTTAAGTAATAATGAATGCCAGTCCACAATCAAATTATTGATTTAATATAATTATTATTTATTTTTTATGTGTTTTTCAATGATAACGTCATCATCAGTGAATGAGTGTAGATTACAAAAAGCATCCCTTAAGCACAGTAAATTTGTATAAACTGTATGTACATTTCGGTTGCAAAGCAACTATTTTCAGAGGGAATAAGAAACAACCTGACTTACCAATACTAATATTGTTATACAGATTATAGCTCCTCCCCCTTCCTAACCACATGCCCGATCCCCATAAGAGGCGTGGTCTTACAAAATGGCATTAGGCTAACAAAAAATATATCATTAAAATTTTAAAAGAACTAAAACTACTGTAATACTATTTATTAATACAATGTACCCAACCGAACCCTATACCGGTACATACAGGTTAATTCATATTTTCAATGAGAAGAACTATATAAATTCTATACTAATAAAGTTACTTATAGTTTAGAATGTGTTACATACAATAAACGCCCAATAGCCACAACCACTATATTAAATTTATAATTTACTACCTATAATTCAAAATTGTATGTACGTTTCAGCTACCACTCAACCGTCTTCAGAGGTGAATTAATTTTTCCGGCGTTATTGGATTATTATTGTGTTTAAGGGACTTACAGTACCACACTCTCCTTCGTGAATAGATCTATTTCCCTAAAGAATAGGTACGAGCGAGTAAATGTGTCGGTGTGACTTTGTCCGCTTGAGCAAGGGTAGGGGAAGGTGAGGGGAGGAATAGATCTATTTCCCTAAAGAATAGGTACGAGGGAGTAAATGTGTCGGTGTGACTTTGTCCGCTTGGGCAAGGGTAGGGGAAGGTGAGGGGAGGAATAGATCTATTTCCCTAAAGAATAGGTACGAGGGAGTAAATGTGTCGGTGTGACTTTGTCCGCTTGAGCAAGGGTAGGGGAAGGTGAGGGGAGGAATAGATCTATTTCCCTAAAGAATAGGTACGAGGGAGTAAATGTGTCGGTGTGACTTTGTCCGCTTGAGCAAGGGTAGGGGAAGGTGAGGGGAGGAATAGATCTATTTCCCTAAAGAATAGGTACGAGGGAGTAAATGTGTCGGTGTGACTTTGTCCGCTTGAGCAAGGGTAGGGGAAGGTGAGGGGAGGAATAGATCTATTTCCCTAAAGAATAGGTACGAGGGAGTAAATGTGTCGGTGTGACTTTGTCCGCTTGAGTAAGGGTAGGGGAAGGTGAGGGGAGGAATAGATCTATTTCCCTAAAGAATAGGTACGAGCGAGTAAATGTGTCGGTGTGACTTTGTCCGCTTGAGCAAGGGTAGGGGAAGGTGAGGGGAGGAATAGATCTATTTCCCTAAAGAATAGGTACGAGGGAGTAAATGTGTCGGTGTGACTTTGTCCGCTTGAGCAAGGGTAGGGGAAGGTGAGGGGAGGAATAGATCTATTTCCCTAAAGAATAGGTACGAGGGAGTAAATGTGTCGGTGTGACTTTGTCCGCTTGAGCAAGGGTAGGGGAAGGTGAGGGGAGGAATAGATCTATTTCCCTAAAGAATAGGTACGAGCGAGTAAATGTGTCGGTGTGACTTTGTCCGCTTGAGCAAGGGTAGGGGAAGGTGAGGGGAGGAATAGATCTATTTCCCTAAAGAATAGGTACGAGGGAGTAAATGTGTCGGTGTGACTTTGTCCGCTTGAGCAAGGGTAGGGGAAGGTGAGGGGAGGAATAGATCTATTTCCCTAAAGAATAGGTACGAGGGAGTAAATGTGTCGGTGTGACTTTGTCCGCTTGAGCAAGGGTAGGGGAAGGTGAGGGGAGGAATAGATCTATTTCCCTAAAGAATAGGTACGAGGGAGTAAATGTGTCGGTGTGACTTTGTCCGCTTGAGCAAGGGTAGGGGAAGGTGAGGGGAGGAATAAACGAACGTCTAAAAACATCCCTGTCTTGGCCTGTTGTAAGTTTGTGCAGGTTAGAATTAAATCTCAGATCGGTTTCTGCAAAGCATTATTTATGAATGTTATTTTAGTTGGATTATTTTTTTTATTGTTGACAAATTAATATAAATGTTTCAATGTCGGTATAGTAAGAGATATATTTTTCAATTGGTTAGTACAGCCTCGGTCAGAGAGGGCCGCGCGCACAGATACACGCCGGCGGTTATATGTATCCATAAAGCAGAATTAGAAGCGTTATGCAGCTACTTTGGTTCTACCTTTTCCTTGCCTCATTCTTATCCGACCTTGTAAGACAGCTATGGAACCTGATAAACATATCTATAGCATATGCTGCCTCACAAAGCTCCTTGACACATGTAGCATGATTCTCCCCCGACCTCTTAGGCCAATGTCTGTACATGAATTCTACAATACCTTACTCAATATGCAGTTCACCTTAATTTTAAAAAAAATATTTAGACCTCACACTTCCAACATACATAAAAAGTATGGAAATCTCTGTCAAATATTCACTTTCAAACTAAATCTGAAATGAGAACTGTTTTTAAGTGGCAATGCTTATATCAATAAACCAAATAAGAAATGAATAGTTACAACAAGGAATTTCTGAGAGAAAACCAGATAAATGTGTTTATTAATAGAGAACTTAGCTAGTATACGTAAATAAAAATCTTTCTTTTTAATAAATTTGGAGACATTATTTGTGAATTGGACAGTTTTTAAAATAAGAATCCCGCATTTGTTACTATCTATATGTAATAACAGTTTTTTAGGGGATGAAGGGGGTTAGTTAGTGAAAGGTTTAGGGATGTATATTCGTAATTGTTGCCATAGTAACTTCTATATATTACCATAGTAACTGCACAGGTTGTTATGGCAACGAGCAGATTAATGGTTAGTGACGTCATCACGTCGCAGAGACAAAGTTGCTGGTGGTGATCAGTATTTCAACTTATTGGCCGACAAAGCTTACTATGCAAACGAACTTTATCCAATAAATGAAATACATTTTAAAGTGTTAAAACTTCTTATGTAAAATTATAGTATAATTGAGAACAATATTCTACCGTCGAATATTCATCCGTGATGAAGCATTTCGACGATACTTCATTGATATATGCTTTATCTTGAATTCTGTGAAAAGCTAGACCACTCAGCTGACTAACGACATATTTTATTTAAACAAAATATTTTTCAGTAAACCTTTATTTTAAC
Organism: Prosapia bicincta; assembly: GCA_036971475.1. Classification (NCBI taxonomy): domain Eukaryota; kingdom Metazoa; phylum Arthropoda; class Insecta; order Hemiptera; family Cercopidae; genus Prosapia; species Prosapia bicincta. The sequence goes on along the minus strand of JBAIZL010000376.1, from coordinate 3,134,142 downwards.
ATATTTATTGAAAAATTATTACAGTGAATTAACTATACTTTTTTAAAGTTTAAAAATAAATCGTTAAGTTCAGAAATACATTTTTCAAGTTTTACGCGACCAAAAAACTAAAGAAAATCTATTATAAGAAATTAATTTCGCACTGGGTATCAAGTGGTACATGACAATAGAAAAGAAAGACATGACACTTCCAGGAAAGACAAAGAAGTGCAAGCACAGTCAAAGTCAAATACAGAAGAGAATAAAATCAAATAAATTCAATTGAAATAGATTGATGTCGAATTAAAAGTACCAAATGGTTGAAATAATTAAAATCTTCTTATTCCTATAAATTAAATAATTTTAAAATAAAAAACTAAACAAAATTATAGATAATAATTCCAGATGCAAGTGCTATGCAAATAATAATATTTAAAGGAACAAAATAACAGTAATAACATAAACAGTGTTATAATTACGAGACATTAAAATAGGAGAAGAGAATAAAACGCCTGAAGGATTAAGTTTGTTTTGAGGTCAAAATATGACAACATATTTAATTAAAACATTAAGATAAAAATAATAAAAATTAGATATATATTAAATTCAGGTAATTATGATTCAAACAAATTAAAATAAACAAATAGCCATATCACTAGAAGATGTTGAAATTTTATTTTTTGACTCACTGGTCAAATAACGATATACCTACTTTAAAACTTTAAAATGTTGCCTATGTAAAACAAAAAACATGACTGTTTTTTCGATATATCCTCCATAAATTTAACATTTTATGATAATTTATATTGTAAATTTACATCTACAACAACTTATTTATAGAGTTGAAATGTTGGAGTTTTAGTATTTATTGGTAAAAACCTATATAAAACCAAAAACTGTCACCTCCTTAAAAAAAAGTATTATTTAATGTAACATAAATTTTAGTCCATGAATCACAGTGGAACGAAAAAACACTTTACTAAAATTTAACATTTTGCAAAGCAAGCCTAATCTAATTAAAAGACAAAACTTACAATATAAATTCGCTAAGCACCGCTTTAACACTGCTCGCCTCCGAACATCAGCGCGTAATATCGCTGAGAGATACAAAGCCACCAGTTGACCTTGACAGACCTTCGTTGCCCGTCAATCCCTCCGGCCCGGTTTGACTTTTGACAGCATTAGGGTATTTTCGCATTGTGACGTAATTCGGCTTAGGAGGGACATCATTAGCTTCCTACTTCGTGACGATCAAAAACAAACGAATACGTTTAAAGACGTGACTCAATGCTTAGAATTTTTTAAACATTTAATACACGCACATATTTCTGTTGTCCTTTGTCTCTAAGTTTCTAAGGCAATACAGCGTTCGTAAAAATTGTTAGGTACTTTTTCAGTCGATATATATATATATATATATATATATCGATATATATATATATATATATATATATATGTGTGTGTGTGTGTGTGTGTGTGTGTGTGTGTGTGTGTGTGTGTGTGTGTGTGTGTGTGTGTGTGTGTGTGTGTGAGTGTGTGTGTGTGTGTGTGTGTGTGTGTGTGTGTGTTTGTGTGTGTGTGTGTGTGTGTGTGTGTGTATGTGTGTGTGTGTGTCTGTGTGTGTGTGTGTGTGTGTGAGTGTGTGTGTGTGTGTGTGTTGTTGTGTGTGTGTGTGTTGTTGTGTGTGAGTGTGTGTGTGTTGTGTGTGTGTGTGTGTGTGTGTGTGTGTGTGAGTGTGTTTGTGTGTGTGTGTGTGAGTGTGTGTGTGTGTGTGTGTGTGTGTGTGTGTGTGTGTGTGTGTGTGTGTGTGTGTGTGTGTGTGTGTGTGTTTACATGCACCATTTTATTAAATGACATTCTTCAAGAAAATAATTATACTCCCAAGTTGACATGGCACTTTACAAACCATAAACAATTCAGCGCCAGTCACACGTAGTTTAATTAATTAACCAACTGACAGGAACATTAAACTAACATTGTGTAATATCCGCTTTGGTGTACAACAGATCAGTCAAACTGACGTTAGGCTCTGTCTAGATTTGTTTTTATTTTTCAGTATGTTCATTAAATTGATAAACAAAACATCGCAGGAAAATATACTTAATTCGTTGTTTAAAATACAGAATTGACTTTTGTTCAGGAACACAATTGCCCTATACTATAAATGTTATACTTTCCTTATTGTACATTCAGAGTTTCCTGGTGTTAGAGACAACACTGGTCTTAGAGTGGATCTATGCTATATTGCTTCCTTGTTATATTGTTTAGAAAACTCTTTGGACTCTACCGGACTGTAATGCAAGCCAAATATTTTTGAAACCTTACAACGAAGGTTTTCTGACACATTCGTATATTCCTTATCTGTGATCACTGTCAGAGAGGAGTTGCAGTTACAAAACATAATATACTACTGTAATTAATTAAAGTTTTTATTGGTGTTGGAGGGCATCTCCTTAACGCAACACAACACTCGGGCTCGTCGATATAAGGAAAACCTTAATTCCGTCAGTGTTTAGGGTCCACTTGAAACAAATAACATGGGTTTGTGAACGGTGATTAGTTAAAACAAAAAGTACATTATAAATATTAACACTATTGTTAATGATTATAAACAGGCAATTTTCTTGAATTTTTTTTGACGTTTGAAAAATCAGTGAGGTTATTAACACAGAAATTTCCTTGTAAAATAGCGAAGTGTTTCATACTGATTAGTATTCATATTTTAATTACAAAAAAATAATAATTTGCAAAAGGAAATACATGTTATTTTTTCAAATTTGGTTTCAAAACCAAGGCCTACTTATTTTGTAATTATTAATATTTTTATTGAAGGAATAAACTGTTATTTGGTTGTGTAAGCAGTAGCATAAAGTTATTCTAAACTTTTGTCTACATTTCCACCAGTAAGTTGCAAATAATAATACGGAAAATTATAAAACCTTACACATCCTATAAATCATTTCAATAAACTTGAAAATCTGAATTAATTCAACCTAACCTAAATATAATATTGCCTCCTTTTATACTATTAATATAGTGTAGAGGTGGGAGGATAAAGCTGTCTTACTTGGGTCTCAAGGTACTCAACGATGGTAATGGGGACTCCTCTATGCTTCAACCTCCCAATATTAGTCAAAGATTAGCTTTAGCCACTCTTTTTGTTGCAAACGAAATTTTAACATTGAAATATAACTCAAAATAATTGTTTTGAGTTCTTATATAACTTTTAAAAGAACTTTAACTTTTCTTCTTCATGTACAAATTGAACTTTCTAATATTATGAAGTATTTCGGATTTACAACAATTTAAACACACGAACATTAACATTTTTATTTAAAAAGTGCAACAAAATAACATCATCATATAATTTAAAGCGCCTGGTCTGATGAGTTTCCCAAAATTCACAGTTTACTGGTGGTTTCTACATTATATACCTTACAATAAAACTACCTGTCTCTTTTAGAAGAACATAGGAAATCATGTTTTGGAAGTATAACTTCTAGTGGTATAGTTTACAAAAAAAAAAATTACCGGAGATGGCATCAGTAGAGAGTGACGTCACACTTAACACTCCGGAAGTCAACGAATATTTTCACGAAGCTTTCTGAATGCAAAACATGGGATTTAATACTAACAGTTGCCTCCACATAGAGGTTGTTTGGAGGGTATGTTTAAATCTTTCAAATAAAACTTTATATTACTCATACATGTTACTTTCTACTTATTAGAAATAAGTTAAAATAAATGTCTATGTAGAATTATATTATTTCATATTACGTTAGAGGTAAATATACTTTTGTAATAAACTGACTTGCTAATTACTTACCCTATATTTATAAATTAACTTATTAGGGATTATTTAGTAAAATTTAAAGTAAAATTAGAATGCTTATATGCATGAGAAGTATAAGTTTAAATATGTAAAGTTATAATAATAAACAAATAATATAAACATTTTTTTTAAAGTAAAATCCTACAAGGAATGAAATTCGCTTTCTATTTTACCTAATATAATTATGTTTTTAATAGAGAAAAATTACTTATAGGCCTTGTCGACAAAGATTAGTTCAAGTTTAATTATTTTCGTTTCCCCCTACGTTACTAAGATTATATTATGACGAGGAGAAAGTGATTTTAAATGTAGCAAACCATAAATAATAGTTAAAACTTACATTAATTGTTGTTACAGAAACATAACATCACTTTAGAAACACTCATTTATAAAGCACGTTTCAAGAATTAAACGTTTTCAATTCCTACAATTGGTCCACACACTCTTTCACATATATTTATATATCTTGTTCAAATTTTCAATCTTTAATAAAAGTAAAATACTTTTTTTCATCCAGTCAAGTTCAAATATATATATATATTTTTTTTGAAATTTATAGCTAATGATACGATGTTAAAAAAAGTTTTTTTTCAAATAATAATACATTAATTGAATAATTTTATTAATTAGCTTAATTTCGCTTTCTATTTTGCCACTTAATATTGTGATTTTGTAATATATAGCCTATATTCAAATTTAATATAATTGTCATATTAATTAATTGTAATTATTTAATAAAAAGTAACTCAAATAAAAATGTTCGTTGTTGACCTAAGTAGGAATTGACCTAATAAATTTTTTTTTCATGTTTCTTGTTTTCACTACGTTACTATACGGTTATATTAAAATATAGTTACTAAGTATCTATTAGGACAGTTTCGGTGATAAAAATATAATAATAATTGCAATGTAAGCTACTCCTTAGCAAAATTTAATCGTAAGGTTAAAATAAGTTAACATTTAAGGATTTAACCATAGATTTTTTAAAATCCATTATAACCTAAGTGGATACTTTTTTGGTAAATTGTTTAATAGGCAGCCTTAGAAATAATATAATGTATAATAGTGTTATATTTTATAAAGAAAATAAAACATTCAGTTCATACATTTTGATGTACATTGAGGTTATGTTCATAAGTTTTCAATATATAGCTACTATTTATCGTTTGCTGCATTGAAAGTAATTTTTTCCTTGATTAGATGGTTGTTTAAGTAACAAAGCTGAAAAAAATTGAGGTTGCTCCAATTTGTCGACAATTACTAAAAGTACAAAAAATGATTGTTTTATAGATTTTAATACAATAATTTATTTAGAGAATTATGTATGAAGAACTCACCGAGTATCCTTAATTTTACGTAGACATCTTAAGGCCTCACAGAGCACACCTCCACAGAGTCACGCCTAAGTGATAAGTACATCGAGGCACATTGGGTAACAGGAAGCACGTAAATAATTTGCGCATATACATCCTGAACAGGTTTAACACGGTATGCCATGCTGAATAATTAATGCGTCTTTAAGCAAACTAACTGCCGAAGCCTCCAATAAGGATCACAGTGGTACCTTGGACAATACTTCATAGCCGCTATTAATATAGACGTACACGCACATCAGAAAACAAATGTCGCCATTATTTATGGAACGTAAAATTTGGAGAAATATTGGTCCTTCAGTTAGAAATAACTTTAAGAGCGATCTATCGATCTTTTTGAACTGGTATTTCTCTTCCTTGAAAATTATCAACTTGAATTTCTACGTTATATATATATATATATATATATATATATATATATATATATATATATATATATATATATGTATGTATACATTTTTATATTAGGCCAATATATGTTATATTACTATATAATTGTTTGTAATATTATATATATATATATATATATATATATATATATATATATATATATATATATATTTTAAAACAACACAGGTTATTCAAATACAAGAATATTTATTATTTTATATCCATATTTATATGGATATAAAATAATAAATATTCTTGTATTTGAATAACCTGTGTTGTTTTAAATTATTAAACAAGAAAACGTATTTTATATTTATATATATATATATATATATATATATATATATATATATATATATATCACTTTCAATATATATTCTTGAACAAGAAAAAATTGTTCACTTAAACAAGAATCTTAGTTGGTATGTATGCGAGTTAACTTTCAAAGACTGATAGTATATATATATAATATGTTTTCTTGTAAAATAATCAAAACCACTAAGTATATTCAAATAAAAAAAATATTTATTAATTTTTAAAAATCATTTCATTTGTTTTTCAAACTTTAAATTTTTGTGTTTTTGTTAATAATTATTATTATATTTCTAATTTTATTTATAAATAAATTGAATTGATTCTATTTTTCTATCCATTTTTGTATTACTTATTGTAGAAGCTAATTTTATATGTACCTTATATATTTCAATAGTTCAAGGATTTTTCTTTTTATATAGATTTTTATTTTATTTTTAGCTAATAGTTTATCTCCCTGTTTACATGTATTTGTGCAATTTCATTTTTGTTCTTCATTGTAGTTTTTGCATATTTCGATATATTATAAAAATTAATAAATAATTCTGGTTTTTGAATATCCTCAGCTGTTTTAATATATATGTATATGCATGGTGATGATTAATTAGTTAATATCCGGAGTACAACCGTTCATTGGCAAGGTGAACCCAACAACAGTAAAAGAGCGAACAGTTAATTCAGGATTCAGACTTCTACAGTTGTTGGGTTCACCTCTTAAATACTAGATGAGATTCTGGCAAAACGTATGGACTATAAAATGAACGAATGTGCTCCGATTATCATCTATTATATATATATATATATATATATATATATATATATATATATAATTTATAATCATGAAAAGACGAAACAATTTTGAACAATCTTCAAAGAAGTCAGTATATTATAACTAAGGCTTAGATATAATGGTGAGAAATACATACATATTTGTTGTAAGACATAAGCTGGCAGTCCAATAAGGAAAAGCATTAAGAAACTCTAAAAACATACATAAGAAAGAAAATAATGGGAAAATAAAATGAAAATTCATGAAGAAAGAGCAAAAATCAAGTGGGTCATACGTAGGCCATGTTTGACATAAAAAAGTGGATGGAAGCAAATCGCTATTTTTGGCTAATTTTAGGTTACAGGGAAAATTATTTCTGCAAAAAACCCAGTATTGTAATATGTAATGCTCTAAATATATGTGTCAAAAAATTGCTGCTAGGAAAGGGAAATACAAAATAAAAATATGTTACACAAAATATTGGTATCCTTTGGAATGTATCTAATTAGAACGAATTAATTATTTATTTCACTTATTCTGCAAACTTTCTACCACAGAAACTTGTAAAATTGTATTTTATTTTTAAAAGTTGATTTGGAGAAGTAAATTAATACCATAAGGAACAGCAAGTATCTTCAGAAATTATTTTTAAAGTCAGTACTGGGATGAACTAGTTTGCAAACTCTGCACTAGTATGAGGATCTTCAAACCCTGCACTATTATGAGCATCTTGAAACCCTTCACTAGTATGAGCATCTTGAAACCCTTCACTAGTATGAGCATCTTCAAACCCTGCACTAGTATGAGGATCTTCAAACACTGCACTAGTATGAGGATCTTGAAACCCTGCACTAGTATGAGGATCTTGAAACCCTGCACTAGTATGAGGATCTTCAAACCCTGCACTATTATGAGCATCTTGAAACCCTTCACTAGTATGAGCATCTTGAAACCCTTCACTAGTATGAGCATCTTCAAACCCTGCACTAGTATGAGGATCTTCAAACACTGCACTAGTATGAGGATCTTGAAACCCTGCACTAGTATGAGGATCTTGAAACCCTGCACTAGTATGAGCATCTTGAAACCCTTCACTAGTATGAGGATCTTCAAACCTTTCACTAGTATGAGGATCTTCAAACCCTGCACTAGTATGAGGATCTTCAAACTCTGCACTATTATGAGCATCTTGAAACCCTGCACTAGTATGAGGATCTTGATACCCTGCACTAGTATGAGGATCTTGATACCCTGCAATAGTATGAGGATCTTGATACCCTGCACTAGTATGAGGATCTTGATACCCTGCACTAGTATGAGGATCTTGAAACCCTGCACTAGTATGAGGATCTTGATACCCTGCACTAGTATGAGGATCTTGATACCCTGCACTAGTATGAGGATCTTGATACCCTGCACTAGTATGAGGATCTTGATACCCTGCACTAGTATGAGGATCTTGATACCCTGCACTAGTATGAGGATCTTGATACCCTGCACTAGTATGAGGATCTTGATACCCTGCACTAGTATGAGGATCTTGATACCCTGCACTAGTATGAGGATCTTGCTACCCTGCCCTAGTATGAGGATCTTGATACCCTGCAATAGTATGAGGATCTTGATACCCTGCACTAGTATGAGGATCTTGATACCCTGCACTAGTATGAGGATCTTGAAACCCTTCATTAGTATGAGGATTTTCAAACCCTTCACTAGTATGAGGATTTTCAAACCCTGCACTAGTATGAGGATCTTGATACACTGCACTATTATGTGCATCTTGAAACCCTTCACTAGTATGAGGATCTTGAAACCCTGCACTACTATGAGGATCTTGAAACCCTGCACTAGTATGAGGATCTTGATACCCTGCACTAGTATGAGGATCTTGATACCCTGCAATAGTAAGAGGATCTTGATACCCTGCACTAGTATGAGGATCTTGATACCCTGCACTAGTACGAGGATCTTGATACCCTGCACTAGTATGAGGATCTTGATACCCTGCACTAGTATGAGGATCTTGATACCCTGCACTAGTATGAGGATCTTGATACCCTGCACTAGTATGAGGATCTTGATACCCTGCACTAGTATGAGGATCTTGATACCCTGCACTAGTATGAGGATCTTGATACCCTGCACTAGTATGAGGATCTTGATACCCTGCACTAGTATGAGGATCTTGATACCCTGCACTAGTATGAGGATCTTGATACCCTGCACTAGTATGAGGATCTTGATACCCTGCACTAGTATGAGGATCTTGATACCCTGCACTAGTATGAGGATCTTGATACCCTGCACTAGTATGAGGATCTTGATACCCTGCACTAGTATGAGGATCTTGATACCCTGCAATAGTATGAGGATCTTGATATCCTGCACTAGTATGAGGATCTTGATACCCTGCACTAGTATGAGGATCTTGATACCCTGCACTAGTATGAGGATCTTGATACCCTGCACTAGTATGAGGATCTTGATACCCTGCACTAGTATGAGGATCTTGATACCCTGCACTAGTATGAGGATCTTGATACCCTGCACTAGTATGAGGATCTTGAAACCCTTCACTAGTATGAGCATCTTGAAACCCTTCACTAGTATGAGGATATTGAAACCCTGCACTAGTATGAGGATATTGAAACTCTGCACTGGTTTGAGGTTCTTGATACCCTTTGTGCTACATTATAATAATTTCAATATTACATACTCTTCTAATACTCATTTCAATTTGTTTAGTTTTTTTTGTTTGCTATAACAGCTAAGTATATAGTTTTGCAATTCAAATGCTTTATATATGTAAATGTGATCCTAATTCAACTAGTTGCGTCTCTTCAGGCTCAAAAGCAATTTCAACATTCACCTTGACCATAGATAATTAAGTGGCGTACGAAGGCCGATGGACACTTACGTGGATATTAACACAGTCTGAATAATGACCCTACCGTCGCCTCTAATTGCGCTTCGAGAGTTTCCCATAGCGCTTTAACAAATGCTTTACCCATACTACTTTGTCACCGCGTTCAAGGCCCTCTGTGTCGTTTGCCAAGCAATTCCTTCTTGCCTACATTATAGTTGCTCCTAATGTTTCATATTAGAACGATTATCCCTTCTTCCAATAATTACGGAGGGGAAGTTCCATCAGAAATCTTTAGGGAGTTATAAAATAATTTAACTATATGTTTAGTTTTGGCACATTTTTATTAAAATTAAACACGTAATATAAACAGCAACTTTGTAAAGCCAATTCCTACTTAGGGCAACAAAGAAATATATTACTTTAGTTACTTCTTATTAAATAATTACAATTAATATAAATAAAGTAACATAACCTAAAAGTTAAATCAGCTGTTTTTACCAAATAATCCATCAGGTGTTTTATGAAATCATACGTTATCACTTATTTTAACCCGAATGGGGCTAAATAACTATATGCACACCTTGCTCCTTTTGTGAAAAGCTTTTCTTCCATATAAAATTAAAATGTATTCAATATTAAATTTAATTAATCATCTATTATTTGAAAAGACTGTGGTAACACCAATTGTCATCCATGTAAGTTTCAAAAAATGTAATTGAACTTGAATGAAAAAATATAATGTATTTTGTTAACGATTGAAAATATGGGCAAAATATAAGGAGAGTGTGTACTAATAGAAGAAATTGAAAAAAAACACTGGTCTTGAGGCTAAAGTCAGAAATGTAAATTCAATTATACTGATTTATTTAATACAATCTTCTAAGTTATTAAGAATTAGAGAAGAAATTTAATGTAACCTTATAAGAGTCTTTAATAGTTGAAATTTCTTTAAATGTTTTTTGTTTATTCAAATTGTAACATAGGGAATAAATTCTAATTGCAATCAGTATGTTATATGATGTATTTGTTATTTAGTTAATGTAGAATCGGCTTGGTTAAAATAAATTTTTGTTTTGTGAAAATGTTTCATCGACAGAGCTAGTAGAAAGTCTCACAAACTCTCCTGAATGTAAAAAGGGTGGGGGTACTCCCGTGAGAGCAAGTATATAGCACTCTCTCGCAACACGTGTCAGAGGGAGGAGCAAGATGGGCTAGGAATGTTTTTCAATATTTTTGGTTTTAATAAAGTTAGTAAATACAAAATAACAGAATGCATTAATCCTCTGTCTGAAAACCTATTTAAAAAGATGTAAACTTAAATATTTTAATTTTTTAAGTAATGAAGAGCAATAAACAAATTGTAATAAAAATGTAATATTTTGAATACAAAATTGTTTTGAAAATTAAATCTCTTTTATAAACATAAACGATAATTTAATGTTACATGTCTTTGGTAGAGATTTAAACAGACAGCCAGTCTGCCTGAGTTAATAGCTAGATACAATTGTTTAGACAACTAAAGTAACTAAAGTTTTTTTAAATAAGTTTTCTCACAACACGACCAACTTTAAAACAATCCAGAGGGCTACAAAATGTCAAAGAGGCATAGGAACGTATACAGTATAAAAATAGCATAACCTCATTTATTATTACAACTTTACACTTTACCAAATTAGAATTTTACAATTAATTATATTTAAAAAGTTTAAATTTTACTTTCAACTTTTATTAAACATGCCTTCGTAAATTAACAGGAACGGTTTTTCAGAATATATCGTAAATTGCATTTGAAAATGATTTAGACAAAACCTGCAAAACAATTACTAAGTGATGAAAAACATTTGTTAGCATTAACCGCCATATTATGCAATAGAAAAGTTTTTGGTGATAACTAGTTGGTTGTTTGATGGGTACGTCACGCTCTACGATACAGCTCTACCTAATTTTTTTTTTTCAATTTCTTCGATTAGTCCACCCTTTCGCTATATGTATCGTGTTAAAATTTTGAATCGTTAATAAAAATACAGCTTTTTCGTCCAGTCAAGTTCAAATTCGCTTTTTTTAACTTATAGTATGTGACACTTGTTTTTATTACAGTTTTGTTCAAATATTAATTCATTAAATAAATTTAATGGATTAATTTTAATTTTACATGGAAGAAAATCTTTTCAAAAAAGGGGCAAGGTATGCAATATAGTTACATCACCCCACTTGGCTTAAAATTAGTGATAAGATATTTCATAAAACAGCTGATTTTTTGTTACAGGTTATACGATAGAACAGCTGTTTTAACGCGTAGGTTATGTTACTTGTAACTAATAAAAAGTAACTTGAAATTTTGTTTTGTTAAGTAGGAATTGAGTTAAAATTTTTTTTGCTTATATTACTTTTTTATGCTGTACTTCAAGAACCTACACTTTAGAAACCTCTGACCCAGTACCTATGACATAATAATCCTATATTATATTACTCTATATTAAAATATATTATATTCTATCTATTACCCCTATACAGTTTCGCTTAAAATCATTTAAAACATCCTAAAATTTAAAATTTTAATACGTAGAAGAAGGTAAAAGGGTTAATGTAAAAGTATAATTAACTGCCAACATTTAGGAAAAAGAACATCCCTAGGAAATCATTTATTATTTTTTTGTAAAGAAACCAACAGATAAAATATATAAACGCTCGTTTCGCTAAGCATCTGTTGGAACTACATTGGAGTTTCGAGTTTAGTTGTTGCCTTCTACTGATGTTATTTGGCTTATCGAAATGCGTTTAAGGTTTTTAAATATTAATTTTCCCTATAAGTATTAGTTTTCTTAGTTTTCATAATAAATTTAAAGTTTGTTAAACTTTTAACTGTCCACATAGCTCATTCAATTTAAAAACACAGAGACAAACGCAAACACTTACTTGAACGAATAAAGTGGAATAAACCCGGAATAATGCAATCGCTTTAGAGGCCGCTTTCTAAGCATTATAATTCAACAAGTGAGTTTAGAGATATTGCACTGTTCTTGCGGTTCTTGATTGCAAATGAAAGGCCTTCTCATCGGAAGCATAGTTTCACACCTGACTATAGCCCTTCGATGTCTTGACTGATTAGTCATAATTGAAAGAGAAAGTTCAATTAAAAATAAATAACGGTTTGTTACAACCGAGAGTAACTAGTTAATATCCTTATTTAGATATTTGAAGCTTGATTCTTCTTTCTGTAATATTATTATTTGGAAGAGCCAAATATTGAAAGTTTGCAGTAGGTCGACTATACTTCATTTCATCTCCAGCATTCAGTGTGTGATGTTGGTAAGCAGTTTTTCTACTAGCCGTCGCGAAAATATTCGTTCACTTCATTTCCTAATCAAAGTATATTTAACTAAAATTGAGTTATTTTTTAAACGTTTAATTACCTTGTAAATTAAACTCAGTAATTTGTGATGCGTATATATTTTTGTACATCAAATAAAACGTTTAGACTTTAAAAAATGGTTTTATTAAATCTATCCTAAAATAAATTTCTATTTAGGGATGTTGCCGTAGTATCTTGTTGTGTTGTTTACTTTGAGGCATTTTATAACTCTATATACTTGATACATTAAAGAATACACACTAAGAAACCGCTTCATGCATACATAATGCACATTACATATTTGTACCAACATTGACACAAACGTACAGGTTCTATAATTTATGAACAATAGCAAAATACTCGACAGAACAGAAAATTTCATAATATATTCAAAACCAACCACTAGATATAAATTCTTCAAAAACCAACCTCAACACATTTTAAACGGCAAAATGTATTTTCAAACAAACACTATATATAGGCCTATATATATATATATATATTCTAGGGCTTTTAGGTACAGGTTCTATAATTTATGAACAATAGCAAAATACTCAACAGAACAGAAAATTGCATAATATATTCAAAACCAACCACTAAATATAAATTCTTCAAAAACCAACCTCAACACATTTTAAACGGCAAAATGGATTTTCAAACAAACACTATATATAGGCCTATATATATATATATATATATATATATATATATATATATATATATATATATATTCTAGGACTTTAAGGTACAGGTTCTATAATTTATGAACAATAGCAAAATACTCAACAGAACAGAAAATTTCAATATATATTCAAAACCAAGCACTAGATATAAATTCTTCAAAAACCAACCTCAACACATTTTAAACGGCAAAATGGATTTTCAAACAAACACTATATATAGGCCTATATATATATTCTAGGGCTTTTAGCCACACGTTGAGCTCCAAACTCTATCGCTTCTGGTGAACGTTCAATGTGACAATTTTATTTATTCAATGATTAACTATTAGTACTCGGTTTTGGGCACCACTTATCCCTATTATTTATCTCTGGATTACTCTGATATAACACACAATTTACAGGTTAAAATAATTTACCCTTTTAGCTCATTTTAAATTTTAGGATATTTTAAATGATTTTAAGGGAAACTGTATAGGAGTAATGGATAGAATATAATATACTCTAATCTAGAGTAATATAATATAGGAGTATTATGTCATATTCACTATAGGTCGCATGTTTATAAAGTGTAGGTTCTTGAAGTACAGCATAAAAAAGTAATATAAGCAAAATACAAAATTTAAACTCAATTCCTACTTAGGTTAACCAAACAAAATTTTATATAAGTTACTTTTCATTAGATACAAGTAACATGGCCTACGTATTAAAACAGCTCTTCTATCGCACAACCTGTAACAAAAAAAATCAGTTTTTTTATGAAATCATATGTTATCATTTTACAGGTTAAGATAATTTAATTATCTTTCATCAAAATTACAATATTATTTAAATGAAAATATTTCTTAATTTAATTTAAATTTGGCTTGCTCAGTTATAGTAACCTACAAGAGACTCTTAACTCCTTTTTTTTTATACTGAACTTAATTTATATAAATTTGTTTGATCTTAGGGTCGCTGTATAATGTTCGTGTTGGAATTGCAGAAACTTATGTTTAATATTATTTTATATTTCTGATTCAATGAATATTGCTTTTATGGATTAATAAATCGATCGTTCCTGGATGTCCTTTTCTCCCGATTTTTCTCCCAACTATCTTTTTTAACCTCTTATCCATTCTCTCCTAGTTTAGACCAATTACATTTCTTAATTTAACTTTTAAAAGTATATTTTTTAAATTTAACTTTTTTTGCAACTGACTTTCTCTTAACGGTACCAAGTTTTTTCTTTAGTTTTTTTTTTGAGCGCCCTTGCGTCTTAAAACTGACAACCTATTTTGGGAATTTATGGTACACTAAAGTAATAATACTGCCAGTTTGGCCTTGTACATTGTAGTCTTAATTTTACAAACTTAATTTATAGTTCTTTTAGGGTTCCTGTTAACATATCGTTATAATATATATTAATATATTAAATATGGTGATATGTTTTCTTGTAATATAGTTAATAAATTAAAAATATTTCAAAAACAATATGCAATAAAAGTATTCTTGTTTTTGAAATATTTTAAATTTATTATATATATATATATATATATATATATATATATATATATATATATATATATATATATATATGTATATATATATATATATTAATATATTAAATATGGTGATATGTTTTCTTGTAATATAGTTAATAAATTAAAAATAATTCAAAAACAATATGCAATAAAAGTATTCTTGTTTTTGAAATATTTTAAATTTATTATATATATATATATATATATATATATATATATATATATATATATATATATATATATATATATATATATATATATGTATATATATATATATATATATATATATATATTAATATATTAAATATGGTGATATGTTTTCTTGTAATATAGTTAATAAATTAAAAATAATTCAAAAACAATATGCAATAAAAGTATTCTTGTTTTTGAAATATTTTAAATTTATTATATATATATATATATATATATATATATATATATATATATATATATAAATATATATATATATATATATATGTATATATATATATATTAATATATTAAATATGGTGATATGTTTTCTTGTAATATAGTTAATAAATTAAAAGTATTTCAAAAACAATATGCAATAAAAGTATTCTTGTTTTTGAAATATTTTAAATTTATTATATATATATATATATATATATATATATATATATATATATATATATATATATATGTATATATATATATATATATATTAATATATTAAATATGGTGATATGTTTTCTTGTAATATAGTTAATAAATTAAAAATAATTCAAAAACAATATGCAATAAAAGTATTCTTGTTTTTGAAATATTTTAAATTTATTATATATATATATATTAATATATTAAATATGGTGATATGTTTTCTTGTAATATAGTTAATAAATTAAAAATATTTCAAAAACAATATGCAATAAAAGTATTCTTGTTTTTGAAATATTTTAAATTTATTATATATATATATATATATATATATATATATATATATATTAATATATTAAATATGGTGATATGTTTTCTTGTAATATAGTTAATAAATTAAAAATAATTCAAAAACAATATGCAATAAAATTATTCTTGTTTTTGAAATATTTTAAATTTATTATATACATACATATATATATATATATATATATATATATATATATATATATATATATATATATATATATATTAATATATTAAATATGGTGATATGTTTTCTTGTAATATAGTTAATAAATTAAAAATATTTCAAAATCAATATGCAATAAAAGTATTCTTGTTTTTGAAATATTTTAAATTTATTATATATATATATATATATATATATATATATATATATATATATATATATATATTAATATATTAAATATAGTGATATGTTTTCTTCTAATATAGTTAATAAATTAAAAATAATTCAAAAACAATATGCAATAAAAGTATTCTTGTTTTTGAAATATTTTAAATTTATTATATATATATATATTAATATATTAAATATGGTGATATGTTTTCTTGTAATATAGTTAATAAATTAAAAATATTTCAAAAACAATATGCAATAAAAGTATTCTTGTTTTTGAAATATTTTAAATTTATTATATATATATATATATATATATATATATATATATATATATATATATATATTAAATATGGTGATATGTTTTCTTGTAATATAGTTAATAAATTAAAAATATTTCAAAAACAATATGCAATAAAAGTATTCTTGTTTTTGAAATATTTTAAATTTATTATATATATATATATATATATATATATATTTATATATATTTATATATATATATATATTTATATATATATATATATATATATATATATATATATATATATATATATATATTAAATATGGTGATATGTTTTCTTGTAATATAGTTAATAAATTAAAAATATTTCAAAAACAATATGCAATAAAAGTATTCTTGTTTTTGAAATATTTTAAATTTATTATATATATATATATATATATATATATATATATATATATATATATATATATGTATATATATATATATAAGTGTATATATATATATATATATATATATATATATATATAAATATATATATATACCGCACTACAATAACACAACACTTGCTTCCAGGAATAGCCTTGTCCCTGACTGGAACATTGAACAAGTTCGAAACGGGACGCTGAAAATCAGTAAACAGTTGTTTAAGAGTTTTATTCAATTTCATTGTAAGGCTACTATAGTTTCCAAATCCCATGATACCTTGAATGGAATTATCTTGGGAAATAGATATTTAAAGTCAGTCAGGAAATTTAACAGTATTTATATAATAAATGTGGAATTTTTAGGCCTACAATTTACAAGCGAAAAATAATAATTGTCTATTCATTTTTTTATCTATGTGTCTACATAGGTTATACTAATTGTCAAAAATATTAAAAATTAAACTTATTTGGCACTATTCTGATTAAATATAATCAATACAAAAACGTGAATGCTAAAATAACAATTTCTCACAAGTTACTAATTTATTATCCAATTTTCGACGATATTGCATCTATGTCAGAGATGGACCTACACAATTGGTGTCTAACATCGCTCATGAAAATGACATTGTCGCCGAAACTAGTGTAGTTGATAAACTATTAATTAGTTTAATTAGTTTTTAAATATATATGTTTTACTGCTTATCTTTGTAAATTGTTTTCACTAGTTAAGCTTTAATAAACGAGTAATAAAATAATTGTAAAGATTTGGAGAACTATTTAGATATTCATTTATGTTAGTTTTAACCTGTGTTGTGCTGTGTTTAACCTGTGTTTCAACCGGTTTAATAATTAGTTTAGTAAGGGTAAAAAATAAAACAGTTTACTCTAAATCTCACTATTCACTAGTTTTTGGAAACTAGTCTTTTTGTTTCAATAAACTGTTGTGTTTGTTTAATAAACTAGTGTATAGTGAGATTTAGAGTAAACTGTTTTAATTGTTTACCGTTGTGAATTGTTGTCACTAGCTACGCTGTAATTAACTTAATTGGTTTAATGTTTATTTTATTTAGAATTAATACTTGGGTAAAATATATGAATAAATTCGAAGTTGAATAATATTTAATTAACTATTACCATGTATTACATTACGTCTTCCAAAGCATTTGGATAGATGGTGATTTTCATCATACAAAGAGTAATAGATGCTTCAGAAGAACGACAAACTCTAAACTTCTAACTATGACTGACGAGTGGAGTCGGAAACGTTTAGCCTCAGAAAGCTTTTAATAAATTTATACAATTAGCTACACACAGCTGCCAACTAGTAACTCCTTAGTAATTAAGCTCTGCTACCAAACCTTGGTAACGATTTGTGAATACTTTATGAACAAAATGTTTAACAATCGCTGGGGTAATTGTTTACCCTATTAAGATAACTACCTTGTTTATTATTTTAAAATTAAAATTAGGCTCTTTGTTGTGCATTTCCTGGTTGATGATGTCATAAGTTTCACTAATTACTATCGTCATAGGGTTAATTATTGTTTCCTCGGGAATTTCCATAATATTAATTTTTTAGCAAACTTAGTTGGTTCTTTTTTTTAGAAATTCTTGAAGCGGAAAACGGATATTTTTCTTTTCATGTTATGGTTTCTTTTCCGAAAAATTTCTTCACCAAAATATTTTGATACGTAACATACGCAGATGAATTACGACGCTATTAAATGCATCGTTACAAAAATCCAAATAAGGGAACCTAATTTCCCTTCATTTTTAACTTGAGATATTAGTATACACGCAATTGATATTAGCAAAAACATTATTCCAAGGGATGCTGGAAGTTCACACAACACACACACACACGTTTATAAAATGAATGTTTTAAAAAGTTATTTGCGTCTTATTTATTCAAACTTTTAAAGTTTTAGGGCACTAGCATCAGATTTATTATTTTTCCGTGTTCCTAAAGACTTTTTTCATCACCAGGTATAAGTTTTTATTTATTTATTTATTTATTAATATTGAATACCTGTGGAATCTTTATAGTTGAATTATTAATATATAAACTCTTTTCTACAGTCGCCCTTACTTTCTGTTTAAATGAAAATGGCCGTTACGGGGATGTGTTACATTTTCAAATCCTTCCTGTAAACTAATATGGGGTTAATATGGAGTTACGGACTTAGTAGATATTCTGAATCTCTCATATAATCCAAAAGTAAGTGCTATTATAGGCAAGTCTTACATATGTTAAAGCGTACACGTGAAACTACATTATTATATAATACAATTCAAACAAACTGTTTATCTCCGTTACTATTTTATTTCTATGCATAAAATAAATTCAAGATTATTTTAAAGTTTGTTGAAAAATATCAACTTTAAAAATCAAATTCAATTGTTTTTCTTGGGATACGGGTCAACATTTAATTCTCGTCTATAGATTTAGTTCTCTCTAATTTATAAATTAACTGTTCTAATGTTCATCACGAAATAATTCTCGTAAACACTTTCTTTACATAGCTTTATGTCGAATTATTTTTGTCCAACATTTATAAATCACATTTGCTTAGGATCTAATCATGAGTGTATGTATTCACTTTTTCCAGTTACAAGCCTAAAATACATTGTCAATAATATGTCTTCTACTTTTAGGAGGGAACTGTAATTCTGTAAAATTATTTTAACTACCGGTATAGCTTAACTAAAACTAAGTTTGAATAAACTCACAGATTTTTCACCACTTTGAGCACGTCAACAGACGCGCGACAACTAACTCACTCCAGTTCCACCTCGACGCTTCAACTGAAACCATTCAACATTGTTGTCCTGCCACAACAGAGCTGTGCGACTGTCTCAGCAGCTACGAAGTTAAAGACTACGGTTTTGGGCTAAACAGAAATAACTGGTATTTAATGACGGCGCGATTTCTTTTCCAATTGTTGCGTCGCTCAAACTGTTTGTTCTATGTGTTTGCGCCAATCAAATGTCGGTAGCTCGTTAAATAATAATGAGAATTTCGTTAATTGAAATGGCCGTTGGCGTTATAGTGCTGTCACATGTGGCTACTGTTTCGGGGAAAAAACCCTGTTCCCATTGGTTCAAGGTAGAGTACATTTCGTTATTTTATTCAGTAGGCCCTGCGGGCAGCTCATGGTTTGTGTGTTTACATAGATACATTTTCAGTACCCCTATTCTTTTGCAAGGCTCCCGCGGGGGTGCGGATTAACCGTACCTAATATGAGGTGTTTGGCGTCCCTCGCGGTACTCCCAGTAAACACACTGACAACTTCCACAATACACACTCTCGTATACTCAACACCAAGCACGCACTCACACACGCGCGCGCGCACACAGACACACACAGACACACACACACACACACACACACACGAAACACACACACACAACACACGAACACACACACAACACACACACACACACACACACAAACACACACACACACACACACACACATACACACACACACTTTAATAAATATCACAATGTTAGATATATCTCAGGGATTTTGACTAGTCAGAACCTTTGCACTTTAGGAGAGCTTAAAAGATCAACTAGCCACTTTGCTATTGGTCAGTTAGGGTCCTCGGTGCAGATTCGGATTAGCCGTACCTACTCTCGTATACTCCACACCAAGCACGCACTCACACTCGCACACGCACTCACACTCGCACGCACACGCACACACACACACACAGAGCCGGTTCACAGGATTACAAGTACTCGACTGATGTGCATCCAATAGAGATACGGGGGAAAACTATGGGTCCCAGAGTACTGGAGGTTGGAAGAGGTTGTCCATGGGTGTCGCCTCGTTACCATAGTGTCACCAGTAGCGTCTGTCACCACGGCTCTAAAACGATTTTGGAAACATTCGTTGCTCCTCATTCACTAGATCATAGCTTTCGTGGCGCCCCATAAGACTTTAAAGTTGTCAAAGGGAGTTATAATATGTAAGGACCTATTGTATGAATATGAGGACGAAATCGGAAGGCGTAACGGACGTCGTTCGTATAACGAGGACGCGGTCAGAGAGTTGCAAAGGCAGCTATAATCATCTCGTTCTGCAAATCGCCTATCCCAGAGTGTCTAGATGCGGGCTAGATTTATGCCATGCCCTATGGTCCCAACCCACTCCGACGCTCTAAGCCAAACGTATACAGCTAGTGTTATTTGAAGCCCACGCAGAAAAATATCGTAGTGATGCCCTAATTGATTGATCACTTTACTGCCTCTATCTACGTTTTGAGTTTTTTGTTTCCTCTGAGGTTGGTTGCTTTGCAACCGAAATGTGCAATAGTAATATCATGATTGTGGTTAGCGGACGTGTAGTCTACGTGTTATTTAAAATTCGGAGCTTTTTTACATATATTTATCACTTAATTTTTTATATGACTACATACACCTATATATATATATAAAGATATATATAGATATATATATGTATACATATAAATATATATATATATATATATATGAATAACCTATGTGGTTTTAGGTTCGTTTCCATAACAAGTTGATTTAATGCGTAGAATATATGCTTTATGGATTGTAAATTATTAGCTTAGTATGCTAATGGATGAAAACCCTCTTCAGTTTATAGTTTAGTAAATGTATTATTTATATTAGAAGAACATATTGAAATTTTTCAATATGTTATTTAAAATTCGGAGCTTTTTTTACATATATTTTTCACTTAATTTTTTATATGACTACATACACCTATATATATATATATATATATATATATATATATATATATATATATATATATATATATATATATATATACATACATACATATACATATACATATACATATATATGAATAACCTATGTGGTTTTAGGTTCGTTTCCATAACAAATTGATTTAATGCGTAGAATATATGCTTTATGGATTGTACATTATTAGGTTAGTATGCTAATGGATGAAAACCCTCTTCAGTTTATAGTTTAGTAAATGTATTATTTATATTAGAAGAACATATTGAAATGAATATTTGTTTGTATGAGTCTTACACATTACTAAACTACTACTGATCCGATCGCCATGAAACTTTGGGAAATTGTTGAGAACATTCCTTGGAAGATTTCTCGCATAGTAAGTCTCAGGGTCGTAGCCAAGGAGGCACGTGACCCACCAACCAATTAATTTTAGCAGAAAAATATTTACCTAAAAAACGGCTCTAGGTTTTTAGCAAAACAGCTCTTCGACGACATAACAATTTTTCCAACATGTAATTAGTACCAAAATAGCATAAAATATTACTTTTTATCTTTTCTTTAGACATTTCATTGACTTCATTCCAAAATTTGGTTGCTAGGCAACACTCAACAATCTAAAATAATTTTCCAACACATTCCAAACAATATAAAAACATATTGTATATCCAAGTGCACTTTAATAAATAATATTCAATCAAGAACTTTTATTGTCACACTACTATAAGTTCAGCTATTATTACGTTAATAAAATACTAAATTAAGTTTAACTATTGTTAACACGCCATTTATTGACTTTTATGCGATAAGAAGTTCGCCGGATCAGCAAGCTTAGAATAAATCTTAATAAATTTATTTAATATAATAATTATGAATTATATATTATGTGAAACGTAGTATTTGAATGTAATAGATGTAGAATTGAACTAAATTTTTATAATATAAAATTGTTTAGAAAAAACTAAGAAAATGGGTTAATATTTGAATACCTATATCGTAGGAATACTGATTGCAATTTGTTTAATAATCTATGATGCCGGATTTGCCGTACATATTGGCAGTGTTTGTAGTTGTTTTTCAAAGACTGTAAATACGATATTAGAACTTATGAATTCAGTTATTAAAACTCTAAATATTATAAGGGTTGTATTGGGAGATGTATTTTTGTGTTTGAGACTTGAGAATATTTAAATGTATCTTTTATTCATTTTTAAGCTTCGTTAAATTTTAGTGGCTGATTAGTTCCTACTTTGTGCCACTGTAAAACCTTTAGAAGGGTACTTCATGTCTATTATTTATTCTTTTTGCGTTAAGCTCTTATTATTTATCTGTTAAGAAATATATTAATCCTGATGTAATAATATAGTATGACGATAGTTACATTAGTTTTAGAAATATAAAGTTATTACTTAAAAATTATTAATTGATACATTTGAATAACGTATTTGTGCGCGCGCGCGTTTCCAGTAAATTGGATGTGTACAATACAGTTGACATTAGCGATACAACCAACCACGCCATCTATCGGTGAACGAGTCGTCGAAACTACTTTGAAATTTGCAGAACATTGTGGTGAAAGACAATACTTGTGGGATACAAAAGAGGTTATTTATAAACCTAAGCACGCTCCTATGTAGCTTATAAGAAAATAGATACTGAAATGGGAATAGGCTTTAGTGTGGATGAGATAAAAAATATATTTCGTGCAATGAGGTCTACATATTCTCAAGAATTACAGTATCTTATTTCGTGATTTTGAGTCATTTCAGCTAACTCTGAGTGCAAAATGTCATAGGGCCTTCCTCTTACAGCTAAACCTTCACTCAACAGTCCTCTAATTAAAGTGGCTGAAGTACGATGAAGTTCTTGTTGTATTGCCCAGTTCTTCATCTGTAATGCTTTAAGATATTTCTCTACGTATTAACAATATATAACCCCGTATTAAAATGCGTGCTGTCTCATGGAAAGACATCTCTATTATGCTCTAAACTGCACTAGTTCGTGAAAACAGAACTAAAAAATGTTTTCCCTGCTACGTGCTGTTGTAAGGTTTACTAATGCTAACTTTAGCTAATATACATATTCACGTCCGCTCTAATAACGACCAGGAACGATTCCTATCTAGGAACTGTTATTTGGCCCCGGTGACGTATAACAAAGTTCCATTCCCATATCTTGTTCAAGA
Organism: Prosapia bicincta; assembly: GCA_036971475.1. Classification (NCBI taxonomy): domain Eukaryota; kingdom Metazoa; phylum Arthropoda; class Insecta; order Hemiptera; family Cercopidae; genus Prosapia; species Prosapia bicincta. The sequence goes on along the minus strand of JBAIZL010000376.1, from coordinate 3,110,202 downwards.
ACGTATCCATTTTACTATTTTACTACATATAGCCCTTATATTTCTGTATTCCTATTCAAGCATAGTTGACATTTTTTTGTACTTATAGCTAATGCCGTTTGCGCCAAAATAAACAGTACTGAAACTAAATCAGCTGTAGTTGCCTTCTCTATCAGCTGTGCCGACTTTTGATTGTTGCCGTATTTTATTCGAGGCTAGTTTTTACTGATATGGTTCTAACTGCTGCAGAGAAAACTATGAAAATAAAATAAAATGAAATCAAATCTTACAACTTTTTCAGTACTGTTTATTTTGGCGAATACGGTATTAAAAAAAAAAACATCGACGGGTGCAAACGATCAATTTGTGAATTGCTTGCTTTTATAAATAGCCTATAACATTCATTTTACATTCATATACACTTCTAGGGTAATGAACACTGACATTGCCCCTCCTCTCAGTTAACATATTGATCATATCTACACTCGTAAATCTAAACACAAAATGCCTTAAAATCATCAGAATTATAGTCAACATGGCAGTAAATACAACACACAACTTGCACACAGGCTTAGAAAACATACAAATAAATATCGTGTCGAAAGCATTATGTCAGCATAATTTACCTAAATTGTAACTTCGGAAAGTAGCCAATTTGTAAGCTCAAAGATAAACTTTTCATTGATAAAATCCACGTAAACAATAAAATCCATGATAAAAAGCGTTCACTTTAGATGATTGAATTTTATTTTGTGGCTGCACTGAAAAACACTAAACAAAATGCTGTAAAAGAAGGCTAATAAAGCTTTTCAGTTTAATTAAATAAAACCTCTTAACCAGAAATAAAATGTTTCATTTTAACTCTTGTGTACATTGGAAAATATTGCAAAAATATTATTAAAATATTTTTTTTCATTTATTTATTTATTTTTGTTTCCTTTGAAGGTGATTGCTACGCAATCGAAATGTGCATAGGGATTTAAATAAAACGTTTTTTGTGGTAAAGAGGTTTTATTTATTTTAAATAGAAAATTATGCCACAGTTGCTTCTAGAATCAAAACATTGAGACAATAATCAAAGTTATGCAGCCTCAACTACATAACGATTATAAGAATAGTTTTAAAAAACAACGTACAATATCCATTTACTGATCTTTATCTAAGAATATGTAATTTTTCAAGTTATCAAAAGGAAATAGGGCATTACAATTAACCAGATGAATTAGTTTCACTCAGATTGCAACGCCATTTTGAACAATATTTTTTGTTTATTTACTTTTATAAACAGTAGAAAAATATAAACAGAAATAACTGTAATTACAATGTTTTTAAACACAACTTTAATTTGATATTTCAGTAACTTACTTAACTTTTAAGAGTTAGTAAACTTGAATGTCACCTTAATCAATTTCTTGAGCATCTTTTTATCTATGTTTAGATTACATTCTGTGCGTGTGCGTGTGTGCACATTTTAATACAAATGATTTACATTGTTTTTTAACACGTGTTATTTCAAAGACAGTGTTGAGAAACATATTTTCTGATTAAATTATTAGGAGAAATATTTTATTTAAAATCTATGGTTTTAAAAAAACGTTTTTTGTTAAAGAAACAAGTGTATTGTATATTGCAAAAATGTGTTTTTATAGACTAGAATTACATTATACTTTTCCTCATGCTTGCTGGCAAATGTTACAGTTTTACCAATCGTCATGGACACAAGAAAATAATAGTGCTAAATTGTCTCTTTAAACTAACCCAAAGTATTTAATATTTAATGTAATTATTGAGATAAGTGCTAAATATTAAAAACTTGCTCTAAAGTAATAATACGTGTGAAGTTTGAATGCGTTTAATTCTTTGAACTTATCAATATAAATTTAATCACCCCTAACATTAGGTTAGTTGCTTCTATAATTCTATATTTACACGGCTGAGCACTTTGAACTTAAGCTAATGGGAAAAGTTGGTCGTAAGGGATCTTCAGGAAGATCTTGTTGAGCATGTTTCTGACCACTTTATCGAAGGTATCCTCCGTGTAGGGGAGCATTTCCTCGTACAGCACCCTCCAGAACCGATTGACGAAAGCAAGAGTTACCTCACCTAGAAAGAAACAAAATTTGCGTTACGTTTCTCGAGATATACATCTGAAACGGTGCAAACAAATAACAAGAGCATGTTGGATTAGTATAGTATTAGTTTGGATTGAAGATCATAACTTATTGGAAACATATATATATATATATATATATATATATATATATATATATATATATATATATATATATATATATAGGCTATATACATTTATAACATAGGTCCATTATTTCTACAACAACCTAAATTCCAAACAAAAATTATTAATAACTGCTCTTACTGTAATGATATATCAATATTATATATATATATATATATATATATATATATATATATATATATATATATATATATATATATATACATATGCTGAACCGTTCGCCATGGAACTTTAAGAAATTTTTGAGTTTATTCCTAGGAAAGTTTCTGGCATAGTAAGCTTCAAATGGTAGATGTGACCCCCCCCCAACCAATTAATTTTAGCAGAAAAATATTAACCTATAAAAAGGCGTTATCTAATTATTTATATAAAAATGAATGGTCCTAGGGGGACACAGGGTGCACGTGACTCCACAAAAGCCAAATAATTAAAGCAAAAAATATGAGCCTCTCTCTCTCTCTCTCTCTCTCTATATATATATATATATATATATATATATATATATATATATATAGGCCTATATATATATATATATATATATATATATGAATGTATGTATGTATGTATGAGCCTAATACGTTACCAAACCACTAATCCGAACGCCGGGAAAGTTTCTGGAATAGTAAGTCTCATAGGTGTAGCCAGGGAGGCACAGGGGCACATGACCCTGTTCTCAAACCAAATAATGTTAGCAGAAAAATATTAACCTATAATATGACGCTAGAGTTTTAGCAAAACACCTTCCCGACGACATAACTATTTTTCCAACGTAATTTTTAAGTAGCAAAATAGCATAAAATATGATTGTCTATCTTATCTTATCCTATGACAATTTATGGAATTCATTTCAAACTTTGGGTTGCTAAGCAACAGTCAACAAATTTAAAATAATTTGACTTAATTTTGAAAATCCATGCTTCTCACATTAACAGCTGTATGTGGCTTGCTCATGCGTCGGAAAACATTCCGATTTATTTGTGTACGCACCAGAGATACAAACCAAAAAAATATTGTAAATCCGAGTGCACTTTAGTAAATAACATTCAAAAAAGAACTTTTATTGTCACGCTTTTCTCGATCGACTACTATAAGATCAGCTATTATTATGTTAATTAAATAATAAATTAGGTTTAGCTAATGTTAGCACGCCGTTCATTTACTTTTAGGCGGTACGAAGTTCGCCGGTTCAGTTAGAATTACTTATAAGAATAGCGCCTCATATATAAGATTAGTTTATATTATTCAGTTTAAAACTTTCTAATAATTAAAGTTATAGTCGTAGCATTATCAAAAAGTATCACATCCTACCGTTACTACACTAAGAGTGTCCACATTCATTGTTCACAAATTTATTGGATTTGATATCCCTGATACCTTAATCAGTAGAAAACTTTAAGCTATATATAATAAATGAATATTCTAAATGAAGTGTTTTATATATGTAACAGAAAAAGTTAAATAACAATTTAAATTTAACGGAACTTTTCGCCTATTATTCAGTGTCAATCTTCTTACACGAAACATTAACGGCGACAATTCGTCATGCATGTTTAATATGTTATATTTAATTTAAATTTTCGTCGTAAAAGCATTGATATTTAATTAAAACAAACAAGAAGATAAGAGTTAAATAATATCAAAAACATGCTTTTTTGATACTATTAAAATATATAAAAATAATTAATAAGTATATGCTGTACATAAATTATAAAAATAGCTCATAAACCTTTTAAACTTTCTTTCCTAATTTATAATTTAAGAATTAAACTGAGACAAAACTGAAGCAAAAGGATCTTCGTGAGAAACTCCAGAGTTGCTGAGACACTAACAAAGCTAAGCGCAATCCAAAAGCTTTTGTCTCAGTTAAAAAAAAATTACTTAATTATAAGTTCTGCAAATCATTCACTTGTTTAATAAAATCGTTAAAGTGTCTCCGATCTCCATTGGCAATAAAACCCATGCTTAAGTATAATGTTGATCCATGGCTGTAGGCAATATTTGTACTTACTTAATTCTCGGTTTCCCTTGAAGAGATTATTGGCATGCACTTTAAGGGTTTCTACTTCTGGTTTCACTTCGTTAAAGTGTCTCCGATCTCCATTGGCAATAAAACCCATGCTTAAGTATAATGTTGATCCATGGCTGTAGGCAATATTTGTACTTACTTAATTCTCGGTTTCCCTTGAAGAGGTTATTGGCATGCACATTAAGGGTTTCTACTTCTGGTTTCACTTCGTTAAAGTGTCTCCGATCTCCATTGGCAATAAAACCCATGCTTAAGTATAATGTTGATCCATGGCTGTAGGCAATATTTGTACTTACTTAATTCTCGGTTTCCCTTGAAGAGGTTATTGGCATGCACATTAAGGGTTTCTACTTCTGGTTTCACTTCGTTAAAGTGTCTCCGATCTCCATTGGCAATAAAACCCATGCTTAAGTATAATGTTGATCCATGGCTGTAGGCAATATTTGTACTTACTTAATTCTCGGTTTCCCTTGAAGAGGTTATTGGCATGCACTTTAAGGGTTTCTACTTCTGGTTTCACTTCGTTAAAGTGTCTTCGATCTCCATTGGCAATAAAACCCATGCTTAAGTATAATGTTGATCCATGGCTGTAGGCAATATTTGTACTTACTTAATTCTCGGTTTCCCTTGAAGAGGTTATTGGCATGCACTTTAAGGGTTTCTACTTCTGGTTTCACTTCGTTAAAGTGTCTTCGATCTCCATTGGCAATAAAACCCATGCTTAAGTATAATGTTGATCCATGGCTGTAGGCAATATTTGTACTTACTTAATTCTCGGTTTCCCTTGAAAAGGTTATTGGCATGCACTTTAAGGGTTTCTACTTCTGGTTTCACTTCGTTAAAGTGTCTCCGATCTCCATTGGCAATAAAACCCATGCTTAAGTATAATGTTGATACATGGCTGTAGGCAATATTTGTACTTACTTAATTCTCGGTTTCCCTTGAAGAGGTTATTGGCATGCACTTTAAGGGTTTCTACTTCTGGTTTCACTTCGTTAAAGTGTCTCCGATCTCCATTGGCAATAAAACCCATGCTTAAGTATAATGTTGATCCATGGCTGTAGGCAATATTTGTACTTACTTAATTCTCGGTTTCCCTTGAAGAGATTATTGGCATGCACTTTAAGGGTTTCTACTTCTGGTTTCACTTCGTTAAAGTGTCTCCGATCTCCATTGACAATAAAACCCATGCTTAAGTATAATGTTGATCCATGGCTGTAGGCAATATTTGTACTTACTTAATTCTCGGTTTCCCTTGAAGAGGTTATTGGCATGCACTTTAAGGGTTTCTACTTCTGGTTTCACTTCGTTAAAGTGTCTCCGATCTCCATTGGCAATAAAACCTTAAGTATAATGTTGATCCATGGCTGTAGGCAATATTTGTACTTACTTAATTCTCGGTTTCCCTTGAAGAAATTATTGGCATGCACTTTAAGGGTTTCTACTTCTGGTTTCACTTCGTTAAAGTGTCTCCGATCTCCATTGGCAATAAAACCTTAAGTATAATGTTGATCCATGGCTGTAGGCAATATTTGTACTTACTTAATTCTCGGTTTCCCTTGAAGAGGTTATTGGCATGCACTTTAAGGGTTTCTACTTCTGGTTTCACTTCGTTAAAGTGTCTCCGATCTCCATTGGCAATAAAACCTTAAGTATAATGTTGATCCATGGCTGTAGGCAATATTTGTACTTACTTAATTCTCGGTTTCCCTTGAAGAGGTTATTGGCATGCACTTTAAGGGTTTCTACTTCTGGTTTCACTTCGTTAAAGTGTCTCCGATCTCCATTGGCAATAAAACCTTAAGTATAATGTTGATCCATGGCTGTAGGCAATATTTGTACTTACTTAATTCTCGGTTTCCCTTGAAGAAATTATTGGCATGCACTTTAAGGGTTTCTACTTCTGGTTTCACTTCGTTAAAGTGTCTCCGATCTCCATTGGCAATAAAACCTTAAGTATAATGTTGATCCATGGCTGTAGGCAATATTTGTACTTACTTAATTCTCGGTTTCCCTTGAAGAGGTTATTGGCATGCACTTTAAGGGTTTCTACTTCTGGTTTCACTTCGTTAAAGTGTCTCCGATCTCCATTGGCAATAAAAACCATGCTTAAGTATAATGTTGATCCATGGCTGTAGGCAATATTTGTACTTACTTAATTCTCGGTTTCCCTTGAAGAGGTTATTGGCATGCACTTTAAGGGTTTCTACTTCTGGTTTCACTTCGTTAAAGTGTCTCCGATCTCCATTGGCAATAAAACCTTAAGTATAATGTTGATCCATGGCTGTAGGCAATATTTGTACTTACTTAATTCTCGGTTTCCCTTGAAGAAATTATTGGCATGCACTTTAAGGGTTTCTACTTTTGGTTTCACTTCGTTAAAGTGTCTCCGATCTCCATTGGCAATAAAACCCATGCTTAAGTATAATGTTGATCCATGGCTGTAGGCAATATTTGTACTTACTTAATTCTCGGTTTCCCTTGAAGAGGTTATTGGCATGCACTTTAAGGGTTTCTACTTCTGGTTTCACTTCGTTAAAGTGTCTCCGATCTCCATTGGCAATAAAACCCATGCTTAAGTATAATGTTGATCCATGGCTGTAGGCAATATTTGTACTTACTTAATTCTCGGTTTCCCTTGAAGAAATTATTGGCATGCACTTTAAGGGTTTCTACTTCTGGTTTCACTTCGTTAAAGTGTCTCCGATCTCCATTGGCAATAAAACCCATGCTTAAGTATAATGTTGATCCATGGCTGTAGGCAATATTTGTACTTACTTAATTCTCGGTTTCCCTTGAAGAGGTTATTGGCATGCACTTTAAGGGTTTCTACTTCTGGTTTCACTTCGTTAAAGTGTCTCCGATCTCCATTGGCAATAAAACCCATGCTTAAGTATAATGTTGATCCATGGCTGTAGGCAATATTTGTACTTACTTAATTCTCGGTTTCCCTTGAAGAGGTTATTGGCATGCACTTTAAGGGTTTCTACTTCTGGTTTCACTTCGTTAAAGTGTCTCCGATCTCCATTGGCAATAAAACCTTAAGTATAATGTTGATCCATGGCTGTAGGCAATATTTGTACTTACTTAATTCTCGGTTTCCCTTGAAGAAATTATTGGCATGCACTTTAAGGGTTTCTACTTCTGGTTTCACTTCGTTAAAGTGTCTCCGATCTCCATTGGCAATAAAACCCATGCTTAAGTATAATGTTGATCCATGGCTGTAGGCAATATTTGTACTTACTTAATTCTCGGTTTCCCTTGAAGAGATTATTGGCATGCACTTTAAGGGTTTCTACTTCTGGTTTCACTTCGTTAAAGTGTCTCCGATCTCCATTGGCAATAAAACCCATGCTTAAGTATAATGTTGATCCATGGCTGTAGGCAATATTTGTACTTACTTAATTCTCGGTTTCCCTTGAAGAGATTATTGGCATGCACTTTAAGGGTTTCTACTTCTGGTTTCACTTCGTTAAAGTGTCTCCGATCTCCATTGGCAATAAAACCCATGCTTAAGTATAATGTTGATCCATGGCTGTAGGCAATATTTGTACTTACTTAATTCTCGGTTTCCCTTGAAGAGATTATTGGCATGCACTTTAAGGGTTTCTACTTCTGGTTTCACTTCGTTAAAGTGTCTCCGATCTCCATTGGCAATAAAACCCATGCTTAAGTATAATGTTGATCCATGGCTGTAGGCAATATTTGTACTTACTTAATTCTCGGTTTCCCTTGAAGAGATTATTGGCATGCACTTTAAGGGTTTCTACTTCTGGTTTCACTTCAAATTTGTTGATCCTCATGAACGTCTGTCCTTCCTCGTCGGTGACGGGTGCACCAATGAGGCGCCAAGTTCCTGCCACACCAGCTGCAACAAAAAGCACATTACTCAGGGTTTAAGTGGTAGCTTCCAGCACAAGCGTTTCCTGAGCCACGTCGTGTCATCTTTCAAACTTTTAGAAAATTTAGATTATTTTTGTGATAAATGTATATTCACAAAATAAAATATTCATGAGTTATAACCCAAATAATTTACATTGGCTAGACAAAATATTTAACAAAGTATTATATTATATTTAACAAATACAAATTGGCTTTTGTCTTTACAAAATGTTGTAACAATACACACTACTTAACATTATTTCTTTCCATCACGAACTTCAGCCACTAGTTAAACGTATGTACTTTCGCATTAAATAATATGTAAAAACTGTGATTATAACCTTATTAATCTTCGCTGATAAACACTTTTCTTTCAAATTTATAAAAAATAGTTAGAGAAATTTTCAATTAGTTTTGTAATTAAAATACTCACGAAATCAAAAATTCGCCTGTCATAGCATGAATATTTTACATTTGCTGATCAAAATAATCGTATAGTATTATTCTTAACAGAATACAAATTGTATTTTGTTTTTAGAAAATACAGTAGAATCTCGCTAATTCGAGGTAGATGGAACCGAGATCCCTTTGGTTTACACGGAAATATGTTCCTGTGCATTAGAAAAAAAGGGATTCTAATGAACCCTGACACTATAATTAGGTATGCGCAAAATACGTTTATAGAACTTTATTGATTGCAGTACTTAGATAAACTAATGTTGCTTTCGATTACATTGTTCTTCACGGTTGCTACATTTTTTGAAAAAAGATATAAAGTGTCTTCTGTGTTTGCTTATCAGATCGTTTTCTATCTGAAATAATTTTAATTATCTATTAAAAAGAATCTCAAATAATTTTTTTCATTGTTGATCTAAGCAGGAATTTACTTAATTTTTGTTATATTACTTATTTTTATGTTTCGTTAGGCTCATGTTTAGAGTTCATTTGGTTTATCAATGTCTACCCGTGCCTTACTTTCTCCAAACTCTCTCTACTTTGCTTTCCTTTTGTTTCAAATACTTTTCTTTTCTATAACATGACCCTCCTTTGACTCAAACACTGCTGTTCTCCTACAATATCACAATACTGTTTTCTGTTAATCCAGTTGATATTTAAACAATATCTTGAGTAATTTATTTGCTTCTCGTTTTTGATAAGTTTTGACCATTACCAGCGATTTGTTTCCCATTACATTCAACATCGGAATCCCTGTCCGACATGTACGTAAATATTTAAGGTATAGTTGTTGCATGTTACTGTACGTTTGTGTTAAATCCAGAAACACGTTTGGTAAATATGCAGATTTGGGAACTCGGTTTTTTCCCAAAATAGATGTTTTTTGACAACTTTGGAGCAAGAAGATAACTATCCCGCTGGGAAAAATGAATGTAATACGATAACAAAGTAAAGAAACCGAATACTAACGGGAAATGAATGAAAACTAATCTAGCCTAACGGAGCATAAAGTAACTTTAATGAGTGGGTGGATAGAGCTTCCGTGCAGCGTCGAAGAAATGATACAGGAATAAACTATAAGTTGATGAAAAAAGTACCTTCCATTGTAAAAAAAAAGAAATATCAAAATAGTTTTAGAACATGGCAGGGAATGTTCTCATAACAATGTTTGTCTGACCTCTCTAAACTACAAGCACCTATTTTGAGTGGGAAAATCTTTTAAAAAACTTTAGCTTTCAATAACAAGTAATATAAAAACGCATGTTTAAGTAAATTCTTAATGAGGTTAACAAAAATTATTTTAGTTACCTTAGAGCACCATTGATGAGATTGTGTGGTAACCATGGCAACAGTTTTTAAGGTTGTACGATGGAGGTTTCGACGACAACCAGATGGTAGGAACAAAAATTCATATACATCTTTGAGAAATATAACTCTAGGTATTGGGAAGTTGGTGCATTGCCAAGGGGCGCTAGACTTTGAACATGAAAATTGTCAGTTCGAATCCGGCTGGACACCATAATTTTTATAATTTAATTATTGAATAGATATTTGAAAAAACTGTATTAACATCAATTGTCATTCCTTACACCTGTAGGTTAAAAAAATGTATTTGAGCTTGATTGGATGAATAAAAACGTATTTTATTAACTATTGAAAATTTGTATAAGATATATATCAGGAGGGTGTGAAGTAATAGAAGAAATTTAATAATAATAATAAACTGAGTTCCATTATTAAAAAACAATCAGATTAATAACTACTATTTTTAAAGTACCAACTTCTCAGAGTAGGGAATATATTAGTATAGGGCCTATAATAAAGGCAATAAGATAAGGGATTTTGATTATTTTATAAAGTTTTAATTTACTTTTGGTCTATACTGTATCGTGTTCTGGTATAACTTAAAACTTAATATCAGTATCACATATCACTGGCAGTGTCTGTAGGTCTGATTGTTAGTGGTAGACCGAGTTCGTCGACTTGTGGCGTTTAGATCCAAATTAACCTTCAGTTTTCCATCAGTCGTCAGACCGCACAGTGACAGTGACTACGATCAGCGGAGAAATTAGGCTTTAGTTATTGGCCTTCCTGAAGTTGTCAACTCTTTAATTAGCAGTAGAAAGTGATAGAAATGGCTGCATTCACAGGTGCAGAGTAAGCAGAGAAATCGCGGAGTTGTGTAAGTGATAACTAATGGGAATATGGAATGGAGAAAGTTACTGAGAGGATGTCTCACATATCGTCAATGTAGGTAACCCTACACAGATCCCAGAAACTCAGATTTTTAAAGAAATAATAAAAGAATAAACTCACTAAAATTGCCTAAGCACAGATGGAAACACTATAAATGTATATTTCTGTTGCGAAATTTAAACACTTGAACAATATCATGTATTTGCGTGGCAGGGAGAAATTCATGGGGTTTTTAAATTCACTATTGTACTTTACCCGTCTATAAACCCAGAGTCTTACCGTTCTTTTACAAGCAATTTTTAAATTCCTTCTATTGGCTAACACTTTCCTGATAAGTATCTTATACAAATTTTAATCTATAATAAAATAAGTTTATATTTATATAATCAAGTTCAAATACATTTATTTAAGCCTAAAGTATGACAATTGATGTTTTTTCAACTATTTATTCAATAATTAAATTTTTTAAAAATGAAGGTTCTAGGTCGGGTTCGAACTGAGTGTTTTCATGTCTGAAATTTAGCGCTTTGGCAATGTGCCAAATTACCTATAGTTAGAATTCTATATGTCTCAGAAGTATATGAATTTTTCTTTTGCCCCTATCTGGTTATCATCGAAACCATCATTGTACAACATAAAATTGTTGCCATGGTTACCACACAATATCATAATAATGCTCTAGAATTAAAAATGAACGAAAATAAAGAAACAAACTGGATTAACGGTATTGAACCTTGCTTCACAAACGGACAATGCTAAAGGAAAGCGAAAAGAAATTACAAGCCAATGCAAGCGACGAAAAAGAAAGCGTATAAATAGTAACAAACAAAAATAATAATCCAACACTATTCATAGAAAGGAAATGAAAAATTGCAAGGAAATTCGCTTTCTATTTTGCCACTTAATATTGTTATTCTGTCATATGTATATACATATTTATAATAATTGTTATTATACAATTAAAAAAAACTAAATTTAAAATTTTTTTGTTAATTTAAGTAGAAAATGTATATTACTTGTTTTCATAAAAAAAAGTATTTGTAACTAAATTGTTTGGTAAACTTTAAATAATTGTTGTTGATTACTTTTATGATAAAACAACACTTAATTTCAGTAATTGTTTTCTTCCACAGCTAATGAGGTTTGAAATGTTTAGTGAGTATTTGTTTTTATCCACAGCTGATGAGGCTTGAAACGTTTAGTGAGTATTTGTTTTTATCCACAGCTGATGAGGCTTGAAATGTTTAGTGAGTATTTGTTTTTATCCACAGCTGATGAGGCTTGAAATGTTTAGTGAGTATTTGTTTTTATCCACAGCTGATGAGGCTTGAAATGTTTAGTGAGTATTTGTTTTTATCCACAGCTGATGAGGCTTGAAATGTTTAGTGAGTATTGTTATCATCCACTGCTGATGAGGTTTGAAATGTTTAGTGAGTATTGTTATCATCCACTGCTGATGAGGTTTGAAATGTTTAGTGAGTATTTGTTTTTATCCACAGCTGATGAGGCTTGAAATGTTTAGTGAGTATTTGTTTTTATCTACAGCTGATGAGGCTTGAAATGTTTAGTGAGTATTGTTATCATCCACTGCTGATGAGGTTTGAAATGTTTAGTGAGTATTGTTATCATCCACTGCTGATGAGGTTTGAAATGTTTAGTGAGTATTTGTTTTTATCCACAGCTGATGAGGCTTGAAATGTTTAGTGAGTATTGTAATCATCCACTGCTGATGAGGTTTGAAATGTTTAGTGACTATTTGTTTTTATCCACAGCTGATGAGGCTTGAAATGTTTAGTGAGTATTGTTATCATCCACTGCTGATGAGGTTTAAAATGTTTAGTGAGTATTTGTTTTTATTTCACAGCTGATGAGGTTTGAAATGTTTAGTGAGTATTTGTTTTTATTTCACAGCTGATGAGGCTTGAAATGTTTAGTTTTATGTCCTTTTGGTTCTAAAAATTTGACCATTATAATAACAATACCAATAAAATTCAATTATAAATTTTTATAAACATATTTGTACAAAGTAAACAATACCCTTTTTGTCGAAAATTCAAGGTCGAAACGTTCCATTGAAATGGTATTCAAATTTACGAAGTTTATAAGTAATGTTATGTCTCAACCAGTATGTTAATATCTCCATCTTCTAAGCCCAATGAAAACCACAGCTGCACTGAATGGACAATCTGTGTCAAGAAGAACCAGGTGCTTAGCCAGTCTCTGATTCAGATAAGACTAAAACTTCCAGGCAAAATAATCTTTGCGGAATGAGGTGGAAATAATTGAGCATAATGATAGTTTTAGAATTGCACATAAACCTCGATTTATAAATTACAATGTTCTTTTCCAAAGGTTTCAGTTTAAACCACAAAACATTGTTCTAGAATATTTCATAAGAACCTGAAGCTGAGAACCTAGACACACATTTATAAAATGTGTTACTTAATTTACAAAACATGTTCCTAGAAATATTTTTATTAACTAGTTTCTACAAACCAGTCAAAACTATTGCCATCAATATGTAAGTTTTGTAACTAAAGTTATTTGTTTTCAAAAATTTATTTTAATTAATAATGAAATATTAAAAATCTATATTGCATTAAAGAAATATTGTATTTTCTATTTAAAGCTTTCATTTTAAAGTAAAATGAAAAAATATCATTTTTCTAAATACTTTACAAAACACTAAAATTATTGAATATACTTGAATTTTCAAATTCATTACATTCCTAATGTAATTTAGTATTAATAATTACATACCCATTGATATGTTGTAGGTGTCCTCTCCAAGGACTGGGATATCTCCAATGTGGCCTTGCATTTTGTACAACCCTGTTGTCATCATTTTAGGGATGAAAAAGTCAATTTCCATAAGGAACCGGCTAGGATCATCGACCTTTGACCTTGAAATAAAATTAATGTTTTAAAATTTAATAAGTTGTAGCTACTTAGCTTAACATATTTTAAAACTATTAAGTTTATTAGCTTTTTTAAAATTCTCTTAAGTAATTTGGTAGAACAATGCTTTTATTATTTTCAAAAAAGTCATTTTATTTAAACATTTTACTAAACCAAGATATTCATTAAAATAGTGATGTCCTTGAAACAGTATTTTTGTAGTTATTTCCTAAGTAGTATTTTCAATTCCTTCTATTAGTTCACACTCTCACTATATATATATATATATATATATATATATATATATATATATATATATATATATATATATATATATATATACATCTTTTTCAAATTTTTTATCGTTAATAAAATACTTTTTATTCATCCACTCCAGTTCAAATACTTTTTTGTATTGTAGTCGATGACGCTTGATGTTAATACAGTTTTTTCAAATATTAATTCATTAAATAAAATAATTTAGTTTTATATGGAAGAAAACTTTTCAAAAAAGGGTCAAGGTATGCAATATATCTATTTCGTCCCATTTGACTTAAAATAAGAGATAACATATGATTTCATAAAATAGCTGATTTTATGTTATAGGTTATGTGGTAGAACAGCTGTTTCAACGCTTAGGTTATGTTACTTTATTTATATTAATTGTAATTATTTAATAAAATGTTAGTAAAATAAAAAATGTCTTTGTTCACCTAAGTAGGAATTACATTCAAAAATGTTTTGTCTAAATTACTTGTACAACGATGAATTTAATAAGTCTGGTTCAACATGAATATTTTCTGATGTCACTAGGACATTGTTACAAGTTTCAGAATATTAGAAATCAATTTATTTGTAAAGCTCCTTGGGTGAAACATCTACAATGTAACCCAACTAACATCCTTTACACTTTGGTACTTAGGACTGCCAGCAACATATCGACTTTTGTTTTCCCACAACTTCTCCTATCCTAGTCCAACTCATTCTTTCATGCCATTTAGAAACTCATCCCTTTATTTCAATCTCCTGGAAATTTTCGCGCTTAAATATTTGTTTTCCATGCACTCATTCTTCCATCTTCCCATTAATTCGACTCCCATAATACGTCATAGAAATTTTCTGCCTGAAGCATAAATTACAATATATTTCCAAGATTTACAATAAAAATTAATTTTCAAATAATATTTCAGGAACCATCAGCTGTGGTTTCAAAAAAAATTGAATAAATAAAAGGAGAATTTAAAGTTTCAACAGGAATTTAAATCGTCTTGACATAATGTTATATTTTTACTAAGAATTATTTTAAAGCTATTTGAAAGCCAGTGTTATTCATGTATTTTTTCAATTCTTATAAAAATATTAAAATTATTTACAACATTGGCTGTGGTTTTGATTTTTACAAACCTTTTGCGATTCCAATCACAAAAATTTAGTAAAAAACATCCACATATAAGTAGGAAACACCCTTACATAAATTTGTGTTGGATGTAACATATATAATGTGTGTGAATAAAATATTCTGTTAGGGATATATATGAATATGGTGATATGTTTTCTTGTAATATAGTTAATAAATTAAAAATATTTCAAAAACAAGAATACTTTTAATGAATATATTTATTCAAAGCTTTTCGCCGATAAAATAGTACCAGTATCTTCAGGAAAATAATTATCTAATAAAATATTTTTACAATAATTTTGTAAAAATATTTTATTAGATAATTATTTTTCTGAAGATGCTGGTACTATTTTATCGGCGAAAATCTTTGAATAAATATATTCATTAAAAGTATTCTTGTTTTTGAAATAATTTTAATTTAATAATTATATATATATATATATATATATATATATATATATATATATATATATAGTCCTTGCAAACTTACAAGTAACACAAGGATCTACGACCACATCCCGACGGTTCATATAATTGCACTATGTCCCAAGAATCAGCCAATGTTTGTCTTATCTGCTTGATTATACAACTGTTTTTATTTTATTATTTTGTTTTTTTATTTATTTATTTTTGTTTTTATTTTTAAGATGTAATCTAATATGCTAAAAATATTGTTATGTTTTGATTTTATTCGTATTTGTTTTTCAATAAGTGTATTTTTAATTTTATTTTTATAAATTTCTAAATTATTAATGATATTTATTTTAACCCCTTTTGTGCATGTTTAATAACCCCATATTATTTATTTCCAGATAATCGTGATTGTTTTCAATAAAATATGTCGCTAAAATAACTAAAAATGCATATGTTTACAACTATTTTTTGTTTGTAATCTTGGTGGTGTATTTTGGGTTAACCTTAGTTACACCTTAAATTAATATTAGACCCTACTTGAAGGGTTAAAACATAAAACCAGAGACCAAGGTCACATTTTGTAGGTAATATGTAAAAAACTACTTTCTGCCCAGCTTATTAAATCTCCTTCTGACCAACATAACAGGTCATAGCCTTGAAATCAACTCACCTCACTTCCAAGATTTTCAGTTTGGATATCCCTCGTGTGATTGTGTTTAGAAGGGTGACTTTGCCTCCGATATGCTCTGCGTCGTAAGACATGATCATCTCAGGAACTTTCAGTGGGTCAATGCTTCCCAGCTCCAGTTGTGGTATTCCTCCTGCAAATGGCAACAATGACAAAAATAATAGAAATTCTAAGAAATAGCACGTGTTACTGGTTATTTTATTTTGTTGTGGTATTATTTACTAAAGGGTGTTTTAAATTGTTCGTGTGTGTGTGTGTGTGTGTGTGTGTGTGTGTGTGTGTGTGTGTGTGTGTGTGTGTGTGTGTGTGTGTGTGTGTGTGTGTGTGTGTGTGTGTGTGTGTGTGTGTGATCTGAAGATATTTATCTTGTATCTGAAATGTACATCAAGTATAATACATGTGTGTACATTATATTTGTAATATTTTCTGTTTTGTACGTGAAATAGTGTCTGTAAGTGCTTGTTTCGTCCTTGTAAGTAGTTTTCCGGATTACTGTCGCAAAAAATAGATTTGTGCGCGACTTTAATACATCTACAAGGAATGTGGTGCTGCAAAGGGCTAGTTAACGTTGATGTTTTTCCTTTGTTAAATTCGTAATTTTTTGGGAGTAAACAGCAAGTGTGGTCATTTTGCGACTTACTAATTTATAATAATTATGCCAAAAGCATAACAATTAGTGAAGATGGCTTTTTCTCGGAGCCACATTTAAGGTATATATGTAGAGTTAGCTACAGTCGTGACGTCAAGAAACATTTGTATTACTCCTCGACCCATTCACAATTTATGTCTCCGCACCGAATTTTTACCCTACTTTAAATTGAAAAAACTAAGTTTCCTACGTCAGTAAAAAAAATTCTTGTGAATATCGTCCTTTTTTGTGGTTTTGAACAATTTTCCAAAATATAGTAGGTGGCCGCTAATTCTCACAATTACCAGCAACTGTAATAAATAAATTAATTGTTTTATTGAGGCTGTTGAGTTTTAGTTTTTGTGTTTAGTTAATTTTTCACAGTTGCTCAGAGACTAATTCAGCTGAACATAGCTATATGAATACATGTTTCATACCAATGCTTGAGAATACACGAAGTGTATCTAGCATGTAGAGCGAGCAGTATATCTACCCTAGTGATCAGAAATAGGGGATTTAATAGACTTTATAATTAGGGCATTCCCCTGACGTAGATGTGTTCTTATCTACAACTTTCTCTACCCATAACAATCACAATGTCCCACAACCGGCTAAACGAAAGAGCAAATATGTCTGAAAATGTAAATAGTACTTTACGTGCGTGCATGTTTTTAGTTAAATTATTCAAAACATGTAGATAATATCTCCATTTATACAATTTCAAAAGGATATTTTTCCAATTTTTAAGAATATAAAAGTTGGATATACTCGTAGATAAAAAGTTAAACATTATAATGCAATAGCTGTTTCATTATAAGCAAATTAATGTAAAATTCCATATTTTTTTAATTATTAAATTATGAAAATTAATTGTGCGTAAACAAGAGGCCAGCTAATAATAGAGATGAATTTGTTTGTCTTCATTGTTGATTCTGAAATATAAAATTAGTTTTCCTTGTGTTCAAGGTTGGATGAGTCCAAGGTTAGGACATGTTTTAAACAGGTTATTTGCAAGTGTGTATGGTTGTTGGTTCACAACACGAAACTGCTAGAAAAAATGTTTCTTTGTTAATTAATGTTAATCTCTAAGGTAATGATTAATTAATGTAATTGTTAATTAATTGTATGCGGTTAGATTGAAAAGGTTATTTAAGATTATGTAATGATCCAAGCATATTGAGTGCTTATGGATAATTTACATAATACAGGTTAGGTTAGTTCATTCTTTCCAAGACACAAACTGCGTAGTGAATTCTGTTTGTCACGAAAGAAGCGATGTATTGATAATCTGGTTATATATGAGATTGAAAATAATTATTTTCAGTATAGGCTTATTATTCATGTAACATTTGTTACAAAGAGTGAATATAAAGCATAAAATAAATTTCAGGTCGGTCAAGAATTATGAAAAAAGTTGTAGGCCTATAGTGTATTCAGAGTTCCTTTAATAATCCATTAATAAGTTGATACTTAGCCACATCACTCTATTATACCATCGCTCAGTACAGTGAAATTAATTTGGTTCTTTTATTAAAATTAAAAAGGTATTTGGAAGATAAAGAATAGGCTAGTGGTTGAGAGTGGCAGTTTAATATCAACAACATGCTATGTACATAGTTCACAGCTTTTATTAAATAATACTGAAAAGAAAGTCCTTTAAGAATCAGAGAATCTCCGGTTGTCATGGAAACCGACATTACCTGATTGGGCGAGTTCCCAGAACTTATTCAACTTTAGCTGCCAACATATTTTTTTTTAATTTTAATTGTGTCAACTGTTCTCTAAACCAAACTTAATAATTTAGTACATTTTTTAAACCAATTTATAGTCACAGGTGTGTGGAAATCAGAGACAGTGATGTGTTTAGGTGTTAAAGCAGAAATAGTTACTATTATTGCTATCTATTGTATGACCGTCCATTGTTAAAAGTTATGATAAAACTACATAACACGTAATAATATTGACGAATATTCTGGTTGACTAAAGGACAATTTATGACAGAGGAGTTACACTATAGAATAAACCGCCTGAAAGAATAATTACCTTTAAAATACTGGGAAGTTCGCCTTCTTCACTATGAATTCCAACTATTGTTAAATTAAAATTAGAAAGGTATTCGGAACTTCGCTGGCTGTACGGCATCTGATTGGGGCGTTACAACTTCGAAAGCATATCACTGTGTTTGTAACGGCACACCTCCATTAGGAAAACAGGGCTGAAGGGTCACAATTGTTGGCGACGTGAAAATATTGCACCTCTGTCAAACCAGATTCTTCTGAAACTACTAGACTCCAATAAAATAGATAAGATCTCTCTGAATGTTTCTACAGTGGTAGGCAAAAGACGTTTCTAATTTTAATTCTGTAGACTGGAATCGAGCGGTACAATGGACCACTAGAGAACATTTTAGACTTGGTCTCTAAAAGGTAAAGGCATTGGTATAGTAACTTTTAGAACCTTATGCGTTAGTGAACCACTGATCCGATCACCATGAAATTTTGGGAAATATGGTTTTACATTCCTCGGAAATTTTTTGCTGCAATAAGTCTCAAGAGCGTAGCTAGGGGGGCACGTGTTCCCCCAAACCAATTAATTTTAGCAGACAAATATTAAGCTATAAAACGGCGCTAGGTTTTTAGCAAAACAGTTTTCGTACGACATAACAATTTTTCCCACCATGTAATTTTTAAGTACAAAAATAGCGTAAAATATGATTTTATCTATCTTATCTTATCCTATGACATTTTATTGAATTCATTTCAAATTTTGGGTTGCTAAGCTATATTCAACAAATTTAAAATAATTTGACTTAATTTTGAAAACCCATGCTTATCACATTAACAGCTGTATCTGGCTTGCTCACACGTCGTAAAACCTTCCGATTTATTTGTTTACGCACCAAAGAGAAACCCCAAAAATATTGTATATCCGAATGCACTTCAATAAATAACATTCAATCAAGAACTTTTATTGTCACGCTTTTCTCGATCGACTACTATAAGTTCAGCATTATTATGTTAATTAAATACTAAATTAAGTTTAGCTAACGTTAACTTGCCGATATTATTTTTAGGCGATACGAAGTTCACCGGGTCATCTAGTCTATGTATTTAAAATGAATGTTTATATGTATGTATGAGCCTTATGCGTTAATAAACCACAAATCCGATCCCCCCGAGACTTTGGGAAATTGTAGAGTACATTTCTAAGAAGGTTCTAGCGACATAACAAAATTATTCCAACATGTAATTTTCAAGTACCAAAATAGCTTAAAATATGATTTTCTATCTAATCTTATCTTAGGGCATTTCTTTGAATTCATTCCAAATTTTGTTGCTAAGCAACACTCAACAATCAAAAATTATTTTCCAACACATTTCAAACAATAAACAAAAAATATTGTATTTCCGAATGCACTTCAATAAATAACATTCAATCAAGAACTTTTATTGTCACACTTTTCTCGATCGACAACTATAAGGTCAGCTATTATTATGTTAATAAAATATGTACTAAATTAAGTTTAGCTAATCTTAACACGCCATTCATTGACTTTTATGCGATACGAAGTTCGCCGCATCAGCTAGTACATGTATAGGAACTACCAAAGTAAAAATTTGTCAAATGTTACGTCTTCAATAATTATCTGTCTTTTCAATAACTTAAGTACAACGTATTGCTACAATATTTAACATTTGTAACACATAAATGTAAATAATTTTACCTGTTTAAGGTAAATTTAAAAACAGAGTGAAATCAAGACGAAAACAACAATCAACTTGAATAATTTTGTATATCCCTGTATTTTCCTGACTAAGGTAATGTAAAAGTTTAATAAAATCGATATATCTTGCTTATTTTATAGTCATAGTTGCTAGTAGGACTTTAGTCCTATTCTGCTTTAATTATACTTTTAAGTTGTACAACTCATTTTTACGTATATTTGTTATTTACTCGCCAACACAATCAGTTACTTTAAAATCGATTTCTACAGTGGACGTAATTTCGGGCAAGCTTTCCCTCTTAAACAAGAAACAATAGCCTACCTTTGGCCAGTTTTGGTATGATGCCTTGCAGTGCCTTCTTGATGCAGTTGTTGAAGTTCGGGCTGTTGCGAACGCATGGTTCCGTGTAAGTAGCTGAAACATGATAAATAATATTTATAAATATGTTTAAATCTATGAGGTTTATAAATAAAATAATATCAAGATTTAGACGGTTGAGAAATGAAATCAATTATCCTTTGTTTCAATAAGACGTCTTGACAAACAGTTTCCGGTCTTCTTCAGGTCTTTGTTCTACCTTTACATATTGGAACTACATAAAGAGCTAATTTACTGATAAATTATCAAATAGTTACACATTTAAGATCTTTGACCCTCTTTTTTCAATTCCTACTATTTCACACACTCCCTAAATATATTTATA
This sequence comes from Prosapia bicincta, assembly GCA_036971475.1. Taxonomy (NCBI): domain Eukaryota; kingdom Metazoa; phylum Arthropoda; class Insecta; order Hemiptera; family Cercopidae; genus Prosapia; species Prosapia bicincta. Next base: position 3,088,951 of record JBAIZL010000376.1, on the reverse strand, counting down.
TATCTTGTTCAAATTTTCAATCGTTAATAAAATACTTTTTATTCATCCACTAAACTTCATACAAATTTTTTTAAACCTATAATGGATGACACTTCATGTAATTACAGTTTTTTTCAAACATTTATTTAATCATTAAATTTAATTAATTGATTTTAATAATTAATTTCGTTTTCTATTTTGGCACTTAATCTTGTGATTCTGTCATATGTATAAAAATAAATGTGAAAAATGTGTGTCATATGATAACATATGATTTCATACAACAGCTGATTTTGTGTTATAGGTTTGTTGTAGAACAGCTGTTCTAAAACGTAGGTTATGTTACTTTATATATGTATATTATTGTTGTTGGGTTTGTATTTATTGGGTTTTAATTGTCAAAAACAAGAGGGTATTTTTCTTTAACCACATACAGTTGTGTTTTATATGTTGGGAAGGAAGATTGTTCTTGAAAATGGTAATAATGTCAATTGGCGAAAACTTTCAGCAGTTGTTATTTTTTCAAGAAAGATGTACTGTATTTGAATAGTGGTGTTTGTTGAGCATTGAAGGTTATACAGCAAGAATGGAATGGAATAGTGTTAGTTGCTGTAAATCTTCAAACTGTTTGTACCCTAGACAATGTTCTGACAAAAACAACTAGCAATGTCATCAACACAAACTTGTGGTATAGTCAGTTCAAAAAGAAAACCCGCTTAACCGGCAGTCCGGTCAAGGCTATGCAACTCTCCACAACTTTCTTCACTTGGCGTTGTGTAACCGTCATATGTTCGCCAAACGAACAGGAAATTATAGGTTATACTGCGTGTTACATAACTTTGGATACAAGTTACTCTGTATGCATTAGAATCTGTTTGCTGTGCGGAAATTAACTCCGAGCCAACAATCAATAACTTCTGCAGAAATATTACACTGCATGCCTGGCAACATTTGAATACTTAGCCATTATACTTGGAGGCGTGGTTTATTTAAATTTCGGGAATATTTTATTTAGTTTGCCAGAACGACTTTGTCAGGTCTAATTTCTACGCTTAGGACATTAATAATGAAGAATTGATAACGTAACCATGAAGAATTAATGCAGTCCAAAGGGCGGATTAACGCTTCCCTGGACTTTGTGCGATTCTGAATATGGTTTGTAACTGCGTAAGATCTCGTGGTAAAGAAGACAGATCCAATATATATATATATATATTAGTTCACACATACACACAAGCGCGCGCGCTCACACACATACACACAGACTCACGTAAAAAACACACCTTACACCAGAATGTTATTGATTTCTGGTTTCGGTTAGGAAAAGAAACGTTTTTCTTTTTAACTATTACTTTCATTAACACCTTGTTACCTATATATATATATATATATTAGTTATAAGATATAAACAGTATTTTCAATTCGTAGATGGAAACACAGATTGAGAAGTTAGAGATTATCTTTTGCAAACTTTAGCCTATAATATTAAAAACAAGTCATATAGAAACAATTTTTTAAAGTCAATTTCTACTAGGGTCAAGTAAAAAAAATTTTATTTTAGTTACAATTTATTAAATAGTTACAATTAATATTAATAAAGTAACATAACCTATGCGTTACGACAGCTGTTCTACCACATAACCTATAACATAAAATCAGCTGTTTATGAAATCATGTTATCACTAATTTTAAACCAAATGGAATAAACTGACTATATTCCATACCATGCCTCTTTTGTGACTAGTTTTTTCCTCAGATAAAACTATAATTAATTTAATTTAATTAATTAACAATATTTGAAAAAACTTTATTAACGACTAGTGTCATACCGTGGTATCATCCACTACAAGTTTTAAAAAATGTATTTCATCTTGAGTGGATGATTTAAAAAGTATTTTATTTACGATTGAAAATTTGAACAAGATATATATATATATATATATATATATATATATATATATATATATATATATATATATATATAAAAATATCGCAATATGTATTCTTGTGTAATAATAAAGAACTAAGTCAAAATACAAATACAAGAATTATAAATTCTTGATTCAATTATAATTCTTGTATTTGTATTTTGACTTAGTTCTTTATATATATATATATATATATATTCTTGTATTTGAATAACCTTAGTTGTTTTAGATTACTAAAGAAGTAAACGTATTATATATATAAATAAGTAAATATATTATACCATACGCGTGTAAAGAAGTACGATCTTTTGATATTAGGTTTAATTTTTACTTTCTATAAATATATCGTAGCTGGATACTTTTGAGGTATATTGTGATGTATAATACAGAACTCTGTTTTATTAAAACTTTGAGTTTATACAATTTCAAGATTTTTAAATTGAGGTTATGTTTTAACCTTTTCAAGTTTTAACCATTATATATGGTTTGCAACATTTAAAACAGTTTTTCAAATCTACTTTTGAATAACATTTAAAAAAACAAAAAATTAGAGTATTGAAGTATTAATAAAATAGTGTTGTCCAAATTTCCAAGTTGATTTGGGAAAGTAACCTTATTATCGTTTGCAATGCCAACATTTCTTTGTTGTTAGACAATAACGGGAAATTTAGAGCGGTATAAAAGTAAATAAATTACATGGTGGAAGGAGGTCGCTACGCTGCTTCTTTGAGAGGAGAAATTGCTTCTAAAAGAAAATAGCACAAATAAAAACATCCGACGTTTTTGTTTCAATCATGGCCTATTGTCTATTTTAACCGTACAGTACATCTTTAATGTTTGAATTTAAATAATTGGTTTTGTTTTTAAAACAATCTGCATTGCACAAAGTTTAGCGAGGGATAAACATTTATAATGTAAGATAACAATATTTGAATAAACTGCTGCTAAATCTGTAACAAGATTATGTGTCACTATGAAGGAAGACTAGATCCGATGTTTTATTTGTTTACATATGTTTCTTAAAAATGCATTCTAAATAAGAAAACGTTATCTGAAAATGTCGCAAGACATAAACAGTGACTAATATTTATATCTGCGTGTAATCACACAAAATTCCCTATTGTGAATGATGGTTGCCTGAGGACCAACTTAAGCCGAAACTATAAAAGCCAGAGATTGGAATTACGTGGACATCTTCGTTATGCTGGGTAGGCGCGTAATAAGGCAGTTTGCTATGTTTATCCAATTCCTTCTATTACTCCACACTCTCCTTATATACATCTTGTAAAAATGTTCAGTCCCTGATAAAATATTTGTTATTCATCCATTCAAGCTCAAATACATTTTTTAAAACTTGTAGTGGATGACACTTACTGTTAATACAGTTTTTTTCAAATATTCATTCATTAATTAAACTTAATAGTGAATTAATTTTAGTTTTATAAGGGAGAAAACCTTTGTACAAAAGGGGGCAAGGTATGCAATATAGTTCCATTTGGCTCAAAATAAGTGATAACATATGATTTCATAAAACAGCTAATTTTATGTAATTAGTTATGAGGTAAAACAGCTGTTTTAACGCATAGGTTGTGTTACTTTATTTATATTAATTTCACGATACGATTGATGCGTGTCATCTGATGAAATGCAAAGCACTCGACCATTCCGGAGATGATGTTGGCCCACTAGTCTGTCTATACTGGTCAGCGCGCCACCAAATGGCCCAACATAAAGGGTGGGCGTTGCTAGTTAGTAGTAAGTATATTAATTTTAATTATTTAATTAAAGTTAATTTGTGTGTAACATAAGTAGGAATCGACTTTAAAATATTTTGTTTATATAACTTGTTTTAAGATGTTTTTAAATCTAGTCATAGAACAGCTGTAGGTATTGTTCTTGTAAGCAGCTGTACAAATTCGGTAAATAGCCACTGAATAAAACCAGTACTTACTAGTAGGTACTGATAAAACTCACAAATTGCAAGTACTGGTTAATATGTAAAAAGAAACAAACACAATGTCTATTTGGCAACAAACAAGTAAATGTGTATAGTAAAGGTTTATATGTAAATATCCTTTCATAAATATACGGCGTTTTAATAGATAAAGCTTGTTGCGTCTAATTATACAATATAAATTTGTTTTATAGCCAAATAGAACATTAATTGCATTACGGACTATAAAGATACTTGGCTTTCAAGGACTAATGGGATGGGTTATGCGCAGGAGCAAGTGCCGAGTCGGAGGCCCTTAGGTCAGGCCAACCGAGAGTGGATAAAAGCATCCACTGCCTGGACCGAACCCATCAGATGAGGTATTGAGGTACGGGAAACCTGGCACGAGCTGGAAAGTTCTAATAATCTCGAGTAGTTCTGGGAAAGCGGTCTGGTTGGAGTTCGTCTCGTCCCAATCCAGGCGTTATAGGGAGATTGAAAGCCTTTCGTAAGGAGATTGTGGCTCCAAGCCTCTGTCTGGGGTCTGGCGCTAGTCATCCGGACTGGAGTCACGAGATTGAGGTTGGCGGTAACGGTTTCAATATTCTGGACTGGAGATTCTCCTCATTCAGCAACTATTTTTGTGATCTTTGGCAAGGTTAGGTTTAGAGACAATTACTCCTTCTCACCTTTTTTCTTTTCACCATCTTTCTTCACTTCTCCTCATTCAGCAACCATTTTTGTGATCTTTGGCAAGGTTAGGTTTAGAGACAATTACTCCTTCTCACCTTTTTTCTTTTCACCATCTTTCTTCACTTCTCCTCATTCAGCAACAATTTTTGTGATCTTTGGCAAGGTTAGGTTTAGAGACAATTACTCCTTCTCACCTTTTCTTTTCACCATCTTTCTTCACTTCTCCTCATTCAGCAACTATTTTTGTGATCTTTGGCAAGGTTAGGTTTAGAACAATTACTCCTTCTCACCTTTTTTCTTTCCACCATCTTTCTTCACTTCTCCTCATTCAGCAACCATTTTTGTGATCTTTGGCAAGGTTAGGTTTAGAGACAATTACTCCTTCTCACCTTACTTCTTTTCACCATCTTTCTTCACTTCTCATCAAGACACTGGTTATTAATGTACAAATACATGAAGCATTTGGAAATGTGTACACGTCTCTCCACACCCCGATTAAAAACAGTTCTACTTCAAATAAATGGTTCTGCTAAAGCGTCGTCCAAATTTAAGCTATTAGTCTTGCCTACTTCCATCTTAAACTCTGATGATGATGATGATGACATCATCGCCGAAACTGGTCAATTTAGTAAAATGTTTATTAGTGAGAACTAAGTATGTATTTTATGTATTAACTTCGAAAAATATGTAAGTGCAATAGAAAATGTTCGGTTGAAGGATAAATTATCCAAAAGACTATTAAAGTTGAAAAAAGCGACAAGCTATTGGAGAAATAGGAATTGAGATCCTCTATACATCCACTTATGTATAATGCAAGTTCTTTAAAAAAATTGCCTATGTGAAGATGCTGAAGTTGTTTTGTAAAGATCATATATATACTTATATATGACAGTTTATTTCTTCATAAAGTTTAATTTCCTATTTAGTTAGATCTGTAGTATTGTCATCGACAAAAATGAGTTACGCTCGGTTTTCCGTTCTGCGTATGCGCTGTCGATGTATTCCTGACCTACAAACATAACCTAACGATACGGTAGTTTTTTGTAGTTATATTTTAGTAAGTAATATAAGTATTTACAGATAGGCAAAAGTTCTAATTTTAATAAGAAAAGGTGCACAAAATAAATCATATATGATCCCGTATCTGCAATGTAATTTTCCGTAAATCTGACGTTTTGTGTTAGTAAATGTTTTTGGGAATGACCTTATCGTTTTGATCTGCCTTGGGGCAGGGCTCTTCTCGTGCGCCGGTGACAGTAGTAGGCTATAGTTCTAAATAAAAAACCATTTTACGTCACGAATGGCCGGGCAACCTTCATGACATCAGTTTAGAACCTTAAAGACAGTTGAAGGCTATAAACTGGAAGGCCTTGCATGTGCAATTCGTATTTACATCTGTGCTTGGGGATAATGAATGCTTTGTATTCGCGGAATAGTCTTCGGCACGGTAAGTCCACCCGTAGTCGCAAAGAGCGCGGGAGGGGATTAAAGTATGACTATTGTCCAAGTTTGGTGGGCAACTTTATGGGTCGAGTAATTACGGTAAGCTATGACAAACCAAGAAGCCAAAGGGTCTGTAAATAAATGTAATTATAGGGTTGAGTAATTTAAAGCTGTCTTTATATTTTGGTTGCTTCTGGCTCGGGTTAATTAAAGGCTCCCTGTACCAGTTAACTCGTGCGTTATACAAGTTTAAGAAATATGCTCACGGTCGTTAAGCAATATTAAGACCTACAAGTTGGACAAGTAATATAAACAAAAACAATTAAGTGAGTTCCTACTTAGGTTACCACAGAAGATTTTATTTGAGTTATTTTTGATTGAATAATTACAATTACTAGACTATAAATAAATCAACATAACCTATGCGTTGAAACAGCTGTTCTATGAAATCATATCCTACAACTTATTTCAAGCCAAATGGGTGAGTATTGCATACCTTGCCCCTTTTGTGAATTTTTTTCCTTCCATATAAAACTAAAGTTAAATAATTAAATTTATTTAATGAAATAATATTTGATAAAACTGTATTAACATTAAGTACCATCCACTACAAGTTTATAAAAATGTATTTGAACATGAGTGGATGAATAAAAATTATATTTTTTTAACGATTGAAAATTTGAATAATATATATATATATATATGTGTGTGTGTGTGTGTGTGTGTGTGTGTGTGTGTATATATATATATATATATATATATATATATATATATATATATATATGCTGATACGTATTCCTTCACGGATGGAAAAATATGATGAATAGATATTATCTGGAGTACATCCGTTCATTCTGAAATGCATAAATTCGTAGTTTCGACTGTTGTTGTTGGGTTCACCTCGTCAATGCTGGATGAGATTCTAGCGAAACGTTGGAACTGCGAATTTATGAACTGCAGAATGAACGGATGTATTCCAGATAATAACTATTCATCATATATATATATATGTGTGTGTGTGTGTGTGTGTGTGTGTGTGTCTGTGTGCGTGTTTGTGTGTGTATGTATATGTATATGTAAGGAGAGTGAGCACTAATAGAAGAAATTGAAAACTTAAGTTTTTACCCTAAATTTACAAATATTTATGTTTCGAAAACAATTCTGGGATGAATTTTTGCTAGTATAGTTATAGCAAACTCGAAGTCCCCTTGCTGGAGCTATACATTTTCCCTACTTTTGATATTAATTCCTCGCCTTGAACTGATAGTGTTTTAAGAATGAAACCTTTTAAACTATAATAGCCTAAAATCCTTTAATAGCTTTAAAAAAGTAACTTAATTTAGCCTGTATTGGATACATTTTTATTTAATGATTGATCAATCTCCAAGTTAGGTAAATTATTCTAATATAGGCCTACCAGCCAGCATGTTTATTTCAATAACTTTTGTCACGAACCTGAACAAGACAGAATGAAAGCGTAATCGACGATGTTTATATTTCTAAAGGAAATGATAATGATTTAATACACAAATTATTTATCTTGTAAAACAAAATCTTTCCGAGTTTATTATTTTAATTAAAATTAACAATTTTGGAAAATTAGTTACAAAAGTTACATAAATATGTAATAATGTCAACAACATTATTTATACTTGAGATCGGTAAATTCACAGGTGTTTCGTCTAATCAAAACATGGTCTAGAATGTAGAAAGTGATGGCATCTGAGTTATTGTCAACAATGGAGGTGACAAACAACCGTCGCGTAGCGTAGTTTCAAAGACTGCTGACTTCTGGATTTCTTAAAGTGTCGGTTTTTAAATTTACTTAACAAAAATTGCCTGTAATTATGTAATTTTAAAATTTGAAAATTTGAATGGAAAATATTTGGCCAAAACGTATTTGAACTGAGTAGAACTATTATTGAGTAATAACTTCGCACATCTGTGAAGGTAAACCTGTGTTCCAAAACCTGTGAAGTTAAAATGTAAACATCTGCAGAGGTTTTAATGACAGAAGAAATATTTGCTGTTGATGTTTGCACAAAATGTTTGCTTTAGGGCCTACTTTTGTATTGCCGAACATTGTGTTGTATACACTGAGTGAAATCTACGCCTTGAAAATATTTGCACTGTCAGCGGAAGAAAATATTACATAAAAGGTAACTTCTTCTCGTTACAACAATATTTAGAGAACTGAATAGTGTGGTATACATGTATAGGAACTAGAAGGTACTATTTCTTATTGTAAACAATAACTTCCCCATGGCGTTTTTTTCCCTTTCAGCCAACAAACTTTCAAATAATAACACCGCTTTACTAGCGTTTAAATTGTTTTCAACTACTTCTGTGCGTGTCTATATGTAGGAGATAGGTGAACTAGTTGTAAATGTTTCCCCAAACTTGACCGATTCAAAGCATTTCCTGCAGACGCTAAACATTATCGCAACCACGCAGAAAAGTTGTTTTTATTGATTATAGTGGCATAGATGTATTAAAATTGTTTCAGTAAATGTGTGACAGAGTGCGCGGAGCCTAAGATCATGTTTTAAAGATCAGGTTTTGTAAACTATATTATTGTTATAAATAAAAGAATAAATATGCTACGACTCACAATTATAAAAACCTTATTATCATACGCGTTTCAATGATAATATGTCATCATCTTCAGTGGTGCTACACAATTTAAACTTAATTGAAAACACTTAACATAATCTATAATATTTTAACAAAGTAAGAACCAGATCTGGGCATTGTCAAATTTACAACAACGGCTACTAATATATTTACACTGAACAACATATGATAATTACAAATATTTAAATTTGATAATGACAAAATTAAATATCTGATGATTTGGTTATCATCAACATTAAATATTTGTAATTATCATATGTTGTTTAATGTAAATATATTAGTAGCCGTGGTTATAAATTTGACAATGCCCAGATCTGGTTCTTAATTCTATAAAACATTATAGGTTATAAATAATATTCGAGCTGGCTTGTGAGTGAAAGTTATAATTAAAGAATAAATAAGCTACAACTCATAAATATTTTTATTTATTATTTTTTTTTATTTATATATTTATTATTACTTTTTTATGGTAAGCTAACTAATCCATTTTCTTTCCTCTCTAATTTTTAGTAACGTACATCTTGAATTTGTAGTTGTAAATATATTGTAATATATTAAAAATATTTGTGAGTTATAGCATATTTATTCTTTAATTATTATAGGTTATGTTTAGTTTTTTCAATTAAGTTTAAATTGTGTACCATCACTAAAGATAGTGACATATTGTCATTGAAACGCGTATGATAATAAAGTTGTTATATTTGTGAGTCGTGGCATATTTATTTTTTTTATTTATAACTTTCACTCGCAAGCCAGTTCGAATATTGTTTATATTTAGTCATATCATTGTTGCCTGAACGCTGTTGCGTTTCTAGGTAACGCTCTTATTATTTAGAAAAAAACATTCATCTTGGGCTTTATATTATCAACAATTTATTCGCATATTATTTGAATATGCTAATTATGTAAATGCATTGTAATTTATGGACAGGTTGTGATGGAAGTAGGCAGTCTAAATATGCTACCCCCGCTAGAAGTGAATTACGGGGCGGATTTTCAACGTAACGCAAACTTAATCTGACTTCCATCGTCATGGATATGAATATTCAAGAATAAGTTACTTTCGTCTTTTTTTATAGTGAAGTCAATGTATTTTGCGTTAAAAAAACGTTAAACTCTATAACAATAAGTTAGTTTTACAAGTCCTTGAACGTAGATCTTTATAAAAATGAGTGGTTTTACATGTACTCTAACGAAGATCCCTACAACCTTAATTTTCACAAATACTCGAACGAAGATATTTAAAACAATAAGTTGGTTTTACAAATACTCGAACGAAGATATTTAAAACAGTAAGTTGGTTTTACAAATACTCGAACGAAGATATTTATAAAAATGAGTGGTTTTACATGTACTCTAACGAATATCTCTACAACCTTAATTTTCACAAATACTCGAACGAAGATATTTAAAACAATAAGTTGGTTTTACAAGTCCTCGAACGTAGATCTTTATAAAAATGAGTGGTTTTACATGTACTCTAACGAAGATCCCTACAACCTTAATTTTCACAAATACTCGAACGAAGATCTTTATAACAATAACTTGGCTTTACAAATACTCGAACGTAGGCCTCTGTAATAATAAGTTGGTTTTACAAGCTCTCGAATCTAAATAGTTATGACATTAAAATGGTTTTACAAATACACGAACGTAAACCTCTGTAACAATAAGTTATTTTTACAGTTACTCGAAAGTAGACATCTATAAAATAAGTTGGCTTTCAAATACTCGAAACTAGTTATCTACAACTATAAATTGGTTTTTCCAGTACTCGAAAGTAGATCTTTATAACTTTAAGTTTGGTTTACAAATACACGAACAAAGACATCTATAACAATGAGTGGTTTTACGAATACTCGAACGTAGGCCTCCATAACAATGTATTGGGTCGAGAATAATGTTCTTATAAAGGTTGAGTCCAAGGAGAGTTAGCAAGGTTTCCGCATGCCGGACTAACAAAAATATCCACAACAATGCAAAGCCACATTTGATTGTTGTATTAAACAAATATTCAACACATTGTTGTATTACACAAACAAGTATACATGTAATCGGATATTTCGCAATAAGTTTCAGAGACATAACACGGATGTAGAAAGAATGTTTCTCAAACATCATCGCAGCCTGCTGTCACAAGACATAATGCAGTAAAAATGTTGCCATACATCACAGTCGAGATCAACTTTAAGACGATCACAGCTGCTTAGCAACCATCAAAAACAAATTAAATCGGACGTCATCATTAGACTTAATATGCTATTTAGTAAAGGCGTTTAATGCGTAAATTATTATCGTGTGATTTCAGAGGCCTAATGTAAGATTACAGGAACATTTGGATTTATGAACTTTTTCTAAAATTTATCCTCTCATAACTTCAGCAGTAAAAAAATATCAGTGGGCATCAACAAACAGAAAAAGTGTTTTCTTACTCTAATTTCAGTAAATGCTACTAAGTTAAAACAATCATTTAAAGGATGTATATTTTACACATTTATTAAACTTAAAATAAGATTACTTGTCAACTTTAAAACATTTTCCTTTTTTTTACGTACTTAAATATTCAGATATTTTTTTAGGCTAACAGCACAGTTTATGTCATTATTTATACCCCATTAGTAACTAGATGGGGTTGTGAGTAGGGGATAGGGTTAACCAAGGATATAAAACTCGCTAATATGAGGAGGGTCTGAGTTGTGTGGAGGTGTGTCCTCCCTCGTACCTTACAGAAAGGGGCTTAAGGAAGAATAAAGGTGTGCCAAGTGATTCCATGGCACAAGGAGGGGAAGAGAAACACAGGTCGCGTGGTCAGCGTCACTTAAACAAATTTGACCTCTTTTT
>JBAIZL010000376.1:2967500-3072500 GCA_036971475.1 Prosapia bicincta | reverse complement strand
AACGTGACTAATTTATTAATAGCAATGCACAAAAACCATAAATAATTTACAAAACCAACGTAGATAAATAGAAAATTGATAGAACGTTATGGTGCGCTTTTATTAATTTTATTTTATTATTTGTATTGTTTGTAATGTTAGTTTATTAGTATTAATAACTTTAATGTATAGCCTATTGTAATTGTAATGTTTTTAAAATTAATTTTGTATTTAAATTTTTTAGACATTAGTTAATTTTGTCTATTGTACTTGTAGGCCTGAATGAAGACAACAATGTAGTTATCGAAACATTGTTGAAATTTTAATAAATTAAGTATTCTTGACTTATGAATCCACCGTATTTTTATTCAACAAAAACATTTGTGTCAGTGTACAGATTATCATCATCGTGAGTTATTAGTTTCACATATTCGCTGTAAAGTTTTATTCGAGCTGATGAATTTTTAGTTTCACTTATTCGCTACAAATATTCTTATTTGAGCTGATTGAGTTTTTAGACTTTTTTTTAATTCGCTAAACAAACAATTTATTCAGTATAAACAAATTGAAGACCAGCCGCCCGCAGAGGGGTGCGGACTAGCCGCACCTACGAGGGATTTGGCGTCCCTCGCGGTACCCTAGCCTAACACTACACCACTCACAAAAACATACACACACACATACACACACCAACACAATCTATACACATTTCAACACTTACATCTTCGCTTAGGGAATTTTGACTGGTCAGAACCGTTGCGCGTTGGGAGTGCTGAAAAGTCCAGAGCGTGACAAACTCTGGTCTGGGACGCTGATGTGAGCTTGCTCTGCCGAAGACGTAAGCGCGGTTTCTGGTCTACCAGCCGCTTCGGTCCTTGGTCAGGGAGTGTCCGCGGTGCATGGGTGTCGGAGCCTGTGCACAGTATTACGAGTTCTCGACTGATGCCCATCCAGTCGAGCTAAGGAGAAAAGCTATAGGCCTCAGAGTTCTGAGGATTGGAAATGATCTTATTGTGATCCAAGGGTGTACCCGTTCCTATAGTCTCGCCCGTAACGCTTGACACGATGGCTGGCAAAAAATATTTATGGATTCAAAAACCCCGTCAAATACGACTAGTTTAAAGAGAACACGCCAGGATTCTCCTGACGATCATATTCAAAAGGATTTGAGTAAAAAGTTGATGGTGGCAACGTCGCAGATATTGCCATCAGCAAAGTATTTAGTTGTTTCTAGTGCCGAAGAAGGGAAAGATCTTTCCAAAGTTTCTCCCTTCCTTATTAACAAGGCTATTACTGCTTGTGCTGGAGGCCCAGTAGCCTCTATTAAGAAACTCAGAAACGGAACACTGTTAGTTGCGACTTCCACCGAGAGACAAACCCGTGCTCTATCTAAAATGACCTCTTTCTTTGACCAGGTCAAGGTATCTGTGGCTCCTCACAGATCCTTGAATTACTCAAAGGGGGTCATCACATGTAGGGATTTAATGTACATTTCAGTTGATGAAATTAAGTCCGAACTGTCGTCTCAGTCAGTTACGGACGTTGTCCCTATCATGAAAATGGACAAAGGAGAAAAGGTAGCAACAGCTTCTTTTATCGTTACCTTCGGCAAACCAGAAATACCCGAATATTTACATGCAGGTTACCAAAGGCTCTCAGTGAGACCATACATGGCTAACCCTAGGCGCTGCTTCAAGTGCCAGCGATTTGGGCATATCAGCTGTACGTGTTCGAAGCAGAACGTATGCGGTATATGTAGCGTTGAAGGCCATGATGATAAGGATTGTGTTAATTCTCCGAAATGCGCCAACTGTGGTGGTGACCACCCAGCGCGATCCTACAATTGTCCTACCTTTAAGGAAGAGAAAGCTATCCTAGGCATCATGGCGAAAGACAAGCTGTCGTTTCCAGAGGCCAAAAAACTCTATCGATCAACTCAGCCAAAGACAGACAGTAAGACTTATGCCGCTACCCTGACCGCTTCAAAATCGTCTTGTTCCAACTGTGCTGAGCTGTCCAAGAAGATTGAAGCTCTAACTGAACAAGTGTCTCGCCTTTTGTGCTTAGTCACAAATGGTCCGTCTTTGAATTTGGAACAACCTGCAGCAACGGATAGTGTTTTGCCTCGTGTACCTTTCCCTTCCACTGGGGGGATTGGAGCACGAAATAAATCACTGAGCGAGCCTTGTGTTTCTGTACAGAAGATATTATCAACGGGTAATAAACCTTCTGTGCAGAAGACGTTGGAAAAATCAAAACCACGTAAACCAGTGTTACGTCAGACCACATCGCCACCGTCGTTACCGGGTATTAAGAAAAATGCTAACAAAGGAGGGAATGTAAAAACTACCCCTCCTAAACCCAAAACTTCCTCAGATTCCATCCCTGAACGGGTGGATATGGAATCTGAGAAATGTAAGCCTGAGACGTCTAAAAACGTCCCAGGCAAGAAAGGAGAGAGCACCAATGGGTGTCAAATAAATCCTTTGCTAAGCTAATAAATGTCTTTGCTTAGGAAGTCAGTGATACAATGGAACGTCAACGGTGTTAGGAGTCACATAGAAGAACTTAAAGTACTCGTGCGAGATGTGTATCCAATGTTTGTATGTCTACAGGAGACACATCTCCACGAATCACATAATTTCCATTTAAGGGAGTATTCAGTTTTTAGATCGGACTTCGTTACAGAAGATCGAGCTAGAGGTGGCGTAGCCATCCTAGCCCGTGACTGTATCGATGCTGTTTCTCTAAACTTAATAACTCCTTTACAAGCAGTAGCCGTTCAAACAGCTGTCCCGTATAAAATCACTGTGTGTTGTGTCTACTTGCCACCACAAGAAAACCTGCATCACAGTGATTTAATAAATTTGATAAGCCAGTTACCAACTCCGTTCTTATTGGTAGGGGATTTTAATGCCCACCATTCGTCTTGGGGATCTCCGACTAGGAACTCTCGAGGTGATATTGTTGAAAGTGTAAGAACGGAACTAGACTTATGTCTGCTAAATGACGGTTCTCCTACTCATTTAGCAGCCTCTACTGGTGGATGGACAGCTGTTGATCTATCGATTTGCAGCCCTCAATTAGCTACTAGATGCACATGGTCGGTACTCAATGATTTGTATGGAAGCGACCATGTGCCTATTAAGATCAGTTTATGTGACTCCCAACCCTGTTATGCTCGAAATTCCAGTTGGATTTTGCGAAAAGCCAACTGGGACTCCTACTCGAATTACCTTGTATCACTTGACATGGATTATCTGACACCCATTGATGAAAATATAGAAAATTTTACAAAAGCAATTTTAAATGCCGCTGAAAAGACCATTCCGAAAACCTCTGCGCATCCACGCCGACCGCCTGTGCCGTGGTGGAACGATGAATGCACAGAAATCCTCCGTTTACGACGAAGAGCTCTTAGGAGATTTAAACGACACCCAACGAATGGAAACCTTCAGGAATATAAAATACTCCGTGCGAAAGCACGGAGGATATTTAGGCTGAGTAGAAAGAACTCTTGGGAACAGTACATTAGCACAATTAGACGAACAACTCCGTCCTCCACAGTCTGGAGGAAACTAAGATCAGTTTGTGGTACTTCCATTCCGTTGCCAGCCATTGCGCTGAAGCAGCCAGATGGGAGATTAATCACAAACAGTGATGACATTGCTAATGTACTTGGAACATCTTTTTCTAACTTTTCTGCTACTACAGCCTATGATAGATTGTTCCAGATGTATAAACTGAAGGAAGAACCAATACCATTTACCGTTGGGTTGTCTGAGGACTCTACTTTAAACACCCCTTTCTCTATAGGGGAATTGGAGTCAGCTCTTGCGTCAACGAAGGATTCTGCACCAGGTCCAGATTCCATTGTGTACTCCATGCTAAAACATCTACCATCATCGGCGAAACTTGTCCTCCTTCGAGTATACAATCGTTTATTCGAGGAGCGCTCTTTCCCCGATGCATGGTTAGAATCGACTGTAATTCCTCTTTTGAAGCCAGGTAAGGACAAAACCAACCCCAGTAGTTACAGGCCTATATCACTTACAAGCGTCTTGTGCAAACTACTGGAGAAGATGGTCAACCGCCGTCTTGTCTGGTACCTAGAAACCAACAACCTTCTTAGCAACGAACAATGTGGTTTCAGACTAGGACGCTCATCAGTTGACCAATTGGTTTTGTTAGAATCCGCTATTCAAGATGCCTTTCTCTTGCGTCAAACGCTCGTTGCGATTTTCTTTGACCTTGAAAAGGCATATGATATGGCATGGAAAAGAGGAATTCTGAACACTCTGAAATCATGGGGTATACAAGGGAATATCCTAGCATTCATCGCTAACTTTCTTTCTAATAGATCTTTCCGCGTTCGACTTGGAGGCACGTATTCAAACAGCTATACACAGGAGAATGGTGTACCGCAGGGCAGCGTGCTGAGCGTCACGTTGTTTGCCGTTGCAATAAATAGTATCACCAGTAATATAAGATCTCCGGTACACTGTTCCCTTTTTGTGGATGACTTTTGTATATATGTGCCTGCTCGTAGTATGGCAACTGCGGAAAGATCTTTGCAGTTAGCAATATACAGATTAGAGGAATGGTCAAAATCTACAGGTTTCAAATTCTCTGCTTCGAAGACCCAATGTGTTGCATTTAGTCGTCGTAGGCAACACCAGGAGCCGATCTTTTATCTTGACGGGGTTCAGCTTCAAACCACGGATAGTGTTCGATTTTTGGTTCTTTCAGTTGATAAAAGACTCTCATGGAGTCCACATGTTCGTGATTTGAAGGTGAGATGCAGCAAGAAATTGGATATGTTAAGAGTCCTTAGTGGTACGAATTGGGGAGCAGACAGAACTAGTATGCTTCGATTTTATCGCGCAGTCGTTAGATCCCGCATAGATTATGGTTGTCAAGTCTACTCATCTGCACGACCTACAGTTCTGAAAACTCTTGATACCATCCACCACTCTGGACTTAGACTGGCTACTGGTGCATTTAGAACTAGCCCAATCCCTAGTCTTCTTGTCGAAGCTGGGGAACCTACCCTTTCTAGACGACGTCAGATGCTACAAATATCTTACGTTTCTGTTCTTCGAAGCAAACCCAACCACCCAGCATTTGAAAGAGTCTTTAATAATACGCTAAATCAAGTGTACAATACACGTCAACGTTCGACCGCTCCATTTGGCATACGAACATTAAGAATATTGGATGACCTTGAGTTGCAACTTCCAACTATGTTTGAACGACAAATGTGCTATCTACCTCCATGGATAATAAAAACGCCGCACTTCGATTTTTCATTGTCCAGTTATATAAAACACGATACTCCTGTTGTGGTCTACCACCAGGAATTTTTATCCATTTATAAATCTCACCAACACAGTGAAATTATTTTCACTGATGGATCTAAACTGGACAATGGCGTTGGGTGTGCGTTTTATGCATCTGGATGTACCTACACGTACGGATTGCCCTCAGCTTGCAGTGTTTTCACGGCAGAACTATTTGCTATTTTGAAAGCTTTGACCGTCATTCAATCTCGATCCTCGCATTATCTTTTGTGTTCGGATTCCAAAAGTGCTCTTCAGGCTCTTCAGGATGTTTTCTCTAGCAACCCTTTAGTTGGGGACATTTTGTGTGCTGTACACAGGCTTCAATTGAGGGGTGTGGGGGTAACTTTCTGTTGGGTTCCTGGACATTGCGGAATACTTGGAAACACAAAAGCGGATGAAGCGGCGAAGAAAGCTACAAGTTTGGTGCCTATTACTCAACTGGTTATGGCATCTGATTATGTGTGTTTCGCGAAACATTTATTGCTCGCTGTTTGGAATGACGAGTGGCATACCGTGATTCAGAATAAGCTGAGGGAAATTAAAGATACCGTCCGTCCATGGAGGTCTTCAATTCGTTCAAAACGTAGGGAGGAAGTGGTGGTTACACGCCTTCGCGTTGGCCACTCTTTTGCAACTCATGGATATTTGATGCGTCGTGAAGATCCACCAATATGCCAATACTGCGGGGGTATCTTCACAATAAAACATATTTTGGTAGATTGTGTTAGTGTAGGTAATGTTCGTGCCCTTTTTAATTTAAAAGGGAGTTTAAAGGTGGTGCTAAGGGACGATGCCTCTGCCATTGACCGAGTCATCGCTTTCTAGCACCACTTGAAAATATTTTTTAAAATTTAATACATAAATATATATATTTTTTTAATTTTATTTATACATATAATTCTCTGTGTTTCTTTTATTTATTTTAATTAAATTTATTTTCTGTTCTTGTTTTTGTTATTGAGATTTATTTATTGCTAAATTGTTACCTATTATTGTTTTACATATTATTTATTTACTGTTATAATGTTCTTTGTTGTTATTTTGTTATTTAGTTTTTAAGGATTTTTTCATTGTTATATTGTTGTTTTTTATTGTTGGTGTTTTATTTTGTTTTGTAATTTTTGTTGTATTTACTTATTTGTTTATTTATTAATTTATTTGATTTTATTTAAAACATTGCGTGCTGTGTTAGATTTTGTTTGGCGATGATAACCACAATTGGTTTTTCGCCAGAAAAAAAAAAAAACAAAAAAAAAAAAAAACAAAAATGAAGACCAGCCGGGTTTTATATACCTAATAATGTATAAAGTTTTCCAGGTTTAGCACAATTTTAAAACCTGTATACAGAATGAAATAGCAGCAAACATTTATGAGTTGTGGACAAACGTAAATGAGTGTTTGTGGGGATGAGTATATCTGTTCGGAAAAGTCCAGAAGTTCTTCATCTCCGACTTTTTAAAACGGCGGAAGGTGGGGAAACAGAGCCCGCCCGGCCGTACCCGCTAAGTGAGCGCATACACATTTGATTCATTGCTATTCATTTTTATAAATTGTCGAGACGGATGCCCGTCCATGCTGTGCCGCCCTATTGCGCGCGTAGCTTAATTGGCCGTTAAAGGTTGTGTTGTAATTGTCATCCGTTCGCCTCTAGGGCCAGCTGAACATCTCGTTCAATGTTGTTGGCAGTTCGCTGGAGTGTTGCGTTGTCATTACTGTTGATTTCGCGTGTAATATTTTCCATTACATCTTCCAAATTCTGAAGGCGTGTAACATACTCTTCCCTTTAGATAAGTCCACAGGAAGAAGTCTGGTGTGGCAAGTACGGGGATCTTGGCAGCCACAAATACTGGAAATTATCTGGTCTTCAAAGTAACTTTGGATCCGCTCCATACATTCACGTGACATATGGACATTTGGAATGTGGCACCGTCCATTTTAAGTACCCTTGACTGGTCAGTTTCATCCAATTGCTCAAAGAATTCGCTGAAAATGCGTCGATACTCTTCTGCTTTCAATGTACCATACAAATGTCTACAGCTCCGGCGTGATATGAAGCATAATCTGTTGAAGAATCATTAAAGCTGTGGCACAATATGCAGCGCCATCTGTTGGCATATGCACGAACGCCAAGAGCTGCGTCATTTGACAGGCAAATAAAACCTCTGGGCCTATTCCTATTCAAATAGTGGACTAACGAAAATCATGAGTTTTATATGAATCACTCTAGTTCACTCAAAATCCCATTACACACTGGTTTATTAATACATACAGACTAGTTTCGATGACAATGTCGCCTTCATTAGTGATTGGTTACACTACTACTTGGTTAGTGATGAAGGCGATATCGTCGTCGAAATGAGCCTGTATTAATATTCTAGTGTGTAGTGACATTTTGAGTGAATTCTTAATATTTACTGTTGTTAATTGTACTCACCAGCTAAGCTCTAATTAGCTTAAGAATTCTATCGATGGTAAAAGGCCTCTGCAAGAAATACAAGGAAAGCAGCTGTGTGGCCTATAAGTAGCAAAATAAAAATTCCTTTGAGCTGAGAAAAGCTAAACGGCGATACTATAGTGTTGTAGTCTGGAATACGTCTTTGGTCGGGAATAAATTTTTATCCAGATTTAACAAATTTGTGTTGTTATTTAATTCTTTCTATTATCTCACACTTTCTTTCACTCCCTCTCTCTCTCTTTCTCTCTCTCTCTCTCTCTCTCTCTCTCTCTCTCTCTCTCTCTCTCTCTCTCTCTATATATATATATATATATATATATATATATATATATATATATATATTCATTCCTGATGATGCCGCTACTGTTTACCAACGAAAAGCTTTGGATATAAATTAATAAATATTCTTATATTTAAATAACCTATGTTGTTTTAAAAAAAAAAAA
Source organism: Prosapia bicincta (assembly GCA_036971475.1). Lineage (NCBI taxonomy): Eukaryota > Metazoa > Arthropoda > Insecta > Hemiptera > Cercopidae > Prosapia > Prosapia bicincta. Next base: position 3,064,278 of record JBAIZL010000376.1, on the reverse strand, counting down.
ATATATATATATATATATATATATATATATATATATATATATATATATATACATATATATATATATATATATATATATAATATCATGTAATAATCATGTAAAATAAAATAACAAAAATTGTATAAATGTTATTTAAATTTTTAGTAACATTTTGATAATATATTCAAGTTAATAAATTTAAAACTGTTAAATATTCTAGAAAAAACCTTCAACTTGTTAACATAGTTTTAAACACAACTACTATTTAATATAAAACAATCATACTGAGAGGTTCAACTGACATAATATTACCTAACCTCAATAACTAATAACAACTGACAATCACCGTTGAAAATCACGATCACGGTTTAAAATCACAGTTATTACCAAAGTAACAATAACAGTTTGAGATGTTAGTGTGAAATCACTGTCAGTCACATCACTGATTAGTAGGTTGATTGTTTCTTTTCAAACAGTTATTTTAGCCCCTTAGTCGGTAATAACAATGTTGTGAAGTAACCCCGTACAATTAATTACGAACAATGCGTTTTCTACATTAGTTTCAATATTTTTATTAAACTATCGTCATTTAGCTGTCAAAATTCCATAGCTGCCAATGCCCACTCCACCATTTAATAAGAAAGTCTTATTAAAATTAATTTCCCGATTATTTTCTTGGTTAGGGTCTCAATACGTTGTTTAAAAGCGGAAGTACCTTCATCTGCGACAAATGCATAGAGAATTTTGCAGGTCGTCCCAGGTAAATTATCAGCTTCAGGTATACTCAACGTATTACTTTGAAGTTTTTCGTAAAAACCGATCGTCCAGATACTCTTCCATCACTTTCACTTGCGACATCAAGAATAGCAAACTTGTAGTCATCATCAACGGACAGCTACTATATTACGTAATTGTATAGAACTGTTTGTAATTAAAATGCATAGATCCTGATATAGAAGGGCACTTAAAGTCTTAGATACATGTTTACCATCGATGCTTCCCAAATAATTAGGGAAATTCCATTTGTCTCAAAAGTTCTTTGCAATAGATAACCAATCATTGGTAGTTGGAGGTTTTAAATATATCATACCTAATTCTTGCCAAATTGCATCACGTGTTTCGTTTACTATTATAGCAACTGTGCTTTAACCCATGCGAAATGAAAACGCTAATGCACGTAAAGAAATTCCAGTTGCTAGATACCTAACACAAAAAAACAATATTTCTTTTCAGACAACTTGAAAACGAAATGGCGAGGGTTAAGAGATTATTACCGGAAAGAACTCAAGAGGATTGCAAAACTTCGAGGCGGTCAAGGAGTAGATGACGTGAACCAGTCTAAGTGGCCTCTTTTTAATCTCTTGTCATTTTTTAGAGACTCTATGTCAACTCGAACACGAGTTACAAATCTGGGCGAGGAGAATGCTGAAGAAGAACCATATATTTCGGAAGAGAATGACAGTATTCTGGAAGAGGGTCTACTAGAACAACCTATTTCAGAGAAATATAGGGGAGACGCTACTTTTTCAACTGTTGACAGAAAAAGGGAAGGGGATGCAGCAAAGATGAATGTTGATAGATATGGACAGTCACTTCTGGAACTAGAAGCAAAAAAAATTAAGCTACTAGAAAAAGATATGAGTGAAGATGAGGATGAAGACTTACTTTATTTTAAAAGTTTGCTAAAAGATTTTAAATCTTTGCCAAGAGAGAAAATATTGTTACTTAAAATAAAGTACCAACAATTGCTCTAGGACGAGGTTGTGAATAACTCTAAGTCATCAATAATATTGTTATAAATTATTCCTCAACTGCAGCATCTCTGGTTTCTTTAAGTTTTTAATGACCAAATCCTATGTAATGACGGATAACCTAATAAGTTATGTGTTATAACAGTTCGGCAAATCGTGAAGAAATACTCGACTCGTGTGTTTTAGGAATGAGGTTATGTTATGTGACATAATTTATTTACAGCTTTAAAAACTATTTCTGGTTTAAGATTAAAATTATTTTTGTTGTTGTTTATAATGTAGTTTTAGTAATACAGGCCTAAGTGAAAACAAAATAGAATTTGAAATGTCGTTCTTTATCAACTAGACCTATTACCGATATTTCAGTTATCAAAATAAAGTTGTTTGCAACTAATATTTTCTGGTCAAGTCCTACTTTGTAGGGAAATATATTTTTTCGTAAATCATTTTCCTTTAAAATACCCAAAATTCTATTGCATCTTAAATGTTCTAAAAGATTTCTTAGGTCAGATTTGATGCTAGAATAAATTTGTATTAATTTTTTTATTACTTTATTCTTCACAACTGTCTTATTTTGATATTTATAGGTTCGCTTATATTTATACGCTGCTACGTCATCGTTTTATTATTTTAATTAATTTTAATTAGGAACCCAATAATTAAAAACTCACAGTGCGTAAAGATTAGAAGAGGAAAACTGAATGACTACATCCTCAGTAAAACTTCCGTTCCGACAGTAGGCCAAGACAACAACGTCGACGTAAATTATTATGAAGGGAATGCATAATTCATATCTTTAGAACCACACGTGATATTCCAGGCTGCTTGAAATAATGTGCAGTCATAGCATTCAATTAAGTAAAGAGATACAATTCCAAACAAAGGGACCGAAACACCATAGTAACATGGAGCCAAACAATGGTAAATTATTGTAAACAATATGGGCGGCGGGTAATTAGCAAATACAATGTACAAAAATTAATTATTTTTCAAGTCAATTTTAATCTCTTGTTTATTAATTTACTTAATAGTATAGTCTATTTACGTATAGTCTTAATCTCTTGTTTGGATTTTTCGTTCTTTTATTAGATAGGCTTTAAGTTTATAATAAGTTTTATTGTGTGGAATTAAAATTAGAAAGTATTTTTAAAACCAAGACTTAAGTAGCTTTGGAAACTCATCACCTTTATCACTCAATCAGTGACTGGAGGTTTCCATGACAACCACGATTGACAGAGTTGTCATATTCCTCATTCCCGTTATCCCTCATTAGTAATATTCAGTCTTCCTATATGAGAGATGTGAACAAGGCAATGAAGTATAGGCCTACTGAGCAAGTATAATAGTTCAGGCATCCTCCCAACTTCCAAATACCTTTCTAATTTTAATTAAAGTATATTTTAAATTATAATGAAAACTAATTATTATTCGATTTCTATTATTAGTTCACACTCTTCCTAGGCTATACATAGACTATATTTACCCCCTTTTTATAGACCATATACATACACCCCCTTTTCAAATTTACAAACGTTAATAAAATTAATCACTCTAACATTAGTTTAATACTATCAATCTTTAAATTTTAAAATTTTTGAAAAACTTACGAAGACAACGTTTTTTGTCTCTATTTTTGTTGATCTGCATCAGTGTCCTACACAGCGATTGAAAACGCTCTGTCTCAGTAAGTTTTAATAAATTTAAGTTCAGATAGCCATAAACTGATGTTAAAGTGATTAATTATGATTCACAGAACGTAATGGACTACAACATTCAAGAGTTAAGAAAATATTTCTATTCATCCACTCAAGTTCCAATACATTTTTTTAAAACTTGTAGTGGATGACAATTGATGTTAATATAGTTTTTTAAATATTAACTTATTAAATAAATTTATTTTAGTAATTAATTTCAGTTTCTATTTTGCACTTAACATAGTGATTCTGTCATATGTAAATATTTATATCAATTGTAATTATTTAATTAAAAGCAACTAATATAATTTTTTTTTTTTTTTATTGACCTATGTAGAAATTTAGTTGAATTATTTCTTTATATTACTTGTTTAATTATTGGTATTGGGAACTATGTTGCCAACTATATTTTGAAATGCCCTTGTCATTAAACAAATCTTAAATTTATAGTTACTTCTAACTACCTAAGCTTGTTAGTAACATAAATAAATTACATGTATGTCTAAGAAAACTGATTAATTTACTCCCCCAAAGTTTATCATCTACGTTTGTTTTAACAGATATGAAGCAGGAGTATGGCAGTAATAAAAAATAAAAACTTTATAAATTAATATTAGTCCCATTAATATGCCTTTAGGATCTTCCTATCAAGTATTAGTACCTATGTTACACTGATAGCCTCTAAAGTAATATCGACACTTTAGTAGTAAACAATCTCTTTTTAATTTCAAACTGTTATTATCATTAGAAACTTGAATTAAAGAAAGTACACTGAGGCTGCAATTCTCACCAACAGAAGTATTGTAACTCTGTTTAAATATATCGAAATTTAAAACAGCTATATTTCTGACACCATCCTAAACAACATGCATTAACTCTGTGGATATCCTGGGTCCACAGATTGGTTATCATGGATCAAAGGTTTTACCATGACACAGCAGCTGCAGTTCAAGGTGTAAACTCAGTCTCTTTAAGCAGTATCTTGATCAATACCTTAAATTGTCAACTTCCTTTTCAACAATCATCCTAGAAACACTCATGAATTAAAGGGTTTTTTAACATATATTATACAAATTGCTTCAAATTCCAAACATCAAATGTAATGCAGTTCTAACACTTGACAAACCCTGCGGTTTCTCGACTAATAGCTGCTGTGGAGACCTGACAAAAACAGTCAGTCCATACATCATACTTTCAGCCATGCCAACACACTAGCAACAAATGAAGGACTTACCCTTTACCCAAACTACACCAAAGGGCTTATATAGGCACTTCAGCAGGTAGTATTATATGTATGTCTCACATGAATTGTCGAAATAAAACAATCAAGTTAACTAAGACTAACACAGTTTAATGCTCAAAAATACCTCCAGTCACCAGAACTGTCTAACCTAAGCACATCTAGCAAACCAGATTTTCTACTAATAAAATATTTTACAATAGAAAAACTATGTTACTACAGGATGGGGGGGTATCAAAAATAATTTTTTTGCTGAATCGTTAAATCTTTTTTAATGAACTCTTAGTTGTTAGATAAAAAGTTCACATACATGATCAAATTAAATTCCTGCAATTAGATTTTCTATTACCTACAATTCTAATCTCTCTTGAGGGTTTTAGGATCTTGCAGTGAATCACATCAGCATCCACATTGGTAGGAAGGCTGTGTTAACCTAGTGGAAAGGCTTAGTCAATGCAAGGGGTGAGCTATATGAATGTGACATCTAGTGTGGTCTAGATTGGTAATTATAACCCAGGTCTGAAGGTGTTATGTGATCCATGCCTAGGCTATCATTAATTTGTGTATTATTATTTTGTATTGGTTTGTTAGTGATTGTAATAATTAAAAACATGTAAATTCAGAATAATAAAATGTGCACAAAAAGTGAAGGTGTAGATTTAGGCCGATCAGTATGACACAAAACTTTCAAGCAATATTGGCCTCATAAAATCTTTGTGGAGCAAATCAGACCATTAGGTATCCTTACTACTTTAGTTTCATTTTATTTTCTCAGTAAGCAAAGGAATGTAATTAGAACAAGCGTTGTAAATGCCAGGTTTCCATTTAAGGGTGCTAACAATGCAACAGAAGAAATACATTCTCTCCAAAATAACATTTACAGAAAAATTGTTTATCGTCTTTGAAGCTGTCAGGTTTATCCTGTTTCTAGAAATTTAGCAACTTCTAGGATGAAGTTGTTTATCCTATTTGGACAGCCGGTTGTTAGTATATGTTTGAGTCAACTAGTTTTATAAGCAGAAAAAAACACCACTGAGCAAGCAAGAATTGAAATATATGCTACAAATAAGCTGCAAATTAGATGGATGCAGACGAAAATTGAATAAAATATCTATTTCTTTCATTGCATAATCTCAAATGCCACATTTTTGTAAAGAATGTTTCAATTAGATATATAAATGAATTCTTTTCAAACTAAAAATATTGTTAGAAGAAATTATCTCTTAATAATTCTTTAATAATGTATTGGAAAAAATTGTGATTTTAACAACAATAAAATATGTTTCTTAGCAACAATCGCTTTATATATTAGACTTTCATTTTATTTTTTTTAAATCATAGACGTTTTTCTCAGCTTCTATTAAAATGTAAATTTTTATAGTTGTACATGTGATAGAGAAAGAACATTTACATAACATTTCATTATTAAAAATGCTTTACAAAACTTGCCAACCCTTTTGAGGAGACAAGAAACAATAATGTTTATTAATATTATTCATCTACTTAATAAATACCGATTAGTTACCAAAAATACCAATTATACTCTACATTATATTGAAATAATCTCAGGGATCTAATTTATCAATTTAGTGTGTTGGTTGTTCACTAGAGTTCAGGGCAATGTGTCTACTAGCAACAAAAAAATAATATGTACAATGAATGTAATAGAAAGTTGGCCCCATTGGGTTGGTTGGCAGAATCTAATATCAACACTTCTTTGTCAACTTATCTCCACTGGGATCTGTCTCTCACCAGCAACCACCAATATAACATACCTAGCTTCACTGCTTCCTTTCTAACTTGAATCCAACTAGCTTCCATGAGGTCATCATTGCAGATCATAAATCACCAGTATACATTTAAGAGCTTCACTCAAAATTTTCTTGAGCTCTAAATCTATACGAAAACACAATTCTTTTACCTAGAAAAACCTATACATGTGTTAGTATCTTACACTTGCCTGCAGTAACACATACTTTTTTGATTATTGAGGAGATCCCTAACTGACCTCTTATTTGTGTTTGGTTGGGGTAGGATACTTTTTGTTTGTCCCTTGCATTGTGTTGTAGTTTCTTTTGGTTTTCCTTTTTCATTGTCCGTTTGTGAGGCTAAGTTTGATACCGTTAATCCAGTTTGTTTATTTTATTCTTTTCATTCATTTTTAATCCTAGAGCACTATTTATGATATTGTTTAGTAGCCATGACAATAATTTAAGGATGTACAATGGAGGTTTGCACAACAACCAGATGGAAGCATATGACAAATTCATATATATCTTTGGAAATTTTTTTTCTAGTTATGGGAGTCGGTGCAGTTCCAAAGCTCACTATAATTCAAATACGAAGACACTCAGTTTGAATCCTGAACTATATCCCCCAAATTTTTTAAATTTAATTATTGAATAAATATTTGAAAAAACCATATTAATATTACTAAACTAAATATAATACAGGTTACACTTGCACTGATTTGGTAATAGAAATAAACAAGGTGTTTAGTGAGCCAAGTTGACTCGCAAAAGAGCTGTTTTTAATTTCTATTGATAAACGTAATATATCAGAATGATATTTAGTTGATTTAAATATCTCACTTAGAATACAAGTCAAAGATATATCCAAAGCATCAATAGGAACTGTTTATTTTGGTATTTCATTACTTACACCAATATTTAAGGTTAAAAGAAACAGGATACAATTTATATCCTTTTTGTGAGACCATAATTACACACTAAGTGACAAGATGCCAAAAAAAAAATTAGGAAATGCTCTATAAAACAAAATATAAAGATCATACCAAAAATAGTTTAATAGAACCTTTTCGGTAAGAAACAGGGAAACTAATACCAGCAATATTTTTACAGTCAGAAATTGACTTCAACAGAATATTTTTAAAAAACAGGTGTTTCTGTCTCCAACCAGGTCCATTACACAACTTTAATACATTGATTAAACATCAATAAGTTTCAAGACATTTTGTATTATAATAAATGTCCTATATAAATATATTATCCATGAAAACAAAAAGATATTAATCACTTGAACATTAGTTTATGCTATCCGAATTTGTAAATTTGTGAAAACTATTTACAAATTTATCGATCACTATGTGCAGATCTTCATCAGTATCTTCTGCTTGGAGATGTTGAGTTCAGCAGTGACAGTTTTAAAGGCAGGTGTTTGATAGTATCAAAGAGTATGTGTGATTTGTATTTTGTTTGTTCGCTTAATATCTTTGTGCTTTGTTTTTTCATGTGTCTGTAAATTTCATGTGTGTTGAGTGTGATCCTTTTTTGTTGATGTATAAGATTTCTAGGTCATGGTAAATGTCTGTATTTGTGTTCTGTTACTTTTATGTGATTGTAAAATGATGGGTTGATGTTCTGTTTCTGTTCTTCGATTTTTTGTTTAAAGCTGCGACCTGTTTGCCCGATGTAGAATTTTTTGTATTTGTCGCTGTTTAGTTTGTATATGCCTGGTGCTTGTAGTTTATCTTTGTTGCTGGAATCTTGTTGTATTTTGTATTGTAAAATGTTAATTTTTTGTACGCTATTTTGTATCTTGTTTTCTGAAATTTGTGGGCAATTTTATTTGATGTTTTGTTTATGTATGGTATTGTGATGTATTTGTTTACCATGTCTGTAGTGTTAATTTTAGTGTTTTTGTATACTGTACCATAGTTTAGTACCATAGTTATGCTAAATATTCAATGGTGTCTAGTTCTTTGTTTATGTTTTCTGTGGTCATTGGAACTTCTTCTAATCTGTGGAGCATGGATCTGAAGACGTGTGTGTGTGTGATCTGAAGATGTTGTTCTGCTGAAGATATTTATCTTTATTAGAAATGTACATCAAGTGTAATACATGTGTGTAGATTTTAAATGCATTATTTTCTGTTTTGTGTGTGAAACAGTATCATAAGTGTTTGTTTCATGGATCAGTGTGTGTGCATGCATGTGTGTGTTTGTGTGCGCATACTTGTGAGTGTGTATGTGTGTGTGTGTTTTGTGTGTGTGTGTGTGTGTGTGTGTTTGTGTGTGTGTGTGTGTGTGTGTGTGTGTGTGTGTGTGTGTGTGTGTGTGTGTGTGTGTGTGTGGTAACGGTCAAACTTACCAGCAATTAGCATCCACTTGGTAGCATCTACACTTACCTGTAACCAATACAGGTACAATTTGAAACACACATTTTGGACCCAAGTCAAAACCTGCGTTATTGCTTGCGAGATTCTACCAGAAAACCAAACACCGGGCTTCTATCGAAAACGTAAGTTGTGTGGTTTAACCCTTTGGCTTGAATTTTTCTGGGGAATGAATTTGTTGAAGGCATTACAGCTTAATGGCTGTAGTTTAGGATTATTTAAGGAAGTTGTATTATGTAAAGAAATTATACTCTATTTTTCAAGCTAGTAAAAGCAAGGTTTATTGTTTCTGAATAATAAAATAACACAATCGTTAACGTTATAGCTATTTTTATTTAAACCAGAATGTCTATATTAAAAATACATTAGGTTTAAGAGAGACAATTTTAAGGTTTCTGTCTCAATATCGAAGTTTTTCTGCTCTATTTTGACATATATTCATTTTAGAAACACTGAAATATTTGTTTAAATTAATATGCTTTGTATAAAAACCTGTGAAACACTCATATTGACAAAAATACAAACATATTTAAATGTATAAAATACAATTTGACACTTTCAGAAATTGCACTTTTTTAATGGTGTATTCATTAATTTAACTAATATACCTACTTCAAATAAAGATTCCTGTGATTTAAATTTTCAGTTATAATTGACTATAAACTTATATAAAAAATGTTTTCTTGTTTTAGGCTACTCCCATATTTGGTCATATTTGTTGCATTTAAAATAAAAATAAATCTGTAATCTAGAAATCTAAAATGAATAATTATTTATTTGTTTCATAAACGTTTCAACCTTTAATTCAAACAAGTCAAGTTATCTATTTACAATATATGAGTGTATTACTTTTAAATTTTAATGCTTTCTATACACAAATTATTTTTGTAATGAAAATTAGCTCAAAATTAGTTACTTTTGTTTCTATACCCAAGATGTATACTTTGATATTTTGTTTGTTTACTAAATAGTTATTTAAATAAATTCATAATTGCTTATGGTATGCCTATAAACACCAGATGAAAAACAATCTTAATATTGTCATTGAAAAGTTCAAAACTTTTGACCTTTTTAATACCTTTTTTTATTAATTAAAACAAAGTCATTTATTTATCTGCTATTTAAATGTCTGCAAGATTATCCTACTAGAAACATCAACAAAAATATTTTTGATGTTTTCATTTTTTACACATTATGTTAAATTGAAAAAACATTTTCTTATCTCTCCACATTTATAAAATTAACAAATTTAAATTCTTTTTCTTGCTTATAAATTTTAACTTTTGTTTCTAACCCTTTTTTAATTTTCCATTACTGTATTTAATTTTTATTAAATTTTCTCAAACCCAACATTTAATTTTAATCTACTGTTCAGTTAATTTAACTATTTCTTAATATATGATTATGATTTATAATTACTTAAGTCCGCCATATTTATCTCATAATATGTAAACACACATGTTAGTCACTTTACGTCACGTTTTCTTAACGTTTAGTAAAGCCATTATAAAAAAATATAATTTTAACAACATACTTAAAACAATTTGTTTCAACATTTTAGTCCCATAATAATTTATCTTTGTCTTTTTCATTTGCATGAGACAAAGAAGAGCGCTAACTTAATCGTATCAGTTTATTGTTGTCTGCCATCTGGTAGTATAGCCGTGGCATCCTTCCTGGCTTCTCTGGAAGGCCTTAGGATACTTGCTTTATATGCAGCCCTTAGATGCTATGTCTTTTGTCTAGTCACTTTAAATTTTTCACTCTTTTTCTTCATTTTTTTGTTCTTTGACCTTTTCACTTTAGTTTTTATTAATTTTTAAATTTAGAGTTCTTAAGTTTGATAACTACCTAATTTATGATTTGATTGGTTCAAGTCACTTTTTCGTCCTTTACCCACTTCCAGCTTGTTGGAAATTCTTTTATGAATCACATTTTCTGTAAATGGTTACCTGGTGTCACACCATCCTGTGGCGAGACTTGTTTCTCTTCTCTTTATACTTTCCCCCCTCATGTAAGTAAACTATTCCAAATCTATTAACTGGCAATAACTTTTTTTTATATAGGGTTAACAAAAAAAATTGTATTCCTTATTTTTTGTAGAAATTTTCTGGTGATCTTTTTCAGTTTTGATGATTTCTCAACGTTTATTTTAGCATTTTTTTCTTCTCTAGCTTTGTTCTCACACAAATGAAACACCCCCCTTCTACTTCATAATCAGTTCTACTAATTACTCTCAGTTAACTTGGGTAATAACTTCAAACACTTTATATTTCTTTAAATTTAAAATTGTTTACTGTTGATTTAAAATTTCGATTGTAATCCCTAAATCTGTGACGCATGCTAGGCCTTGGTTCTTCTAGGGTCTTGCATTGGATCGCCTAGTAACATTTGAGTAACAAATCTTTGTGGATTAATGAAAGGTTAATTAGATACAATTAGTTTAGTTATTGTGATTTGATTTTCAGTTTGATATTTATGATGGAAAAATATAGTTTTTTCCTGTTATTAGTGAGGAAACAAAAACAACTAGTCTATTCATATCACTGACTCATTGTTCAATCTATCCACACAAACTGCTAATAAAGTTTATTATACACTTATATAGTACTAACACAAGTATTTTTCAATGTGATCAAGTTCAAAAGAGTATTTGGTACTTTTTGCAAGTACTGCAAAAGGACCTTGTTTGGTATTTTTGTACATTTAGTGATATTGTCATTGATTTCTAGATTACTAATTATGTCGATAAATATTAAAATATAGGGTGATTCATGTAACACTCATAATTTTCATTTTAAGGAGAAAAATCCAAGTAACGTCCTATTGTGTCTTACATGTACAGAATATCTGGAAGATTAATTGGTCGTTAAAGGCTGTGTTGTAATTGTCGTCCGTTTGCCTCTAGGCACACCTGAACATGTTGTTCCATGTTTTTGGCAGTTCGCTGGAGTGTTGCGTTGTCAATACTGTTGGCTTCGCTTGTAATATTTTCCGTTACATCTTCCAAATTCTGAAGGCGTGTAACATAAACACTTCACTTTAGATAACCCCACAGGAAGAAGTCTGGTGTGGTCAAATCCGGTGATCTTGGCGGTCACAAATACTGAAAATTATGTGGTCTTCAAAGTAACTTTGGATCTGCCCCATACACTCGCATGACATATGGAACGTGGCACTGTCCATTTTATCTACTCTTGACTGTTCAATTTCATCCAATTGCTCAAAGAATTCGCTGAAAATGCGTTGGTACTCTCCTGCTTTTACTGTACCGTACAAATGCCTACAGCTCCAGTTTGACATGCAGCATAGTCTGTTGAAGAATCTCTAAAACTGTGTCACGATATACAGCACCATCTGTTGGTGAATCCACCAAATGGAATCAAAACGCCAAGAGCTGCGTCATTAGACAGGCAAATGAAACCTCTGGACCTATTCCTATTCAAATAGTGGACTAACGAAAATCATGAGTTTTATATGAATCACTCTAGTTCACTCAAAATCCCATTACACACTGGCTTATTAATACATACAGACTAGTTTCAATGAAGATGTCACCTTCATTAGTGATTGGTTACACTACTACTTGGTTAGTGATGAAGGCGATATCGTCGTCGAAATGAGTCTGTATTAATATTCTATAGTCTGTAGTGACATTTTGAGTGAATTCTTAATATTTACTGTTGTGAATTGTACTCACCAGCTAAGCTCTAATTACCTTAAGAATTCTATCGATGGTAAAAGGCCTCTGCAAGAAATACAAGGAAAGCAGCTGTGTGGCCTAAAAGTAGCAAAATGAAAATTCCTTTGAGCTGAGAAAAGCTAAACGGCGATACTATAGTGTGTTGGTCTGGAATAATTCTTCGTGTTTTTGGCTCACTAGTTGACCACCATCTAGAAGTAATGCCTGATTCACTTAGTTGAAAAATAATATCATTAATTATAGGTAGTAGAAAAGAACCTTTCCGTAATATAAATGGCGAGGAAAAAGCTTGAAAAACACATTTCGGAACGGAACAAATTCCATCTGTGCTTGACCTGTTCTCACGATTAACTGAATAATGAATTACAAATCTCTCAACTCCGAATATAGCTGTGTCTCTGTAGGTAGAAACTAGTTTGATGATTTCGGAATACTCTCCAGTTGTTTTTATCACGAACTTATCATGAAGGCTTTGAAGTATTTGATTTTCTTTTGCAGCTTTTTTTAAAATTCCCAATGACTGTGGTACTCCAGTAATTTTAAAATTAGAATCATCAATTTCTTTCCAATCTTTAATATTAGCTTTTCTTTCAGGTACAGTAATATAACTTTTCAAAGATGCTTCATAAGCTACAACAACAATAAGAGAATAAATGCTAAATTGAACAAGGAAAAAACGTATAGATTTTGATAGTGCTATTGAAGGAACACTCATATTTAGAATAATTGCCCATGTATATATTATGTTCGAGGTTATATTTTCAAACTGAAATTTTCTTGTGTAAAAAATAGTTGAAGCAATGGTTTTGAGGGCAACAACCAAGAGAAATATAAACACTATCAGTGCCCAAATACTATAAGGAAACTCTTTATAATATACATGCAAGATGGAAGGTGGGCTCCCAGCACCACAAGGAACAAAAAATTTAAAGCATTCTGAGACAACACTGTGGGAAAACTCTATTTCGGGGTGACGATAAAGTAGATGAGAAAATGTTCCAAAAGCTATGTCTTGCTTGTCCTTGAGTAAGTTTTCATGAACTACTGCTGAAGTACTACCAAATAATGAATAACCGAATCTGTCCCTTACCGTTATGTTTTCTGGCATAATTATGAACGGTGTAAAGTTCAATTTCTTTTCTAAAGCTTTGAAAATAAGACCTCCATTTCCGTCAAGATACCATTTGTTGTCAGGTAGTGGTATTATTATTGAATCTGGAGGCCTGTTTTTTGCGATACAACGAAATGTGCAACCATGAAGGTTTGTGAGTTTCTTTTGTATTGACAACAACCATAAGTTGCTTACATTACCTTGGAAGGTAAAATTGGTTGAGTCCCATATGTTAATTAGCTCCGGGTTACTTGCTGTGGAGCATCCTTTAGAACTGAAGGGGAAATATGTATAAATGTTTATATTTTTAACTTTTTCAAACAACACCAAAACACCTAAAAATTTGTACTTCCAAAATTCTGAAAATATACTACCTATAGTCTCCATTAAGTTATGAATTTTTACGCCTGATAACACTAATAAAAATTTTGGTTTATCTGAGTAATTAATTTTACTTAAAACTTTGTCAAAAATAGTCGTTCTATTACAAAACAATATGTATATTGTATCATGAGAAGTTAGATTGTCTCTGTCTTGAATTATTAATGGTTTGTCTAGTATTTTAAGTAGATCTTGAACAAATTCGGACCTGACATCTTCTACCAAAAATGTAACTGGTAATGGAGATATTGTTTGATGAGCTAAATGCTTCACACACAGTAGCAATGAATTGTAGTTGTTTTTCACATTAATCACATCTAATGCATTGCAGTATAATAAAACATAAAACACAATAACAGCCACTTTGCTGAACATGCTGGCACAAATAGATTACAGACTTGATAACTAAAATAAGCAAACTAAATTACATAGTTAGAAGCACTTTTTCTGAGTACTAACCTTTATTATATTTATTTTAACATTAATTTAAATGATATCAATCCAGTATAATGTGTTTAGGATTATTGTAGTACTCTTCAAGTCTTATACATCTCTTTAGTTTAATTCATTTATTTTTTCTTTAAAATCAAATATTTTTTGTTTAAAAGCCAAATTTTAAATATTAAACTATCTGCCTAAATAAAATTATATTCCACTATAATGCACACCCTACTAAGCCTGCTGGTCTACTGCATCAAAACGTACATTAAAAATTGACTGTTATTTCATGCGCACCTAATATAAATATTTATAAAATAGATTGTTGACATTTTTAATATGTAATACTGATTCAGAAACAAACGTAATAACGTAATATAAAATAAAAATCAATAGAATCGGAAGGATAATATCAGACTGTTTGTCATCATCATTAATTATTCCCATAATTTTATTAAATATTCATTGGTTATGGATAAAGATCTTTGATATACGTGGTAGAATAATTTCGTCATTTCAGATACTGATCGGGGAAATTAACTATTCACATTCAATGCTTCCCTATTATTAGAAATTCTCAATAGGATAGATAGTGTAAACTTCGAAAAGCAACATTGTTTTTATTTAAATGTTTACATATATTAAGCCAATATTGAGTTAAAATTGTTGATTTTTTATGCGTGACATTCTGCTAATGAAGTTCTTGCATGACCTTAAAATTAAGTAAAGTTTAGAATTAAAGCAAGTCTCAATGGGAGCATCGAGAGTGCAAAGTTCTCATTACCAACATTACAGGGTTACAAGCACTGGGTGTTTAACCTTCAACACTGTTTGCCATTCCCATGATAAACTGTTCCTGTTTGAAGACAATTTTGTATACATGTGAGTGCTTGAAGTATAGCATCTAAGGAGAGGTTCCTTTAAAAATTAATTAACAGATACAAAAGTAGTAAACATTTTCAAGCTTCAAAATGTCTGTTTCGAAGACAAAGTGTGTAGGATTTATTTGTCATAGGCAATACCAGGAGGTTATCTTTTATCTTTATTGGCTAGAGCATCAATTCACAGATAATGTTAGGTTTTAGGGTCTTTTATTTCATGAAAGCCTTTCATTGCTTATAGATTTTGCCTAGATTTTAATATTCTCCTTGAATCTGGAGAATCTCCTTTTTCAGAGTGCTTCATTGTTTACTGCTTTTTGAAACAAACCAAATTACCCTGAATTCAAATTTTTTTTTACCAACTCCCTAGAGGATGATTACTATAACCATGAACAACAGGAACGTCAACATGCGACTGCCCTATAAGAACCTTATGACATTAGGTAAGGTGTCGGCGTCTTGTGTGATGTATTTGAAAAGACTATTTGCTTCAAAGTGTGTGTGGTCATTAAGTAAATTTTCCCTGTCTGTTGCGTAGTGTTTGTAGATTTCATATTTTTCTAAGGTTGTTAGTTTTTTACTCTGTTTTAATGTGTGTAGAATATTTAAATTAGTGTGTATGTCGGTATGTGTGTGTTGGGTGTTATTTAGGTGTTTTGCGTAGTTGGATTTAGGGTTTGTTTGTTTTGTTTGGGTAATGTGTTCATCGAAGCGTGTGTAGAATGACCTGCCGGTTTGACCGATGTAATAGTTGGGACAATCGTTGCAAGTTAATTTGTAAATACCTGAGAGTTTGTATATGTCAGTTTCTTTTTGAAAAGGTTGTATATGTTTTCTTAGCTTGTTTGTTGTTTTATAGGATATTTGGTAATGAAGTGTTTTGAATGTGGAGGCTGTTTTGTGTGTGTTTTTATTGTGTTAGGTGAGGGATATGTATTTGTTAATATTTTGTGTGGTTTGTTTGTGTGGCTGTTTGATGGTGTTTATGTTTTATTTTCCTGAGAATGTTGTCTATGAGTGTGTGTTGGTAGCCGTTTTGTTGGGCGATGTATTTTATGGTATTAAGTTCTTCGTCATAGTCTTTCTGTAGCATTGGTATGTTTATTAGACGGTGTAACATATTTCATTTTTGTAACATTTCGTAACAAAATATTTCTTATACAATATCAAGAGCACAGTGGTACAATATATTATGATGAAAATATTGAAAGAACTCCAATACCATAAAAATAATCAAAAATAACAAATAATATAAGTTCTTAAGATTAAACCCTTATATACATTTCGATGACCATGTCATTATCATCAGGTCTAATAACAAAATTACAATATATCAAATAAGAAGTTACAAACTAGAGTAATTTGTTATTAACACGCAATATTTACCCATAAGTAATTTTTTGTTAGGTTCGATAAAGTTTGCCTTGAAAAAGTAATTTCAGATTCATTTTTAGCATGGTCAAATTGACCATAAAAAAATTTCTCCGATGAAAGTAGTAGTCGCTAATTGCAATATTTACTAAAACACGTGAAGATGGAATCAAAAAATATGTAATATATCCAAAATTAATTGTAGTGTGGGTATCATGTCTATATTTATTTATTATGATTTGTAAATTCATATTCCCTTACAGTCACTTGGGAGAGTTAAAAATCCTCTACTATGGTGAATACCAGTAATTTAGATTCCCTACTGAGTTTATGTTTAAATTTAGTTAAACATTTGTTCAGTCTCTTATTTTACCAATAAAGTACTTTATATAGGCCTATTTATTTCATTACGAATTATCAGAATAGGATATGATTGGTTAAAAAAACATAAACCAGTCTGGTTTGATTAAAAAGAAACAATGTATCAGTCACATCGTTTTAACATTTGTAAGACAGATAATTTATTGTAAGACGGAGGTCGCTCGCTCAATGTGGGCGTGGCTACACACATTCCTAACGCGTCTTGTCCGTCACATCCGCCATATGCGTCATCCGTCTTGATTCATAACAGTTTGTTTCGAGACGCAAGACGGACAACAAGCATTTACAAAATATACATGGAAGTATCTAAAGAAGTAATTATTTCAAGTGTATTTAGGTACCCTGCTCTTTGGGACCCATCTCATAAAGATCACAAAGATAGAAATATTGTGCAGAAGATTTGGAGGGAATTAGGGAGAGAATTAGGAACAGACGAAGGTACGATTTTATTAAGTTTTATTTTTAACGAATTTTTTTATTGAGTACATGTTTTTCCACTTATTAACTTGACATCACAGTCTCACAATCGGTCTAAGTTTATTATGAATTTAAGTTTATTTGAATTTAAAGTCAAATTCATAAGTGAAAGACACATCAGTTCTAAGTTCTTGTAGGTGTTTAGCTGGGATACTAAAAAAAAATTAAAACATTCTTACTTTTATAATTCAATATTTATTTTGTTTACTCTAAGTGTTTAATAAATCGTTTTATATTCAGTCATAAGTAATTTATATTATTCTAAATATGAACAAAAACAGAAATTGTTAGAAAAGTAATTTTAAATTTAATTACTCAATTACGTTTGAAAAATTATAAGATCAATTTAAGAAGAAATAATGCAATGTCAAAAAATATTACACTTAATATTTACATAAATCTTTTGTTTGCATTATTGTTTTGAAAGTCAATGTATTTAAAATGCACTATAATTTATTAGTTTATATGAATGTCATTCTTGACCATTTTTTTAATATTAAATTGTATTCCCAGGTCACTTTCCCAAACGGACTGATAAAATAATTTGTGAACTTCTGCCTTTTTTGCGGTATTAGTAGCAGTGATTTGCAAACCTGTGATTTAGTCACTGTTATTCGTAAATCACAGTTTCATAGCGAGATGAAGTAGCAGGTTCTTGCCAAACTAAACTGTGACGGAGTGGTAAATCACGCCTATACGAAAAGCGGGATCCAAACTATTTTTAATTGTCACACCCAGATAGGTGAACTAAAATCGTCGATCGTAAGCTATATTTTATGTATGTGGTGGAGCTGGGGTCGGAATGGGAAGTATACCAAATAATATAAGTACAAACTACAAATAAATTCTTTACATAATATTTATGAATGCATAAAACAGTTTCTGTTACAGTTTTTAGTCTGACTATTTTACCCAGATTTAGAAAATTGGTGTTATTCAATTCCTTCTATTACCCTACTCTTATTTAGAAGGGCACTTAAAGACCTAGATACATGTTTACCATCGTTGCTTCCCAAATAATTAGGGAAATTCCATTTGTCCCCAAAAGTTCTTTGCAATAGAATAGATAACCGATCATTAGTAGTTGGAGGTTTTAAATATATCATACTTAATTCTTGGCAAATTGCTGCACATATTTCCTTTACTATTATTACTATTTAACCCATGCGAAATGAAAACGCTAATGCACGAAAAGAAATTCCAGTTGCTAGATACCTAAACAAAAACAATTTTTTTTCAGACAACTTGAAAACGAAATGGCGCGGATTGAGAGATTATTACCGGAAAGAACTCAAGAGGATTGGAAAACCTCGAGGCGGTCAAGGAGTAGATGACGTGAATCAGTCTAATTGGCCTCTTTTTAATCTCTTGTCATTTTTGAGAGACTCTATGTCAACTCGAACACGAGTTACAAATCTGGGCGAGGAGAATGCTGAAGAAGAACCATATATTTCAGAAGAGAATGACAGTATTCTGGAAGTGGGTCTACTAGAACAACCTATTTCAGAGAAATATAGGGGGGACGCTATTTTTTCAACTGTTGACAGAAAAAGGGAAAGAGATGCAGCAAAGATGAAAAATGTCGATAGATATGGACAGTCACTTCTGGAACTAGAAGCAAAAAAAATTAAGCTACTAGAAAAAGATATGAGTGAAGTTGAGGATGAAGACTTACTTTTTTTTAGAAGTTTGCTTAGAGATTTTAAATCTTTGCCAAGAGAGAAAAGATTGTTACTTAAAATAAAGTACCAACAATTGCTCTACGACGAGGTTGTGAGTAACTCCAAGACATCAACAATCTTGTCATGAGTTATTCCTCAACTGGAGTAACTCTGGTTTCTTAAGGTTTTGATGACCAAATCCTATGTAATGACGGGTAACCTAATAAGTTATGTGTTATAACAGTTCGGCAAATCGTGAAGAAATACTCGACTCGTGTGTTTTAGGAATGAGGTTATGTTATGTGACATAATTTATTTAAGCTTTAAAAACTATTTCTGGTTTAAGATTAAAATTATTTTTGTTGTTGTTTAGAATGTAGTTTTAGTAACATAGGCCTAAGCGAAAACAAAATAAAATTTGAAACATCATTCTCTATTAAAAAGTCTTTTCGGCTAAAATTCTCTAGTCAAGTCCAACTTTGAAAAGAAATATATTCTTACGTAAAACCTCTTACTATAAAGTAACCAGTTTTTCTTATGTATTAGTCTTCATGGTAGATGAAATTTTTGTTCAACTTTTTTCTTACTTTATTCTTCAGAACTATCTTATTTTCACTTATATATATATATATATGCTTATAAACAGTTACTTTATAATTCGTTACAATATAGTTATAATATTTGGTATCCAGTAGTTTTTTTTTTTAATAGAAAAAACATCAGCAAACTATCTTTTGCAGGCCCATTACAGGCGTGTAGGCCTATCCAGCGACTTGCTTGGAAAGGGGGGGCGATCGATGCATTATATATATATATATATATATATATATATATATATATATATATATAATATGTGTGTGTGTGCGCGCGCGCGCGCGCGTGCGTGTATGTAAAAACATAGAACAGAAAAAGTTCTTTCTACGCTTGCGTTAGAAATCGGTAACGTGATAAAGATTAGTAGCAAATTAGACTTTTTAATAAATAATTATTCCAGAATCGATAACACTTATGGCTAGAGAATATTATTAATTTCTTAATAAGCTATTATTATAAAAATGGTTTATTAATTAATATAAGTAGTTATTCTTCCAAAACGAATAATTCCGGAGTCAACTGCGAATATTACGCTTGCAAAATTACGTATTGTAAATCATATGTTCCAGACTAAGCTTCACTAGCGCTAACTGTTGTTAAAACGTTTAGACGTTTACGAGGGTATGCCGAGGAAACACGTCAGATTTTCATATTAAAAATTAAAATTTTATTTTTTATTTACAATAAAAGACGAATTAACTTAAGTAAAAGTCTAATTTAATAGAAAGTCCTAATTTAATAATATATTGTCGATTTTTAACCCAAAGTTCTTGAGGGTTGGGGGGCGATCGCCCCCCCCCCCCTTGGATACGCGCCTGCCATTAGGAGCTTTCAGTTATCAAAAATTGTTCCTTCTAATTAAAATTTTCTGGTCAAGTCCGACTTTCTAGGAAAATATATTTTCTCTTAAATCCCTTTCCTTTAAAATACGCAAAATTTTATTGAATATTTTATCTTCTAAAAGATTTTTTAAGTTCCGTTTTGATGGTAAAATAAATTTTTAATAATTTTGTATTACTTTTTTCTTCTTAACTATCTTATTTTGATGTTGATAAATTCATACGCTGCTACGCCACGGTTTTTTATTTTAATTAGGAACACAATAATTAAAAACTCACAGTGCGTAAAGATTAGAAAAGGAAAACTGAATGACTACATCCTCAGTAAAACTTCCGTTCCGACAGTAGGCCAAGACAACAACGTCGACGTAAATTATTATGAAGGGAATGCATAATTCACATCTTTAAAGCCACAAATGATATTCAAGGCTGCAATAATGTGCAGTCATAGCATTCAATTAAGTAAAGAGATACAATTCCAAACAAAGGGACCGAAATACCATAGTAACATGGAGCCAAACAATCATAAATTATTGTAAATAATCATCACCACGGCATATCTCCCCTTTGACTGCGCGGGGGCTCTGCCAACACAAGAGCTGAGGAGCCTGGTCGAGCATTGCGAGGCTGTGGATGAGGAGCTGCTGGTGGGGATGGATGCTAACTCCCATCACACTTCGTGGGGTAGTACAGGTACAAACACTAGAGGTGAGGAACTTTTAGCTTATCTTAGCTCTAAGAATCTACTAGCCCTAAATCAGGGGGAAGAGCCGACGTTTGTCACTAGGGCCAGACAGGAGGTCCTGGACATTACGGTGGCATCGAACCAGATGGCTAGGTATGTACTAAATTGGCATGTGTCGGATGAACCATCTTCTTCTGATCACAGACATATTAGGTATGATATCTCTCTAAATCCAGCCATGCTTCGCCCAACCAGGGATCCAAGAAGAACAGACTGGGACTCCTACAGGAGGGACCTGGGTGTTCGGATTGAGGAGGCTGGATTGGAGTATGGTGGGAGGAGAGAGCTAGAAGACTCTGCCACATTGGTTGGCGAGGCTATAATAGAATCCTTTACCGATAACTGCCCTCTCAGTGAGGGGAGGAAAGTAGGGGATCCGTCATGGTGGAACAAGAAGCTAGCCAAACTTCGGAAGACCACCAGGAGACTCTTTAATAGAGCAAAAAAGAACGGGGAGTGGGACCTGTATAGGAAAACACTAACCGAATACAACAGGGCAATTAGAGAAGCACGCAGGAAGTCCTGGAAGGAGTTTTGTCATGAGATTGACAAGACTCGGGAAGGGGCACGACTGTATAAAGTGCTCTCTAAGGACCCAGTTAACCCGGTGGGGATGCTAAGAACCCCACTGGGAAATATAACAAAAACGGCAGGGGAAACTGTGGAAGAATTAATCAGGACACATTTCCCTTCCAGTACCCTGAGGAAACTTGGGGGAGCAGACACTGAACCAGTTACCAAACTCTCCACAATACGTGGTAAGAGGGAGGACTGGGAAGTGGCAAGGAGGATAGTAACTCCACAAAGGGTAAGATGGGCTATTGGCACTTTTAAACCCTACAAATCTCCAGGTCCAGATGGGATCTATCCTGTGCTGCTGCAGCAGGGAATGGATATGCTGGTGCTGGTACTTACTAAATTATACAGGCTAAGCATTGCTCTAGGGCATGTGCCGGCAGCCTGGAAATCTAGTAAGGTGGTCTTTATACCTAAGCCCACCGGTAACCAATCGGAAGGGAAAGGATACAGACCTATCACACTCATGTCCTTTGTTCTCAAGGGACTTGAAAAACTGGTTGATAGGCATATTAGGCGGGGGGGGGGGGGGGGTGCTTTGGCTATCAAACCACTGCATTGGAACCAGTATGCTTACCAACCGGGGAAATCTTGCGAGGGAGCTCTCCATCAAGTGGTTGGTAGGATTGAGCAAATGATCGCTAAGAAAGGTTGTGCCATAGGTGCCTTCCTCGACATTGAAGGGGCTTTCAATAACCCCTCAGTGGAGACGATGGTAAGTGGTGCAAGACGTCATGGAGTGGATGCGACCACTTGTGGTTGGATAAGTTCCATGTTAACAAACAGAAGCATTTCTGTAGAGGTGGCAGGGGAGGTCAGAAGGGCGGAGACAAGTCTGGGCTGTGCACAGGGGGGGGGGGGGTTCTCTCTCCTCTGTTGTGGTGCCTAGTGGTTGACAACCTTATTGAACTCCTGAATGAACAGGGGTACTTCTGTCTAGGATATGCGGACGACATAGTTGTCCTGATCCTGGGCAGATTCCCTGATACAGTCCTTGAGGTAATCAGAAATCCTCTACGACTGATTGAAAAGTGGTGTAAAAAGGAGAACCTTAGGGTAAATCCAAAAAAGACTGCTCTCATTAACTTCACCAGACAGCGAAAAGATCTGACGACCAGGATGCCCCGCTTGTTTGGTGAATACCTTGAGTTTGTGGGGGAGGTGAAGTACCTGGGAGTTACTCTGGACAGGAAACTCACCTGGAATCCACATCTTGAGAGGACAGTTAACAGGGCCAAAAGGGCACTGATGACTGTGAGAAGAATGGTGGGTAAGAAATGGGGACTGAAGCCATCAATGATGCACTGGATGTATCTGAGGGTGATAAGACCTATGATTACCTATGGAGCTCTGGTGTGGTGGACAAAGGCCAACCAGGCACAGACAAGAGCTAAACTGAGCTCTATCCAGAGATTGGCCTGTCTGTGCACACTGGGAGCGATGTCAACTACACCAGGTGCAGCAATGGAAGTAATGCTTAACCTCCCTCCCCTTGAGCTTGTCCTTAGGGGAGAGGCGAGGCTAGCGGCATGGAGATTGCGCAACTCGAGCAACTGGGCTAACCTCCCAGATGTCTCGGGACATATGAGTATCGAGTGCGTGGTCAAAGAACCCGTCTTGGAAATGGGCAGCGACCACATTACTCGAATGTTTGCACCTGACCAGGTCCACCAAACTGTGATGGAATGGTCAGGGACATTAACATCGGGAGCTCAGATCTGGTACACAGATGGCTCCAAGATGGACTTCGGCACTGGAGCGGGGGTGTATTGTAAAAACCCAAGGGTAGAACTAGTTTTTTCCTTGGGGAGGCATACCTCTGTCTTTCAGGCCGAAGTATATGCTATAAATGCCTGTCTGGGAGAGATAGCGTGAAGGGAAACACATGGGGCCCGGATTGCTATTTTCTCCGACAGTCAGGCAGCAATTAAGGCACTAAATGGACACGTGGTCACCTCGGCCATAGTCAGGGAGTGCCTAATTAACCTACAAGCTCTGGCAAGGCACAATCAAGTCAAGATTGGTTGGGTGCCAGGGCATAGGGGAATACTTGGAAATGAAGCCGCAGATGCGCTGGCCAGGGAGGGGTCCTCGACTCCCCTGATTGGACCGGAACCTGCGGCGGGTATTTCCAAATCCATGGTCAGGATGACAGTGCGAAGGTGGATGGCTGAAAGACACTGTAAGCACTGGATCAGGGCCGACGGGATGAGACACAGTAAGCTAACCCTTAGGAGACCTTCCTTAGGGCTGCAGAAGAGTCTCATCTATCTGTCTAGGCAGGAATTAAGGATAGCCACAGGACTACTCACGGGACACTGTGGACTAAGGAAACATTTGCATAAAATGGGTATCTACAAGGATGAACCAGTGTGCAGATTGTGCAGGCAGGAACAGGAGACTGCCACACACATTATTTACAGATGTGGAGTACTTGCTGAGAGGCGCTTCAATCTCTTTGGTGATGGAGCGGCTTTGGTGGATGCTGAAGGTAAAACTCTAGTCAGGAAACTCCTAAACCTGGTAAGAGGGAAGGGGTTATTTGACTAGATCAGGGAGGTAAGTACAATATACCTTAAGGTAGCAGTGCTTCGGGCAATTCAAACCCGCTCCCAAGTTAAAAAAAAAAAATAAAAAAAAAAAAAAAAATAATCATCACCTTTATCACTCAATCAGTGACTGGAGGTTTCCATGACAACCACGATTGACAGAGTGGTCATATTCCTCATTCCCGTTATCCCTCATTAGTAATATTCAGTCTTCCTATATGAGAGATGTGAACAAGGCAACGAAGTATAGGCCTATTGAGCAAGTATAATAGTTCAGGCATCCTCCCAACTTCCAAATACCTTTCTAATTTTAATTAAAGTATATTTTAAATTATAATGAAAACTAATTGTTATTCAATTTCTACTATTAGTTCACACTCTTCCTAGGCTATATAGACTAGGCTATACATAGACTATATTTACCCCCTTTTTATAGACCATATACATACACCCCCTTTTCAAATTTACAAACGTTAATAAAATTAATCACTCTAACATTAGTTTAATACTATCAATCTTTAAATTTTAAAATTTTTGAAAAACTTATGAAGACAACGTTTTTGGTCTCTGCATCAGTGTCCTACACAGCGATTGAAAACGCTCTGTCTCAGTAAGTTTTAATAAATTTAAGTTCGGATAGTCATAAACTAATGTTAAAGTGATTAATTATGATTCACCGAACGTAATGGACTACAACATTCAAGAGTTAAGAAAATATTTCTATTCATCCACTTAAGTTCCAATACATTTTTTTAAAACTTGTAGTGGATGACAATTGATGTTAATATAGTTTTTTTAAATATTAACTTATTAAATAAATTAATTTTAGTAATTAATTTCAGTTTCTATTTTGCACTTAACATAGGGATTCTGTCATATGTAAATATTTATATCAATTGTAATTATTTAATTAAAAGCAACTGATATAATTTCTTTTTTTTATTGACCTATGTAGAAATTTAGTTGAATTATTTCTTTATATTACTTGTTTAATTATTGGTATTGGGCACTATGTTGCCAAACTATATTTTGAAATGCCCTTGTCATTAAACAAATCTTAAATTTATAGTTACTTCTAACTACCTAAGCTTGTTAGTAACATAAATAAATTACATGTAAACTGTACATGTAAATTATGTGAAAACTGTTTAATTAATTCTCTCAAATTTTATTATCTCAGTTTGTTTTAAAAGAAATGATGCAGCAGTATGGCAGTAATAAAATATAAAAACATTATGAATTAATATTCATTTTTATTTTTACTTCTTTGCAAGGCATCCAGCCTCAAGAGTAGCCGATAGCTCGATGACCACGAAATATTAGGGTACGTGCAGTCGAACAGAATGTGCTTTATTCTTTCATCTTCATTTTCCCTAAGAGCACAGATTGGAGAATTCGAAAGAATTAATCTAAATAAATATACCTCTGTCACTAGATGACCGGATTGTCCTCGAGCTGCAGAAGCTGCAATCGGACGTGAAACTTCTCTGAATTTGTGCTCACTCAACGGTTCAGGCTAAAATTGAAAAAGGTGACAACCTGAGGCCTCTTCTTTTCAAGATTCAGTCCAACATTTATGAAAGTATTTATTTGCCAAGCTTTCACAATACATGAATGGATACTTGGCTTTAAATGTTGGGTACATATGGGATGCCGCTTTAGCTGTTTCATCGGCCCTCTCATTTCCTGGTATTCCACAATGCACGTATACCCATTGAAGAGTTATGTCGTTTCCCATGTCCTCCAGGTTGTTAGCAAGTTTTCTTGTTTCAGCAATGCAAAAGAAGCAGTCCCCTGTGCATGAATTTAAGAGAGCCTGGAAGGCAGATCTGAAGTCAGTGAATAGGCATATTTTCTCCTCTTCTGTTTCGAAGCAACTTGCCAACGTATCATTCAGTGTCAGAAGCTCTGTGTCCATACTAGAGTGCGAGTTTGCAGGAATGTAAAATCAGATATTAGTAGATTCGTTGAAAAAACCTGCTCCGGATGTTCTCTTTTGTTGGTCAAGTGAGCCTTCAGTCTAAATTCTAATATGATCATTGTAGCTGGTATGTATCATTTCCATCGTTTCAGATTTCAGAACTACTTTGTGGTCCTGCTTGCTCGCTCTGCTTGGCAGGTTCAAAGTAATTTTTATTCCTGACCCGGTAGTGGGAAACTTGCGATAAAAAGCAGGTATATGCTCGGGGACAGAATTTGGCAACATGGCAGACAAATTATTTGTTTTGTAACTAAAAGATTGTTTAATTCGGCTAATACCATTTCCTGCATTGTGAAGAGAAGAAGCAGGCTGGAGAGTCTTTATAGCCAGAAACTTCTACCAGATTCGTTTGTGAATATAGATTATGATGGGTATCACACCTAATTCCACCTCCATTGCAGCAATTGGGGTGGTCTTAGTACATCCCAGGCAAAAACGAAGGGCTGCCGATCGGATTGCTCTGATCTTGTTTAAATGTGTCTTTGCGAGTAAACCCCAGACTTCACAGGCATAGGTGGTTCTTGATCTGACAAAAGCTACATAAAAGTTACATAGGGTCGATGTGTCTGCTCCCCATTCTTTGCTAGTAACAACTTCAAGTGCATTTAATCTCCAGGGACACTTTTCCACAACATATTTTAGATGGGGTTCCCTCCTGAGTTTTGTGTCCAGTGCCACTCTCAACAGTTTGTAGTTTGAGTCGTGTTTAATATCTCTCCCATTTATGGGGAGTTTAGGGGTAAAATTGGCTAGATGATTTTGTTGAGAGAAAAATTAACATTCGGTTTTTTCCGTTGGAATTCTTAAAGACCACTTTGCACTCCAGTTTGATAAGGCAACAAGGGCTGCTTGAATTCTTACTCTTGCTTTTTCTTGGTCTTTGGAGGTAACCCATATGGTTTGGTGGTCGGCATAAGACTGCTAGTCAGACCATGGAGAGCTATGTTGAAGAGACAAGGACAAATAATTCCACCTTGTGGAATTCCATTTTCAACTGCATACTCTGATGAGACAGTGACATTAACTAAAACAACCATCCGGCGGTCCAGAAAAACGTTGGTAACAAATTGCAACATTTTGCGTTAATACCAAGCTTCATGCACTAGAGGATGATAGTTGGATGAGGTATTCTATCAATTGCAGCTTCAAAATCAATCATTACTGCTGTAGTAGACATCTTCTTGTTAAAGCCTTCATAGATCTCATTTGTGAAGAATAGGAGTGCTTCTGTCATGCTATGTTGGCGTGTGAAGGCAAACTGATGTTTACATAGCAAATTGTTTGTTACAAGTCTCCATGAAAACCGATTGTTGACTAGACGCTCCATCAGCTTGCCCAGGTATGACATTAAAGAAATGAAGCAGTAAGAGCCAGTTGACGGTGCAACTTTCCCAGGCTTCAGAAGGGGGATCACTTTGGCAGATTTCCATTTTTTCGGAATGTTACCTGAGGCCAATACTAGGTTGAAGAATTTGAGAATTTCAGTTTTCATTTCCATAGAGCAGTGAGTTAACATCTCATCATGAATGTTATCAGAACCAGGAGCTACAATCTTTAATTTCTCAATACCGTCCATCAGTTCAGTCATTGAAAACAGATGATCGTCAGATCGTCCCAATGAAGTAGTTCCATTCTACATCTTAAAAATTGTTCCTCCCTTGTTAAATATTTAGACCAGGACATTCTGCAGCCTAATTTTTCCGAGTAACATTTGCCAAATTCTTCAGCTTAATCTTTATTATTCAATAGCAGGAGACCATCTGGGCTCTTAATGGTGTTTATCTTTTTTGATGTTTCTCCATTTGTCGCCTTAAACTTCTTCCAGACTGCACTTGAAGGAGTACTAATATTCATGGATCCGATGAACTATCTCCAGGATTTTCTCTTGGCCTCAATGGCAGCTCTCCCTAGTTTAGCGTTGCATTTATTGTATTTAATCCTATTTGAACTTATTCTGGAATTTTTCCAACGCTTCTGAGCCTTGATCCTTTTTAAACGTAGTTCTTGGATTTCATCAGTCCACCAGTTGTTCATATATTTTTGTTTTGTGTTACCATATCGCTTAGGAATAGACTTTTCAGTAACTGATATGATGGATGCTTCAATCATCTCTTCGTTCAGACTCTCATCGGCACTTATGGGTTCGGTCTCCTTTGTGAAGTTTCCAGTTGGCTTTCCCAATCTTGAACTCGCTTTGAGCGATGGTGTTGTTCTGAACTAACTTAGTTTTCACTCTCATTTGAAAGAAAACTGTGAAACAGTCACTACCCAAATCCTGACCGATATGCCAATTGGATATTTTTCCCCATAAGAATGGAGAGACTATATATAATTAAGTCCAACGTGCCCAACGATATTCAACAGTCTTATCATTTATTCATTTTGAATTATTATTAGTCACACTAATATGCCTTTAAGATTTTCCTATCAAGTATTAGTACCTATATTACACAGATATCTACTTAAAACCACTACAGTAATATCGACACTTTAGTAGTTAACAATCTCTTTATAGTTTCAAACGGTTACTATAATTGAAACTCAGATTAAAAAAATAACACCGAGGCAGCAAACACACAAACAGAGGTAAAGTCCAAAACAACATGCAATAACTCTGTGGATATCCTGAATCAAAGGTTTAGCCATGACACAGCAGCTGTAGGCCAACAAAGATGTAAATTCAGTATCTTAAGGCAATATCTTGATTATTACCTTAAATTGCCATCAACGCCCTTTTCAACAATCTTCTTAGAGACACTCACCAATCAGAGCATTTTATAACACAAAAATTGCTTCAAATTCCCAACATCAAACCCAATCCAGTTCACTAACACTTGACAAACTCTGTGGTTTCTCGACTAATAGCTGCTGAGGAGACCTAAAAAAACAGTCAGTCCATACATCAGCCATGCCAACACACTAGCAACAAATGAAGGACTTACCCTTTACCCAAACTACAACAAAGGGCTTACGTAGGCCCTTCAGCAGATAGTATTATATGTATGCCTCACATGGGTTGTCAAAATAAGAAAAATAAAGTTAACTAAGACTAACACAGTTTAATGCTCAAAAATTCCTCCAGTCACCAGAATTGTCTAACCTAAGCACATCTAGCAAACCAGATTTTCTACTAATAAAATATTTTACAATTGAACAACTATGTTACTACAGGATGGGGAAATGGTATCAAAATTATTTTTTTTTCTGAATCGTTGAATTTATTTTTAATGAACTCTTAGTCGTTAGATGAAAAATTCACAAACATGATCAAATTAAATTCCTGCAATTAGATTTTCTATGACCTACAATTCTAATCTTTGTTGGGGGTTGTATGACCTTGCAGTGAATAACATTGGCATCCACATTGATGGGTAAGCTGTGTCAACCTAGTCAATGCAAGGGGAGAGCTTTATGAATGTGACATCCAGTGTGGTCTGGATGGGTAATAACAACCCAGGTCTGAAGGTGTTGTGTGATCCATGCCTATGTAAATTCATAACTATCCGGATAATGAAGGTCTTTATCAGAGCCTCAGGACCCATGAATATTTAGTCCCCTTACCATCAAATGCGAGCCTCGTGGCACTTCAGCAGCTCCATCTGCTCATATATAACATGGAAGAAGATACAACTGGTCAGGGCTCAGTGCCTACCAGATAGCACCAATCCAAGTGACACAGATTCTGCTCCCATGAAAGAAGACTAGATGTGAGGAGGGCTTTTAATTAGGACTTTAGGGACCTGCTTCAAGAGGTATTCAAGTTAGTGGAGGTGTGTTCCAGGAAAAAGGCACTATTCATCCACAGATATAAGTAGCATTGAACGTTAGCAGGTGATACAAATTAATTGCTGGAGGGGATGGTTTCAGAGATAATGTCTGCAGTGGTAATCACATTGAGTGTACTTTATAGCTGGTAGTTCTTATATAAGAGGCTTGTTCTGGTGTAGACACCTGGAGGGAAAATGCCATCCAAGAGAAGTAATAGGCATGAGATAGAAACTGGATCTGTGATACATAACAAGGATCTATTACACCGCCATCAAGCTGAGGTTGATTCTTGCCTTGATTGGAGACAATAAAAATTACATACTAATTATTTTTACTGAGTGAACTGTGTCAGGTAGGTACTGAAGAGTAGTAGAGATGAACTGCTCTTTTGAGCTCTGGAGATAAAGTCAGGGTAAACCACTGTTTCTCACAATAGGACAAGATATTAGGGCAGAAATTAGACCCAAACATGGTTAATTTTGGTTCACTGATGTGTCTAAGATTGGAAAGTGGCCTTGGGCTGTAACAAGAACGAAGCTTGGTGAGGATACTTGGGAGTTAGGTGGGACAAAGAATTACTATCTCTAAGTAGACTACAACTTAGGACTATGGTGAAGAAGATGACAGGCAATCATTGTTTTGTGTATTAGTATTTTGTATTGGTTTGTTAGTGATTGTAATAATTAAAAACATGTAAATTCAGAATAATAAAATGTGCACAAAATGTGAAGGTGTAGATTTAGGTCGATCAGTATGACACAAAACTTTCAAGCAATATTGGCCTCATAAAATCTTTGTGCAGCAAATCAGATCAATAGGTATCCTTACTATTTTAGTTTCATTTTATTTTCTCAGTCAGCAAAGGAATGTAATTAGAACAAGCGTTGTAAATGCCAGGTTTCCATTTAAGGGTGCTAACAATGCAACAGAAGAAATACATTCTCTCCAAAATAACATTTACAGAAAAATTGTTTATCGTCTTTGAGGCTGTCAGGTTTATCCTGTTTCTAGATATTTAGCAACTTCTAGGATGAAGATGTTTATCCTATTTGGACAACTGGTTATCAGTATCAGTTTGAGTCAACTAGTTTTGTAAGTAGAAAAAAACAAGCACTGAGCAAGCAAGAATTGAAATATATGCTACGAAAGAGCTGCAAATTAGATGGATGCAGACAAAAATTGAATAAACTATCTCCTTCTTGCATTGCATATTCTCAAATTCCACATCTTTGTAAAGAATGTTTTGATTACATACATAAATATTTTTTTTCAAACTAAAAGGATTGTTAGAAAAAAATTATCTCTTAATAACTCTTTAATAATGTATTAGAAAAACATTGTTCTTTTAACAACAATAAAATATGTTTCTTAGCAACAATCAATATTTTATTAGACCTAAATTTTATTTTTTTAACATAGAAGTATTTCTTGGCTGCACTTAAAATGTAAATTTTTATAATATTCTATATGTGATAGAGAAACAACATTTACATAAGATTTCATTATTAAAAGTGCTTTACAAAACTTGCCAACCCTTTTGAAGAGACAAGAAACAATAATGTTTATTAATATTATTCATCTACTTTATAAATGCCGATTAGTTACCAAAAATACCAATTATACTCTACATTATATTGAAATACTGTCAGGAATCTAATTATCAATTCTGTGTGTAGGTTGTTCACTAGAGTTTAGGTCAATGTGTCAAACAAAAAAATAATATTTTACGACCACATGGCGAGGTATTGGTATAAGTTTTCAATAAGCAATAATCGCACCTCAGATAAACTTCATTGGTTATGATATTGCCACTGCGCAAAATTTTTATAAAAAAAGAAAGAAATAATATGTACAATGGTTGTAATAGAAAGTTGGCTCCATTGGGTTGGCAGAAGCTAATACCAATTACCTTGTCAACTGATCTCCACTGGGGTCTGTCTCTCACCAGCAACCACCAATATAACATACCTAGCTTCACTGCTTCCTTAATAACTTGAATCCAACTAGCTTCCATGAGGTCATCATTGCAGCTCATAAATCACCAGTGCATATTTAAGAGCTTCGTTTGAAATTTTTCTTGAGCTCCTAATCTATACAAAAAACATTCTTTAACTAAAAACACCTGTAAATATTCTAGTATGTTACACTTGCCTATAGTGGGACTGCCTTTTTTGATTGTTGAGGACAACCGTTTCAAGAGATGTGTCCAATCGTCAACTCTGACCATAACTGACCTTTTAGTTTTTTTTGGTTAGGGTGGGGTTGGAGTATTAAAGTAGGAATGTAGGTGTATTTTGGTGAGTATTGGGGGTTATAATGTCAAAGAATGTATGTGAGTTATATTGTAATTGGGTGTTGAGAGGGAGTAGTTTTAAATGTTTGTATGTAATACTGTTTGGTTTTGTATCATTGGTTATTTTTGTTTCATTTCTGAAGATTTTATAGGTTTTATGTTACGTTTCTGTAGTTATGGTATATAGATATGAGATGTTTAATGAAGTTTAATTAGGTATTTTTGTTTAAGAGTGTTTATGTGTTCTTGGTAGTGTGTGTAACCTGTTTGGTGACCTTCCTGTTTGGCCTATGTAAAAACTCTGGTATGAACTGAAAGTTAGATTCTGTCACTGTTTGTGGTGTCGCTTTTAAATTGTTTGTTAAGGGCATTGTGTGTTGAGTTGGCTATTCTGTAACTGTATTTTAAGTGTGTTGGTTAGTTTGTAGGTTTTGGGTGATCTGTTTGGTATTGTTGAGTACTTTATGGGTTTGTCATGTTGCATATTTGGGTTTGGGTTATTGAGTTTATTTTTTAGGCAGTTGTAGAGAAGTCAGTTACGGTCTGAGTTGACAATAGAACACATCTCCTGAAACGGGCGTCCTCAATAATCAAGGAAGTAAGTGCTACTATAAGCAAGTGTAACATGATCGCATATGTACAAGTGTTTTTAGGTAAAACCTAGTAGCTCAAGTGAAGGTGGGATCAACAAGTTCTTTATTACCAGAATTTTTCTCTTTGTCAAAATTCAGTTTTGTATCCCTTTATCAATCTGGATCTCCATTATTCCTTTGACTAGATAATGATATTGTTTTCCAGGTTGGACTGTTAATTTAAGTCTAATTCTTGACCTGGATTACTTAAAGTGAATATGCTAGCTTAAAAATGTTTCTAAGACTAGACCCAAATCTAAAAAAAATATATATAAAATTATATATACTTAATCATTTATATTGACCCTGGTGTTCCACTGACACTCAAAAAGTCAACTATCTAAATATATA
This sequence comes from Prosapia bicincta, assembly GCA_036971475.1. Classification (NCBI taxonomy): domain Eukaryota; kingdom Metazoa; phylum Arthropoda; class Insecta; order Hemiptera; family Cercopidae; genus Prosapia; species Prosapia bicincta. Next base: position 3,030,748 of record JBAIZL010000376.1, on the reverse strand, counting down.
AAAGACTTCTAATTTCAGTTTCTCTTACTGTTAGATTGAGTACTATATTACTTCTGATAGCTATTTCTGAGGTAGCTTAGTTATAGAAATACCCGGTCTGTATAAAAAGTATTGGAAACAAATTTTTCATCTCATGACAACAATTTTGCAATATGAAGGCTTGGTGGTAGAGGGTCCAACGACCTTCGTAGCCAATACCATTTTTGCAGAACAGATTGATTTTTAGTGTACAATGATGAGTAACTCAGAGCTACAGCGAAACATTGAAGAATGGTATATCAAATTTTATGATGGAATGGGAAAATCAAGTAGACTACAAGTAGTAGAAAGTCCCTATCTGGCAGAATGTTTCTACTTTAGTAGTACTGTAGTTGCATTACATGACCACTAACCTATTCAGTGTATATATAAAGTATACTTATACATAATCATTCTCTTTCAGCAAAGTCTGTTGAATATTTTATAATGCTGATAAATATATCTCCCAAAACATTTTTTTATATTATTGATTTATGACTAAGAATGGATTCTAGAAAACTTGCAATTTTGACATTAACTAATTAATTATTTTTTACAGGTTTTATATTTATTTTTTCAAAATTTGAATTTAGTTCTTTACATTATAACATAAAATATTCGAAGTACTAACAAAAAACAGGTATATAAAAAAAATAACTCAATTCCAACTTAAATCGACAGGGAAAATTTTTATTTTAGGTTTTTTATATTTAGGCCTACAATTAATATAAATATGCATATACATATGTCAGAAATATAAGTAGAAAAATAGAAAGTGAATTTCCTTGCTTTTTTCCATTTTCTTTTCTATGTATAGTGTTGAACTATTATTTTATATTGTTACTATTTATAGGGATTTTATTTTTTTTGCAATGTGTTGTAGTTTTTTTTCGCTTTGCTTTCACATTCTTCCTTTGTGAAGCTAGACTCGATACCGTTAATCCAGTTTGTTTATTTTATTCTGTTCATTCATTTTTAATCCTATACCATTATTTATGACATTGTTTAGTAACCATAGAAACAATTTAAGGTTGTACAATGGAGGTTTCCATGACAACCAGATGGGGGTGAAAGAATAATTCATATACATCTTTGAAAAATTTATTTCCAGCTATGGATGTTGGAGGAGTTCTAAAGCGCACTATAATTTGAATATGATATTCAGTTTGAATCCGACCTAACCAGCCCCCCATAGTTTATAATTTAATTATTGTATAATTATTTGAAAAAAAACTATACTAACATCAATTGTCATCCATTATAGTTTAACAAATATATATTTGAACTTGATTGGATGGATAGAAAGATATTTTATTAACAATTGAAAATTTGTACAAGATATATACAGGATAGTGTGAGCTAATACAAAGAATTTAATAAAAGAAGAAACAGAACTATTTTCACAGTATATCAGAATGATAAACTAAATATGATTCAGATTACACTCGCACTGATGGGGAACTAGAAATAGATGAGCTTTTTTGTGAACCAAGTTGACTCGCAAAACAGCTGTCTTTTATGTATATTAATAATTTAAATATATCAGAATGATATTTAGTTGAACTGAAGATATTTCCAAAGCATCAATAGGAACAGTTTATTTTGGTATTTAATTATTTATACCAATATTTCAAGTTAAAAGAAACAGGATAAAATTTATATCCTTTTTGTGAGACCATAATTTCACATTAAGTGACAGGATGTCAAAAAAAAAATTAGGAACTGTTCTATAAGGTAAATAAAGTTGCAAAGGCCATACCAAAAAATAGTTTAAAAGAAAATTTTTCAGTAAGAAACAGGAAAGCTAATGCCAGTAATATTTTTTGAAGTCCAAAGTTGACGTCAACAGAATATTTTAAAATGACAGGTGTTTCTGTCTCCAAGCAGGTGACAACTTAATACAGTCATTAAACATCAATAAATTTCAAGACGTTTGGTAGGATAATAAAAGGTCATAAATAAATGTATTATACATGAAAACAAAAGCATATTCTCTCAGTTTTCCATTTATATATATTCCATGGCATTTACCAAATGATACTTCTTATTTTTATCTATAATTAAGATTGTTATATGAGACTAAATTCAATCACCTGCTAGATGGTGGACAGAATCTGTAAGACTAAGAGTTACATTCCAGATACACGATTCATGAGAACAGGTATTCTGAGTGGCATTAAAAATGAATAATGATATTAGGTTATAGAACAAGTTATTTTAAAGTTACAAAGAACTAAGCAGCAAAAAGTACAATGAATTTTAGAATAACTTCAATTCTCATTACCTGCAATAGTGCAAGACACATAAGATAAATCAAAACAAGAGGTTGTTATTTATTTCATAAAGGAAGTTGCTAACTTAATTAATTTGATTAAAATGGTTTTATAATGTTTAATCTATTTATTTTACAGCATTGAGTTTACTGTATAATGTTCATTTATTACAATTAATTACTAAAGTTACTTGTAATCACCTTGAATTCATTAATTACACTTAACGTAATTATTGCATAACTGATGAATATTTTAGAACTTACTTACTCGACCCATTTCAAAACAATTGTTTCTTAAATGAAACAATTGTTTCAAAACTCATTAGCTAGTAAGTTTTAAAGTAGTCTGTAACACACTTTAGATGGTGTTACATATTAAATTGGCAATTTCAGAAAACAAACGAGAATGTATTCAAAAATTGTAAGAATATACAACTATATAAAAAAATTGTGATGTATTAGAAATATTTTTAATGAGATCTCTGGTTGATAGTGACATCTGTCGGAAAGTTTGAAAACAAGTAATAAAGTATGTCTGCGCACATGCGATGCGCGGTAGCCGGGAAGGTTGCTTCCAACGTTAGTTTTAACTATCTTTTAGCCAAGATGTAAAGGGCAACGGACGTGTCCGAGAGCAAGGAAATTTTATTTTGTTTTCAAAATGTAATGTAATATTCTTGTCTTAAACATGTTATAATCATGGTGTAGAAGACAGCGTACGTAACCAGGTACAAAGATGGGACGCTGAAGTTACCGATGACATTTCCTGAGACTTTTCCACTAGGAGGATGCGAGGTTACGACATGTGAATACAGCTAAGTGGACGATTTAAGACTTTAGAGATTTATTGCAAAATTTAAAATGTTAGACAGTTTAACTCAAATTAATGAACCTTGAACGTTTCAACCTATATACATAAATGTAATTTACGCATCTTTTGGTGCACTTGTGTTCACCTTGAATTATAAAATTTGATTATGAAAAAAGCAAGTAAACTCGAGTACAGATTCATTTTCAGCCATTGATCCATTGATCCATTGATCCATTGATTGATTAATTGATAGATTGCTATCCGTAAAAATTCATAAGTTAAATATTAAATGTTCAATAATCCGTAACTGAAGCAATGTCAAGAAATTTGTATCATGATTATAATTTATATTATTTTTTTTTGTTAAATAAAATGAGTGTAATTTGTTTTAATTGAATTTCAAAAGAGTAATTATTTAACCAGCACACAATTCCATGCATTTCAACTTAATAAGCCTTAAAAATATTTTTAATGAGACTCTGCTAGTTTAAATGATTTAACTTGGTATTTTAAAGTATTTTAATGTAACGGAGTTCTACCTTCAAGTTTTGAAGTGTGTTACAGACAGACGATTATTATTACACCTGAACTGTAAGCTAGAACTTAAAACTAAAACTTAAACTTAAAACTTAAAACTAAATTAATAATTTCTTAAAAACGTTACAAGTCACTCAGTTATGCAATAACTTCATATTGATAAATTAATTATTTCTTTCTTTTAATGTCAATAAGAAGGATCAATCTTTTGTTTAATTGTTTGTTAGTGTTCATTTCTTTCTACCTTTAACTTGAATTGCAAGTATATATATATATATATATATATATATATATATATATATATATATATATATATATATATATGTGTGTGTGTGTGTGTGTGTGTGTGTGTTTGTGTGTATGTAAAACCTTTCGATACAGCACTTTCTGTTGAGGATGGTCATTTTGAGAGATGTGACTCTTTGTCCGTCCATGGAGACCACCAATTTTCAGCCTGAGTGCACTTTTTAGGTCATTTGTTTTGTTTTAGTTTATTTTCAACATATAACCATTTTGTGGTCCATGTTGACAAAGGGGTATTTCTCCCAAACCAATGACCCTCATTTTACATAATAGTAGGAGTTCTAATATAGACAAGTTTTTATATATTTTAATTTTGTAAAAAAGTATAAATTAGTTACTGTATATCAACGATATACAACTATACTCAATGTTACTTAATATTACTGTATACATAGAAACATAAGGCAAATATAGTGCTTCCATTCTTCTAATTTGTCCAACTTTTTGTTTTAATACAAAATTAACCTTGTAAGAATTTTGTTATCTCATAAAAAGAATTTTAACTTAATTTTGCACAGTTATTACTTTAAATACGGTATTCAATACTTATTTTATCAGTGTGTTGCTCATTAAATACCATTATACCAAGTACATTGATTCTTGGTAAATAGTTTTCTGAACTATGAAAGTTTGTGTACAAAAAAGCACAAAATGAGTGACCACATTTTTACTATAACATTTTATATTTTGTAGGTTTTTACTGTTTAATAGTATTTATTATTTGACCTTGAAGAAATTGCAGGAACAAATTAGACCAGAAGCCATTTGAAAATATTTAAAGTGAACTTGTTAAGTAAGTTTTTTTTTTAATTTTTTAAGTTTCTATAGTTTCTTGGTTGTTTTATTATGTTTTCCACAATTTAGCAGGTATTTTGTTAGTAAATTATATGAATTCATTTAGTAAGTTTTTCCAACTTTTTTTATTCCAGAAAATTAATATTTACTGAATTAAATTTGAAGAGTTAGGAAAGAAAAATTATAAACTTAAACAAATAATATATTTATATCTTTATTCTGTACTACTTTTTACACATTTTGACATGTTTACTGTTTGATAGTTTTAAATACTGAAATTGTATAAAGATGAATTATTCCTAGTTTGAGAATAAATATTAAACAATATTATAGTTTCTAGAAAACCTATCTAGTCTACAGATAAAAATGTTTACTTCTATTTTAGAGATGATATTTTAAAAGATTTCATTTGGTGTTAACTAGTTTGTTGAATGGAATTTTCAGTGTGACTTTATTGACAGTTTCAGTAAGAAGTTTATCAAAGCCTTTAGCAGCATAAGGCAACATCATCGTATATAACTCTCGCCAATTCTCATTTGCAAAAATCAGTGCTAAATTACCTGGAAAATATATTAAAATTGTTAACAGTAAATATGAATTGTTTTATAATTATTAATCTATAAATAATATATTGGAACATAAAAATAGTTGGAACATAAAATATTTCAAAGTAGTATTATATTGTATGATTGTAGCATAACAAAGAAAATTGAAGAGTTAAAGTCTGTAATATATGTAAATGATCAAGTAAAGTTTTCTGAGTTTTAAATCTCTTCTTCTTATACTTTTAATTTTTTCTAGATAAAATTGTTAATTGTTTATAAATAGACAAGTCAATATTTTAAAACATGAAATTAGTTTTTATATTCATTTAATAAGAGTAAAAAAAAATTATTAAATATGTTTTAAAGAAATATATGTCTTATATTTGCAATGATATTTACAGCAAAAATATGAACCAGTACACAATATAAAATAGTTACAATGTAATAGGTAAATAATAGAGTGGTTAGTAAATATGTCAACATACTTTATGTGAGTTTTGAAATATGAAAACTGATTATGTATTCCTGCGAGCAGATACACAATAAATAAGGTTATAAATGCGGATTCCTTATTATTGATTTTAATTTTAAAAATAAATTATATAGGTGAAATCAGAGGATAAAATCAGCATAAAATATATACTTTTAAATATCTCAGTCTAATCAAAAAGTGTCAAATAAAAATTAAGAAAATAAAAAATGTAATGTGTAAATTCTCTCCTGATTGTTTAACTTTGTAAACCACTTTGGAATATAATTATACCACTATGGCAGTTATAGTAAATAAATAAGCTAGCAAAAAAATCACTAAAATGAATGTATTTAAAAAATTTTTTAAAGAAATATATAAAATAACTTAATAAATATGAACACAATAGATGTCTTCTTTTTTTGGAACTGTGCTGTTGTTTAAATTTGTTTACCAAATAAACAGCATGGCATATTATTTTGAAAAACCAAAACCCGATATTTAATTGAAGATAAAAATGTATGGAGTTAAATACATCGTTCAAGCTGTATTCAGGCATTGCCAGAATTGGATTGTATTTTAACCCAATCCACACTCAAATATAGTACACAAACTATTAGGAAATAAATGTCTTATTGCTAGTATATTGAATACAAGTAAATATAAGCAGAAGAACTAATTAAAACTAAATTCCTGTTTTAAAAGAAAAGTCTATTAATTGAGCCTAAATAATAAGTTTTTTTTAAAAATATAATATGATAAACCTCTTCAGTTACAGAAAATAATAATACGTTACAGAATATATGATATATGCTACTCTCATACTTGTCAGTCAAATATCTTACGAATAATTGATTTACTTGTCTTCTACTAAAGTTAAACTATTTACCTTGACATTTTCTATCTAAAATTTATTTTACAAAATTGAAATAGTGAAGTTGTTTCTGTGTCTAAATTAGGCGTAGTGGGAAAGAATTTGGTTTGGTAGATTAGAAGAGAAGATTAAGGGGAATAATTTGTCCAGGTGGAAACTAGTTTCATAATGCACCTGATTGTTTCAAGTTGAAATTATAAGTATTCTTTGAGAAGTTTCATATTTTTATATATTGGTATTTATTTTATAAACGACTCTCAAAATGAAAAGTTTGAATCTGGTGTTTGATGTATACTTATCCCACTAATCAAAGGCTAGGCAAAAACTTTATAACAACTTGAAAATGAAAAATCAGATGAGCTAGTCAAATATGTTTATATTCAGTAGAAACAATCAGAGAATCCCTGATAAAGTATATGAGAACAGGCAAATAGTAGGTTGGTAGAGAACACCAACAGACAATACTAAATTATAAGTAATTATTCCATAACTGAGTGAATACTTAGTTGAACTGAACTTACTTGCTGAATAGTTTCAAAATAATCGCTTGAATTTTGTAGTCCATAACATTCGGTGAAACTAAATTTATAATTTTTACATTAGTTTATGACTATTCGAACTTTAAATTTTGTAAATTTGTAAAAACTTACTGAGACAGAACGTTTTCATCGCTCCGTGGTGATCTTCATCAGTGTCTTCTGTTACAAGTTTACAACATTTAAAATTCTGATAGTCAAAAACTAATGTAAAAGTGATTAATCAAAATAATCATTTCATTGTCAAAGCCGAAACGCTAATCTCAAAATGCATCAGCAAATAAGTTCAAAAAGAAATTATTTAGTTACGCAATAATTACTTACAATTTAATTAATGAATTCAAAATGATTACGACAAGCAACTCAGACAATACTATGATATTAAGAAAGAGTTTGTTGCTCAATCATTGACTCACAAACTGTCGTCATGTTCAGTGATCTGTTACAATAGACAATTATGCTACACTACTTATATGATTACTCAGAGTATACTCAAAGGGTAGCACTCAAAATATGAACCATGTTGTTGTAATATTTTTAAGAAAGATATAAGATTCTCCAAGAGTCCATGTCTTAAGATAATAAAATCTTTAAAATGTAAAAGAATTACAAAGAGATTTTGTTACGCTGAAGCCAAACAAAGTGGAAAATACCTGAGTCCTATTATATGCAGGCTAAAGCCCTATTCCGAATTTTTTTAAAGATGTAAGCATACAAATATATTGTAACAATAAATTTTCAAATCAAGAGCCAATTAACAAAATAAATATAACATGTTTAATGTAACACACACACAGAATCAGGTCAAGAGATAAAACTTTGGTGCACTAAATTAAAATCCCATAATATCCAGAAAACACATGACACTACCTACTGGCTAATTCTAACTAGTTTCTTTACTTATCATGAACCAAACCACTTACCTCTACCCAGAACACTGTTGCCACAACTCTTAATAAACCACAGCCACGATTTTCAGGTAAAAAAAGAAGTCACATCATCTTTAATTTATGCATAACATTAAACCAAATCCATATACATTAATTTCTAAGAAAGGGGGAATGGCAAAAATAGTAACCAACCCAAAATTATATAAATCATAATATTTCTTTAAAAGTGAATATAAAATAGAATGTGGAATAAGCCCTCTATCAGAATTTAATAAAATTTCAGGATCATATTTGGTCTGGGTGGGGTAAGTGTTTTGATATTTCTTGCTTTTACCCCATGCTTTTTTAAGAGTTCAGGCATGGGGGCAGGTTGTTTCATCATAACCAATTTTTGGGTAGGGGCAAGGAGCAGTAGTTCATCATAGGTAAAGAAATTTTGAAGAGTTAGCCATTAGGTAGTGTCATGTCTTTGAGGATAGTTACTTGGTAGAAATATACATAAGATTAGAATAAAAATATTTGTGGTTAGAGGTTTTTTGTTTGTATTATTTATTAATAATAAACCACAGTAAATTATTTCAAGTGATTAGTGAACTGATTATATCTTAGTAGAATTATAGTTAGCATGACCAGTCACTTCCCTAAGGAGACTTAATCTCTACCAAACAACTCCATATTCTTTAAAAGAATTGATATGGATTTTTTTAAAACATTAAATTTTGTCAACTGAAATGAAATGAATTTTTTTAATAACCTAGCACAGTGCCTCCCAACTGGTGTGTTGCATCCCATTAGTGGGTAGCAAAAGGATTTCAGATGGGTCGCAACTCGATCCTAAAAGTATCAGAAACCAAAACTTAAACCATCATCATATATATAAAGAAGGGATTCAATACAAATATTGTTTTTTACTCTACATGGACTGTAGAAAGATTCCGATAAGGAGTGGTGAGTTGCCAGCTGAAAAAGGTCTGGACCTACTGATCTAGCAGAATTGTTTTTATCTATAACTCTTTATGTTAATTTAAAGACTAATCTAAATATGTTGAATACAGTAACCTTTTCAGCTTTCTGCTAATGGCATCTGCTATGCAAAGACATGTTCCAAATAAAACCCAGTATGCAGATATTTCTGATAGATGAAGGAAATCCAAAACATTTCACAGCAAAAAAGATGGGATAGCTAGGGAAGGCAGAAGATTACTCAACATATTTCTAAAAATCTTAGCAGGAATGCACCATATTACAATAATATTGATTAAATTTTACTTACTGAGTTCAGGACTCCCATCCACTAAATTGGAAGCATAAATTTTCATGGTATCCACTGTAGGCATGCAAATAACATTATCAATTTTAAGGTAATCTTCACCATTTTGTTTTTCCAAATGCGCCTTCACTTTAGATGTACCACCCACATTTGCTATAACAAAATCGACAGTGTGAAATTATATACAAAATAAAGTATTATATTAATAACGTAAAATAGCTCCAAATGTATTATTTTTACTTTTATAAGTAAATACAGTGATTAAAAGGATATATAAAGATAATTTTCTTTACTTTGTTTTACATTTTGCCAATCTTTTAAACTTGGTATTTGTATATAATATAAAAACTTGTGCAAATTTATTATAAAGTAAATTTTTTTTAACTTGTGAGACAAAATTATCCGCTAACTTGTGTGTTTCAACTCAGCTAAGCAATCATCATCAATCTAGATTGAAGTTGCTTGATGTAATCATCTTGAATTCACTGATTAAAATAATTTTAAAAATACTTAACTAAGTGAATACGTAATTGCTTACTTGCTGACGCGTTCCAAAACATTCGTTCCTTTTATGAAGCTAACCCTCTACTGGCGGCATCCGTGAGGTGTAAAGGCTCTAACGGGACTGGATTTATGACTGTGGAATGAGGTGGGTTGTTTTGGTTGTGTGTCATATAATTTAGAAAAATATGAAATATACAAACACTACACAACAGATAAAGAAAATGTATTAAATGATCACACACACTTTGAAGCCAACAGCTTTTTCTATTATATGACACACAACCAAAACGACCCGCCCCATTCCACAGTCATAAATCCAGTCCCGTTAGAGCCTTTCCACCTCACTGATGCAGCCAGTAGAGGGTTAGCTTCGTAAAAGGAACAAATGTTTTGAAACGCGTCAGCAAGTAAGCAATTACGTATTCACTTTAGTTAAGTATTTTTTAAATTAGTTTAATCTAGATTGGTCGCCAGGATCGTAGTTGAGCCAAGACAACCAGTTTTAAAGGCAAGATGTTCATTAATATAGTCAACAAAAGATGTGATTTGTACTATGTTTATTCATTTACTATTTTTTATTTTAGATTCTGTTTTTTTTTTAAATATTTCATATTGATCTTTTGTGTTAAAGTGTTGTCTTTTTTGTGTTGATAAACAGAACTTCTAGGTTTTGTTTGATGTTTGTGTAACTGCAAAATGTTACTATTATATGGTTGTTAAAAGATGAATCTATTGTTTTTAATTGAGTATATGTTCTTTTAAACATTTGGCCTATTTTATAATGCCAAATGTTGAATTGATTCCAGTGTGTAATATTTAGGCTGTATATGCCTGATGTTTAGAGTTTTAAAATAAAATAGAAGAAACTTCTATTAACTCGCACTCAACTTATACATATCTTGTACAAATTGTTTATGTTTGTACTGCGCTGTTTATATTATAGTTTGTTTTAAATTACATCTTATACACTATAAGATGCTTTAAAAGTTTTAGGGGGATCTTATTGATATATTGTTCATAAATGCGAGTGTAATTAATTTCTATTCTTATTTGTCATGATGTTTTTCTTTCTGTTTTATATTTTGTGCTGAGATTATCATTAGTGTGTTATTAAATCAATTTCTAGTGTGAATAGAAAAACATGATTATATCGGAGTGGTTAAGCGATGTAGTTTATATATATATTGATGAGTATTAGTATCATATAACGCCGACTGTCTACTTTTTGTGCCGTGTCAGGTACTTCTTGGAGCTTAGTATTGGGTTTCTGGTAGGATATGTCAGTCCCAAGAATAATTGTTTGTGTTTTATTGTTTGCTTATTTCAAGTTGTACTTTAATCCTTCATTAGATTCATCTAGTACTTTGTATTGGTGAGGTTTACTATGTATACGTAAATTACATGTGTGGTTTGTGATGCTATTACGTTTTTATGTAACTAAATTACAAATTTGTCTAATTGATATTACTTTTTTTTAATATATGATACTACTTATACTATTTATATGTATACTTGAATAATATTTGTGAATTATCAATATGTAATTCTTTCTTATAGTACACGTACTTGTTTAATGAGGACAGCCTTTTTGGGAGATGTGTCCAGTTGCCAACTTTTGATTTTCTAGTTGCAATGGGACACATCTCCTGAAACAGACATCTGCATTGAAACGTGTCTCATTTGTCCAAGTATAAATTTTCCTTTTGTACATATTTTTGATTGATTGTAGTTTTTTGTTACTGTAATATGATTAAAGTATTTAACAATTTTTTAAGATATTGGTTAGTTTTAGATGGAATGTTTTATTCTATGTTTATGCATGCCTGTTGTTTAGTATGATGATTGTTTTATGTAAATTATTTCTGCTTTATGTTTAGTGATTTGAACTTTATTTTTTTAATTTTAATATTTACTTTTGAGTACAGAAAAATGAATGCAGTTTTCTTCTTTTTATTCTAAATAGGGTAAACTTCTAGTATATGTTGAATAATGTATTGAATAAAACATAGCAAAACCTACTTACTGATATAATCAGCATTTGCTAGTACATTCATTTGTTCATTGCTGTAAGTCTGAGACTGTTTTTCCAGGTAGTTAGTATATTATTACACCTATGTTGTGTAGTATGGTGCATTTTCTATGTCTCCATAATAATAACAGTGTGTATTTAGTCTGTAATATATATTCATAGATTGTGTTTGACTGTCACTGTTGATTTAATTTAAAATGAATTGTTGTTGGTTTTTATATTGTACTACATAACCTCGTACATAAAATTTTCTGTTTTGTTGACTTTTCTGTTTGGTTGGGTTATCTGTCTTTATTCATAAATAACAGAGTCTGAAAAAATTACTATACTGTAAATATGAATGAAATTTCCTTTTTCTTTACTACTTTTGGTATCACTTGGCAAAAAAACCACTACTTACTGATATTTTTCAGCAGGCGTGTTTCTCTCTAGGCTAGTGCATTGTGTATTAAATCTGAAAACTCTAAAAACAATGTTTTTTTTTATCAAAAGGTATATTAGGCGTTTAATGGGGAAACTGTGAGGTAAATGCTGCAGTATGGACATAAATCTGTTACTGAAATATAGGGGCATTATAGCTACCATAAGTATTTGCACAAAGTGAAACTACTTTATACCAGAGCTCCAGAGACCTGCAAACAAATAAGGTTTTCTCTTTAATACTTACTCATACTAATGTTGTAGACTCCTCGACCTTTGACCATCAGCTTATCTAATTTGCCCTCTGTTTTATAGCTGCCTTCCACCAAAACATCAGGGATCATAAAGTCAATTTCCATTTTCATGTTCTTGGGATCACTCAGATCAGATCTAAAAGTCAAATTACAAAATAAGTATGTTACATCTGAATCCCTTTTAAGGTGTTATTTCATTTTATCGTATAGTTTTATTATAAATAAAAATTTATTCAAAGAGTTTAAACACACTGAATTTAATGAAACAACAGATTTTTATCTCACAAAAAATTGTAAATTACCTGAATCCCAAAATTTTTGTATTTTTCATTCCATGAGTGTATCCGTTCTTGCAAACTGATTTTGCACTCAAGGTTTTACCATTTTCATAATCCACTACGAATTTGGGTATATAGAATGGATCTAATTTTGGTATCCCAATCTCTTTATTTCCCTCTGAAATAAGTGAAACACAATTTGAATAATACTTTTAGAGTTTAAAACAACAATTTTGTGTCTAAATATTTTAATACATAAAAACGATTCTTATACTAGAATCTAGACTGACCTCAAGTATTCACATTTTTATTTTTAAAGCAATTTATTTGTTTGTTTGTGTGTGTGTGTGTGTGTGTGTGTGTGTGTGTGTGTGTGTGTGTGTGTGTGTGTGTGTGTGTGTGTGTGTGTGTGTGTGTGTGTGTGTGTATGTGTGTGTGTGTGAGTGTGTGTGTGTGTGTGTGTGTGTGTATGTGTGTGTGTGTGTGTGTGTGTTTTTTAATTCTTGTTGTTGAATTTGTTGATAAATATGTATTCCTTTGCTCCATTTGATTTGCAGTTTATTTGGCTCATAAATCTATTGAATGAATTTCTTTTTTCAGTTGCTATTTCTCTCTTGAACAATGGTGACTTTCTTCTTTAAATGGGGGCATCTTCAGAGTTTTCTGCTCTCTGTTTTTTTATTGTTCTTATTTTGTTATTACATTAAAAATGTTTAATGGTATATTGTAAGGAGATATTTCACATTTGATGTTATGGGGCAGATTGTCAACTTTGTCATAATATTCCCAGTTTCAAAATACTTATAATATTTTAGTGTAAAATATATTTAAAAGAGATTTAAAATTTTCACCAAGTTCAATATTATTAAATGTTTCTTAACTAAAAATTTAATATATTTTTTAAATTTATTTAGTTTGACACTTACTATAGGAGTTTGACACTTACCTTTGCTTAACGTTTTAATTTGTTCTTGTAGGTTTTTTCTTGCACATTCATTAAAATTTTTGTCATTGATATTGCAAAATTCTGAAAATAAAAATAATGTTATTGAAATATTCATTCTATGATTTGCAGTTGCTGGGCTGTAGACCTTCATTTTGATGTTTTGGGATCGTTTTTTTTCTTTGCAAAATTCACTATTTACTGATTTTTTTTTAGCAGACGTGTTTTTCACTTAGTCAATGCATTGTTCTTGGAAAAGAGTTGCATATCCATGACCAAATGAGTCTGCTGAGATATATCAGTAAGTAGTAGATTTTTTCAAGAAAATTAAAACATGAGCATCCAATTTATGGCTATAATATTTAGCCAAATGGTACATTATTAAAATGACACACTTTACATATTTTTAAATGTTCAGCTATTAATAATATAAGTATAAATAGAATTTTAAATATAATTTTATTGATAAAAGATATCCTATAAAATTATTTCACTGTTTTTTTTATAGGTTTATTTTGTTTTCTGTGTATTTAGTAGGCGACCACTTGGGGGCTATTATTGTCTAATTGGAAAGCTTGATTAATTATTATAGGTTTATTGAGGAGTGTAGTCAGGCGGAGCATAATCTGGATGGTCCAAGGTGAGAACTCTCTGGACTTGAACCCATGGAAATCACATTTTAAGTTATTTTGGCCCTTAAAATCACAAGAATATTGGTAATCTTTTTTGCCAAAACATAGTATTAAATGCATTGCTTTGTTTACAGTCATTCTTCTATATATATAAAAACTAGCTAGCCTGTGAACTTCATATCATCTAATTGTCTAGGAATGGCATGTTAACACTAGCTAAATTTAATTTACTATTTTATAATAATAGCTGAACTTATAGTAGTAAATCGACAAAAAGTGTGTCACTAAAAGTCCTTGATTGAATGTTATTTAATGAAGTGCATTCGGATGTACAATATTTTTTTTTTATTGTTTGAGAAGTGTTGGAAAATAATTTTAGATTGTTGAGTGTTGCCTAGTAACCAAAATTTGGAATGAATTCAATGAATTGTCTTGAGATAAGATGAAATAGAAAGTCATATTTTATGCTATTTTGGCACTTGAAAATTACATGTTGGAAAACCTTGTTATGTCGCCAGAAACCTTCCCAGGATTGTACTTAACAATTTTTCAAAGTTTCATGGCGATCAGATCAGTGGTTTAGTAATGCATAAGGCTCATAGATACATACATACATTCATTTGAAATGAAGCTTTAAGAAATTGTTGAGTGCATTCCTGGAAAGGTTTCTGGCACTTCCTAAAACCATTTCTGTACAATTATGCCTCCCACTGGTTTTCGATATTTTTCAACATAATATTCTGTATACATCGTCATTTGTTTGACATTTCGTTAAGTTTATTCCAAATTTTGGTTGCTATCAAATTATTGTCGATATGTATGCGAAAATGAAAACAGAACGACTACTCTACATTCAGTTAAATTAAAAATTAAGTTGAGTACAGAATAATACATTCATTTACGTGATGCAATTGGTTATGATGGCAATGTGAGTACCAATGAAATTGGGGGAAATAGTCATTCTGTCGACTACCTTCACAGAAAGCCAACGCCACATGAATGAATACGGCCAATATGCAATGAGACAATGAGACACACACACACCATATATATTTATATGTTTGCGCATTTGCTGTCCAGATCAGATCTGTTTATAACATTCACATACAATCCTATACGGCAAGAAATTATAGAACTTTGGTTACTTATACAATCTTCTTGGGATCGACATGATATTACTACAAATGTGTACAAACAGAATTTGAAATTATTAATGGATTTCACTGTTAGGCGGTACAAAGTCAGGGTCTGCTAATTACTAATAAAACACACCCAATTTAGTAATCACAATAATTAATAATTTAGCTAACTAAAGTTTTCTTTAAAGAAAATAATAATGAAATGTAAATACGGAAAACATATCTGTTGTTTTAACTCACTGTTATTTGTTAAAACTTAAATAAGTCATTTAACAAAACTGTCAAATAATTAAATTAATTTGTGTTAACTCAAGAAAAATTAAAATAAATTATCAATCCATTTATATTCTGGAACTGTTTGAAAATCGCTATAATTCTTCAGCACCTATTGGCGATCTACAGTATATATATTTATATGGTAGAATCTCAATATCTCGACCTCATTATTCCGGATCTTCCCATAATCCGGACCAGTTTTTATGGTATTTTTTTTTTGAATTATTAAAACTTGTTTTCGACGTTAAAATTCTAATTATTGACGTTAAAATATTAGCTCTAGACACAATACTGTACTTTAATGAGCCTTACAGTCAGGTACTTGTCTTTTTATTTAGTAATCTTGGCTAGCCGCTGTTCCCAGCATAGTGCGCAACGCAACGAGTATCAAGATGTGCGAGTTGAAGCGACGGCCACCTATCTATGTACTGGCCATGACAGTGGGAATCAACCAAATATTCTGAGTCACACTGAAGCAGTATAACACTTAGATGGCCAGATGGTTCATTTTGAACGTCAGAAGGAAACAACCTCAACCGAGCTTCTAATGTTGAAGCGGATGCATGCAGATCTCAAGCCCCGCACAAAACAAACACAGCGGAGCATCACGTCCTTCTTTTCGATTCCAATAGTTGATTCAAAAAACCTCGAATCCAGTACTACTGGCGTTTACACATTGAGCGGTAAAATATCCTTGTATATATGTGTGTGTGTGTGTGTGTGTGTGTGTGTATATATATATATATATATATATATATATATATATATATATATATTCTATCAAAATTCATTAGGTTAAGAAAACAGTTAGTAAAATATTTGAACTTGTGGGATATACCTAGCTAGTGCTAGTCTATTGTCACACCTATCGGCCGAAATAAGTTACTGCACACACCTGCAAGTCATAAATATTAAAATAATTCAAAAGGGGTTCATTGTAAGTAAACCAAGACGTGCCTCCTTCACTGGAGAGAAGCTTTACCTAGACATCCACGGACCAGGGAGATTTATGACTAGGAATCCCTGAGAATTCAGAAAAAAACCTGTACCTGTGGGAAAGTTCGACAAATTCCCACAAGCCAAAAGAAAGTGAAAGAAGCGTCAATTTTCATAGGCTAGCCACAGATTGAGCGCCATAAGGGAGCCAATCAAATTTAAAGAAGGGATTTGAACAAGACAGTCAATTTTCAGGACTCAAGGAATCAATTTTCAGTACTCGAAAGGGTCAAGTTGTAGGACTCGAAGAGTCAAAATTCAGGACTCAAGGGAGAAATATGTTCAGTTTTAGTAAGAAACGTTAAATTCAAACAACGTAACGTCGCAATGTAAAGTATCAAGTGAGATTAATAAGGGAGATTATTAATTAGAAAGTGAAGTAAAAAGGGGAGATTAGTGAAAGGTAAAGGAAAAGGGGTAATAAGTGAGATTAAAGCAACGGAGATTAATAAGTCATGAGTTATATTAAGTGAGGGAGATCGAAAAGTAGTACCAGAAATTAAATAAGGGAGATAACTAAATAGTAAGCAGAATAAATTAGGGAAGGAGTCAGTTACGGCATGAAAGCGTTTCGAGTGATTAAGAAAAGTGAAGTTAAAAGGGAAATATTAATAAGTGAATTTGTGTCAAGTGAAGTGAAACAAGAAACCAAGCAAGTAATAAGTAATACATTTATTTAAATTTAAAGCCAACTCTTTAAAGTAACAAATATTAAGAATCTTTTAAACTTTAGAAATTCCTTAAAAGGTCATAATTAATTGAAATATAAAATTTATCAAACCAAGTGCAGTAACTTATACACGCCCTTAGATCGCCAAAGGAAAGTAAAATTAGAATTGTTTAAAATTAATAGTCAAATAAGAGTCTTGATGCCTATCGGCAAATATTAGAGTTAGTAAACCGAATTATATGAACTACCTATAAATGCAATATTGATCTCAGGATAAAATAAATCTGTTATTATAAAGCAAGTAGCTGGGTTATTAATTTAATTTCCTAAGAGTAGACACACTCCTACTTATATTTAGCCCCCCCCCCCAAAAAAACAAAATCTTATAAACGTAATTGCTATATATGTTTCTATCCCAGAGAGTTATGAGTAAAAATAATGATTTTATTTCATATTACCTTGAAATAAAAACCTATTTTCATTAGTATAAATATTAGTTGTATCACATCCGGTATTTCTAAACAAGTTTTCCTTCACAAAACCACGTGATTGTTATTACGTTATCCTACATACAGCTCTGACATGTTTACGTGTGTTTGTTACATAATCGGGAAGTTTTCTTTGAAAAAATACATTGTAGAACACAATATGCTATTAAAGAATAAATTCAAAGGATAGGCCTATGTTTTTTGTTTCAAGTATTCACATTAAAGAAAAGACAACTTTTTAATCTACAGTCGCCTGGATTCAAAACGTGAACAAGACCTTGGAATATAATATGCATACGTTTGTTTATCTTTTCTAGAACATTGCTGCGCTGTCGTAGTAAAAATAATAAAAGAATAAGATAAAATTAAATATTATTAAACAATTTTACGTTTCTGGTAGGTTGTATATTATTCTGGCACAGTTGTTTGTTATTCTTATCACTATGGGACTTAATGTTGTTGTAAAGTTAATGCAACAATGCTAGTATTGTCAGGTAATTGTAACATTAAAATAATAAAAAAAATATTGTTTTTTAGTGCATATTTGAGAAATAAAATTTCGAAATAGCCGCTAAATGAACTGGCTATAGGTTAAATAAAAGAATCGCAGTAACAGGATAAAGTTTATGATGAACCATCAAACATTTCTCGTAGATTCAATCAATATTTCTGAAACTAGTTTGTGAAACTAATGGTTTAGAGTTTGCCTCTAATCTTTTAAAAGATTCCTTACAAACCATCAATCCGATTTCCTAAACAAATAATATCACATAGATGAGGTCATTAAATTTAATGTATATAGAGTTTTCTCTTAATTTGGTAATTTTAATTTTTAATTTTAAACGTTTTAGAATTAAAATTTTAAGATCAAATTAAATTTAAATATTTTGTTTAACTTGGGTGAAAAATGGGCGTTGAAATGGGGTAAATTTAGACTTAATTTTCAAACTTTTTCTTATTTCTGTGAAATTGTACATAACTGAAATCAGCAAGATTATCAGTATCCCCAACTAAATTTCTTCTTTGACAGAAGGGATTTCTAATTGCGCTGCAGGTTACGGACGTCTGTTTTTGGTCAGTTAATTCAACCGTTTTTCTGAATTTCACTTCTCCGTGGCTAATTCGTTCGTTTGCGTTTCCCCTCTTATCTTGTCCTGGGTTCCCCGAAAGTTCTGGTTAGTGTTGACCCCCGTTGAATCAGGTCCCTAAACATCTGCTTTCTTCCGTCTTCACTTTCAATCAAAGCAATTTGTCACTTCAGTGGAGCAAATGATTTGGCCCCGTTTACCCAGCCCAAGGTTGTCTTGGTGCGTCTGTTCTAGTGATAGTAGAAAGCAGTTCGTTTTTAAAACGTGACGTTTCACTTTTTTTCAGTAACTCTAATGATCGTGACAACTGAATTAGATTTGAGTTTAATTTAAATTTTATAGTTTGTTTCTGTTAAAAATGATTTTAGAAATAACAGATAATTATTTTACATTATTATGTTCGGTAATGATGTCACGCCGAACGTAATGGACTACAAACCCAATATATAATTATTAATTTAAACAACAACATATTCTTGCATTTTGACAAGTGTGCATATTTATGGTCAATTTTGCGTTTGATATTTTCGTCGATTCACCGTATCAATAAAAAAACTTTCATCAAACCAAATTGCGTCTTACCTCCACGCATCATTTAGGTGCAGGTTTGTACCTACATAAAAATAAAAGTTCAAGTTTGTAGTTATTATAAATAAATAATATAAACATAATATGTTTAAAGTCAATTCTACTTAGGTCAACAAAGAAAAATTTTATTTGAGTTATTTTTATAATTACAATTAGGGAACATAACCTAAGTGTTAAAACAGCTGTTCTATCTCATAACCTATAATATAAAATCAACTGTTTTATGAAATCATATATTATCATTTATTTAAATACAAAGATGACGAAATAAATATATTGCACACCTTTCACTTTTGTGAAAAGTTTTTCTACCATATAAAACTAAATTGAATTAATTAAATTTAATGTTTTAATTATTATTTTTAAAAACTGTATTAACACCAATTGGCATCCACTACAAGTTTTAAAAAAATGTATTTGAACTTAGTGGATGAATAAAAAGTATTTTATTAACGATTGCAAATTTGAACAAGATATATATGTATATATATATATATATATATATATATATATATATATATATATATATATATATATATATAGAGAGAGAGAGAGAGAGAGAGAGAGAGAGAGAGAGAGTGGGCTAATAAAATAGATTGAAAAAAATATCAGATTATTTCATATTATCAATATTAACTTATTGAAGTAACACATAAATTATAATATTATACCACCTTTCACTTGATAATGAAAGTCTCAGAAATGGTGTAATTAATAATTATAAATTCCGTTCAAATTAGCAGTTAAAGTATTGCGTTAAAACTGAATTGAAAAGATTACTCGAAACCTCTCAGTGTGAATAAGTAGTTACCACGACTTTAGAAATGCTAGACAAAATAAAATAATCTTTACATTAAAATCAAACACAGTTTATCGCCCATGGCACAGATCTGACACAATGAAGGTTACAACTAGAATGTAATACTCGTATATAGGTAGCATTGACTTTGCCCATAGTCAAGGCGGAGGCTATTGTTTTGCCGCGTTTTTAAGCCGCAACAGAATTCATAGATGAGAAATATAGGTCATGGAAAACTTATAGTTGTGCAGGAGAGTATTCTTCCGCAGCCTTGAATATGCAAAACCTGTTTACAAAACAATTTGCTCATGTAATATGTTATTCTTAGGCCTAATGTCGTGGAAAGTTTTTTTTAATTCCTTCTATTAGTTCACACTTGATGTTAATACAGTTTTTTTCAAATATTAATTCATTAATTAAATTTAGATAATTCATTTTAGTTTTATATGAGAAAAAACCTTTCACGAAAAGATCGAGGTATGCAAAATAGTTACAATGTCCTACAGATATTTAGATTAAAATAAGTGATAACATATGTATTCATAAAACAGCTGATTTTATGTTATAGGTTGTGTAGTAGAACGGCTGTTTTAACGCATATGTTATGTTACTTTATTTATATTAATTGTAATCTACCTATTGGTATACATAAAAATGAATGTATGTATGTAGGTGTCAGCCTTATGCAATACTAAACCACTGATCTGATCGCCATGAAACTTTGGGAAATTGTTAAGTACATTCCTGAGAAGGTTTCTGGTGACATAACAATTTTTTTCCAACATGTAGTTTTTAAGTGCCAAAATAGCATAAAATATTACTTTCTATCTAATCTTATTCTGACATTTCATTAAATTCATTACAAATTTTGGTTGCTAAGCAACACTCAACAATGTAAAATTACTTTCCATCACATTTTAAACAATATACAAAAAATATTGTATTTCCGACTGCACTTCAATAAATAACATTAAATCAAAAACTGTTATTGTGACACTTTTCTCGATCGACAAACTATATGTTCAGCTATTATTATGTTAATAAAATACTAAATTAAATTTAGCTAATGTAAACACACCATTCATTAACTTTCATGCGATACGAAGTTTTCAGGGTCTACTAGTTATTTAATAGCTAGTAACTAAAATAATTTGTTTACCAAAGTTGGAATTGACTTATTATTTTTTTTAAATATTACTTGTTTATAACCAAATCTATCCTAAACAGATACTTGGTAGCTATATTGTAATATGTGGCTTATGTATTATAGTGTAACATAGTGCGGTTATTCGTAAAGAAATATTTTTTACAGGATATTGTTCGTAAAGTGTGGTTATGTTTCCAAACACCATGACTTTTTAAACAGTGTTTATGTTTTCCGGCGCTGGAAATCACCCGTTTCAAGATTAGAAAGTACGTTTGAAAAACATATGTGAAAACGAAAAAAAACGAAGTTGAATACCATAGCACTATTAAATCATAATTTAGGTAAATTGGAACAATTAGAAATTAACACAGACGCAAAATTAACAAAAATCTAATAACTAACCGCTTCCTACGTATTTACTCATCAATTAAATCGATTATACAGTATTTAGAAACCTCTGACGTTGCTAACTTTGGTTTTATGTGTAATATGAAACTTTATATTTTTTAAAATGATTAATTATATCAATTAATATAATGTTTTTTAATTAACAATATTTGTTATGGATTTATTTCCTTTATTATTATTTTTCAAAGCAGTCAGTTACGTTGGCTAAGAAGGTTATGCAAGGATTCTGGATAGGTAGGATTAACCCTATTTTCAAAATTTAGAAATTTTTTATGAAATTCAGAATATAGCTTTTACATAAGTTATATAAATAGAAGAGTTTTTAACATGGTAAAAAAAAACTTATTAAAAATAATAATGTATCGTTTTTTTCTAAAAATTGAAAGGAAACACTATAGCAATATTAAGAAGAAAAATTATTACTTTTTCAATGACATATATAAATATATATATATATATATATATATATATATATATATATATATATATATATATATATGTGTGTACTATATATGTGCTATATATTTTCGTACTGTTAGCCAATGAAAAGCTTTGAATTGTAAATTCAATTATGATGAGATTCTAGCGAAACGTCGGAACTGCGAATTTATGGACTGCAGAATGAACGGATGTACTCCAGATAGTAACAATTCATCATATTTTTCCATCCGTGAAGGAATACGTATCAGCATATATATATATATATATATATATAAGAGAGAGAGAGAGAGAGAGAAATGTAAATGTACTTTAAATAAAAAGAAAATGTGCATACTTTTTATTGGAAAAAGTACAAAAAAATATAAAGAATTTAAAACTTTCGATTTATAGTTGCAGAAAATTTTAACTGCTCATTAAAAACAAAATTGGTTAATGAAATTTTAAAGACCTTTAAGAAATTTATTCTACACACATTAAGCATAAAGTTTTATACGAAAAATGTATAGTAAATGGTTTAGAAGTAGCGATAAATGAAGCATCGTCTTCAGACTATCAAATTACTCAAAGCTATTGTCTTCAGCGAACAGTATGTTTCCGGACGTTTCTACGGTAATAAAAGTTGCTAAATAAGTGTCACGTCCATAAAAATTAAAGTTTAAAATCTCAGTCTTCCTTAGTTATATGTTTTTGCGTTTAATAAGAGTTAGTATCATGTTTTTATAGTCTCGGGAAACGATAAAATACGCCCGAGACACGGTAATAGATATTTTCGAACTCATAGAAGACATGAAGTTCGACATAAAAGTGGACGTAAAACTTATAGGATATAGAGAAGGGGGCACTTCGCATTATACGGAGGCCACTAATGTAGGTACGTAGTAATGTTGTATAAAATTACAACCAAATCTATCCTGACTGGATACTTCTTAGGTAAGCTATATTGTAATATAGGTACGTAGTAATGTTGTATAAAATTATAAGCAAATCTATCCTGACTGGATACTTCTTAGGTAAGCTATATTTTAATATAGGTACGTAGTAATGTTGTATAAAACTATAGCAAATCTATCTTGACTGGATACTTCTTAGGTAAGGTATATTTTAATATAGGTACGTAGTAATGTTGTATAAAATTATAAGCAAATCTATCCTGACTGGATACTTCTTAGGTAAGGTATATTTTAATATAGGTACGTAGTAATGTTGTATAAAATTATAAGCAAATCTATCCTGACTGGATACTTCTTAGGTAAGCTATATTTTAATATAGGTACGTAGTAATGTTGTATAAAACTATAGCAAATCTATCTTGACTGGATACTTCTTAGGTAAGGTATATTTTAATATAGGTACGTAGTAATGTTGTATAAAATTACAACCAAATCTATCCTGACTGGGTACTTTGTAGGTATACTTTAATACAGGTATATAGAAATGTTGTATAAAGTTACAACCAAATCTATCTTAAATGGATCCTTTAAAACTTTAAAGGTATATTCATGTCTTAGACGTGACGCAATGCTGTTGCTACTGCGCGCCCAATAACGTAGTCCCACCTAAAATGTGAATAAATAGACCTAACATAACCTAATTTAAGCGTGTTTTCAGCAGTTAATTTGCGTGTTGGTTTAAGTGAATTTACTTGAATTTATTTACGTATGAAATATCCATTCAGGATAGATTTTGTTGTAATTTTATACAACATTACTACTTACCTGTATTATTGGCCTCCGTATAATTCGTAAGTACCGAGAAGGGTTATGGGTCTGAATACAAGGGGTCGGATAGGCTACCTCGAAGGGTTTTTACTATTTCTACTCCGTCACATCGGAGTGTAAGAAAGTAACAACAAAGTAAGTAACTAAGAATATGCCATAACGTTCTCCAATTTTTGTTTAATGAGTTTTTACTTAAACTACCCCATTAATTCAGCCAGGAGATGCTCCCTGGGGCTCAGATTTGAGGAACGAAAATTTTAGGTTAAAAAGCAGAAGAAAGATATCCTTAAATGTGGTATATATTTTATAGAAGAGCAAACAAGATTTGAAGATATTTTTTTTCATATCTGTAACTATTTCCGGCAACTTTAATGATAAGAGATAATTAGCTATAATGTTATATATTTATTAACACAATTTACCGCTAACTCTACTGATAAATTTGATGCTTGCCTTTTTAAGAATTTCAGATCACTTTAGAATTTTTTATTTTTTAAAAATAAAACTCTTGTAGTAATAAAATAGAAATATGAAAATAAATACAACTATAATATAAAAATATAAAATGAAAAATAAAATTATAAAATAATAATAGTCAACAATAAAAATATAATACCAAAGTGCAAAAATAAATAGGTAAATATTTTTCATAAGAATTTAAATATTATCAATTGTTTTTACTTAGGATTGGCGATGACTGAACCAAACTTTAAATGATGCGATATATTTGATAGCCTAGATTAAAAGTTTGAAGTTTAAAAATTATTTATTTTTTAAATTTTACTAAATTTTAAATAATGTGGATATTTTAGAATTATAAAACTTTATTAATCTTCATATCTGTAACTCTTTCCGGCAACTTTATTAATATGATATAATTAGCTATATATTTAATAACACAATTTACTGCAAACTCTACTGGCAGGGCACTGTATGTGCAGAACTGATGTAAATAGCACAATGATACACGGCAGCGCGTGTAGCCGAAGTTAAATAAAAGGGGAGCTTTAGTGATGCTTAAATATTAAAATTAAAACTGTTCTACTCACTGAAAGCTAGATAAGATCGGGCCTGACGAAATATCGACTTACAGTAATAGCTTGGAGGAAATATCGTATAATTGTTTATTATAAATAAATAAAACCTCTTGACCACGTGAAATTTGGTTTAAATGCTAATGTACATTTCGATTAAAAAGCCATCATCTTCAGTGCTAATTACGGCAAGACCGGTCCTTTAAGGTAAGGTAGGTATTGTAGTAATTTCGTTAGAAGATGATTGCTTTGTAATCGAAATGTACATTAGCATATAAATAAACACTTTTTGTGGTCAATAGGATTTGTTTATTTATAATAAAAAATCGAATACCAGGTTTTGCTTTAATTTATGTTTTTAACGATATTAACTTGAATATAGATAATGTCATCGATCGATTTACCAAACCAAAACAAAGAAAAAAAGCGTTATTTACTAAGTATGATCTACTAGTATACACTTACTCACTTTAACACACACACACACACACACACACACACACACACACACACACACACACACACACACACACACACACACACACACACACACACACACACACACACACACACACACACACACACACACACACACACACACACACACACACACACACACACACACACACACACACACACACACACACACACACACACACACACACACACACACACACACACACACACACACATATATATATATATATATATTTTTATTTATTTATTTATTTATTTATATTTAGGTGAAAAACCATGGTTATAATTACTTATAGCAATATGTAAATGCTTGCTCACTAGAAACATATAAACATACTAGCACTTATACGATATCAAGAGCACAGTGGTACAATATATTGCCATAAAAATATTGGAAACAAACCCAATTCCACAAAAATAACTGATAATTCAAGTTACCTAAGATTAAACTCTTATGTACATTTCGATGACCATGCCATCATCATCATCATCATCAGAGGGTCTTATTACAAAATTACAATCTAGAAAACAATAATGTACACATTAAACTGTCAGTCCACCTATTTTTATAATAAGACCCTTTGATGATGATGACATGGTCATCGAAATGTACATAAGGGTTTAATATTAGGTAACTTGTATTATCAGTTATTTTTGTGGAATTGGGGTTGTTTCCAATATTGTTATTGTGATAGTAGCACTTACGGTTACTATTAAAGACGACCTTTGACAGGCGGATACATCTTACGAAATGACAGCGCTTATTTTTTCAAAACATAAGTGCTATTATAAGCAAGTTCTTACATATTGCCTAAATTATTTATATTAATTTTAAGTAAAAAAAATATTTAAAAAATTTCTTTGAAGTAAATTCTTACTGAGAACAATAAAGAGAAATTTTTTCATTGTTTGCTTATTTACAGTTGTTTTTTTAAAATTATATTTCTTACATTTATTTTTAATCTTAAAGTACTATTTATGATATTGTGTGTAACCATGGCAACAGTTAAAGGTAGTGTAAATTCATATACATCTTTGAGTAGAATATTGGCGCAGTGTCAAAGCGCATTAGACTTCAAACACGAAGATTTTCAGTTCGAATCTGGATATGGTCCCCAAAGTTTTATAATGTAATTATTTAATAAATGTTTGAAAAACCTTACTCAATTGTCATCCACTATAGTTTAAAATAATGTATTTGAACTTGATTGGATGAATACATTTTTGAAAAGGTTGATTCTAGGTATTGTAAAGTTGGCATAGTGCCAAAGCGCGCTAGATTTCGAATATGAAAATTCTCAGATCGAATACCGTAGACCTTTAAATTTTAATAACTTAATTATTGAATAAATATTTGACATAACTTTATTAACATCTGTTTACATCCTCTATAGGTTAAAAAACGTGTTAGAACTTAATTGGATGAATAAAAACGTATCTTATTAACGATTGAAAATTTGTACAAGATGTATATCAGGAGAGTGAAAGCTAATAGAAGGATTTATAAAAGGATTTCGTTTTGTAGAATGATTTTATTCCCACAATTTTAGGCTTGCGCTTTTAAAATGTATTTTGAAAACTATAAGAAAAATTCTTGGTCTACTAAGTAAATGTTTCTTATATAATACGAAATCTTTACGTTCTTCTTTGATTTTCTCCAAATATAATAAATACACAAAGCCTTCTTTTTTTTAACTTTTCCCCCTGTGCTTCCTTCGAAGAAAATGCTAGATTCGCCCCTGCTTAGTTTTCTGCGTATTAGGTTACAAAACTAAAAACAATGAATAAATAAAACTAACAACTTAAAACTTTTTAACATTCTAAGCCTTCTCTTAAATTGCAAAAGTAATGAAGCGTGTTCTATTTCATAAAATAAACCCCATTTGTACGTACGAGATACTTTTTCTAACATTTAATATTAAATCAACGCCTTATCTCCTCTAAATTTGTTACATCTGTTTATATTGACTATTAAATTCTTTTTACTCGCTCACACTCATCTGATATATATATATCTTGTACAAATTTTCAATCGTTAATAAAATAGGTTTTTATTCATCCATTCGAGTTCAAATACGTTTTTTTTAACCTTTAGAGGGTGAAAATTGATGTTGATAAGGTTTTTTCAAATATTTATTCAATAATTAATTTATTAAAATTTGAGGGTCTACGGTATTCGATCTGAGAATCTTCATGATCGAAATCTAGCGCTCTTTGGCACTGAGCCAACTTTACCATACTTGGAATCAACATTCTAAAGATATAGAGATATGAAGTTTACTCCCCCAACCTGTTTGTCTTCGAAACCTGCAACTGTTGCACGTAATATCATAAATAGTACTCTAAGGTTAAAAATGAATGAAGAGAATAAAATACAGAAACAAACTGGAAGTAAGCAAACAATGATAAAATTTGTCTTTGTTTATCTCAGTAGGAATTTATTTTAAAAAATTTTTGTATTACTTGTTTTAAAGTGAATATACCTTTTGGGACTGAACTTTTTAAGAAATTCAGATCACTTTAGAATTTTAGTTTTTTTAAAAATAAAACTCAAGTAGTTTTAAAATAGAAATATGAAAATAAATACAACTATAATATAAAAATATAAACTGAAAAATATAAATTATAAAATAATTATAGTCTACAATAAAAATATAATACCAAAGTGTAAAAATAAATGAGTAAATATTTTTTATAAGAATGAAAATATTATCAATTGTTTTTACTTAGGATTGACGATGACTCAACTAAAACTTTAAACGATACGATATATTTGATATTCCAGATTAAAAGTTAGTTTACAGTAATTTAGTTTACTTTTTAAATTTTACTACGTTTTAAACAATTTGGATATTTTACAAATAAAAAATTTTATAAATTTTATTAAATTTTATCAAACTGCCAAATTATTTTAGAGCTTTTCATTACAATTAGCACTTATGAAAATTAAAGCATTTTTTAAGAATAACTTACCTGCTGATACTTCAGCAAGACAAGCTGTTGTCAATAATAGCACACAAATCAGCTGTTTCATTGTTGCTGAGGATATAGCAGACTTGATTCTGTATTCATAGTTACCCTTGAAGGGCTTTATAAGGCTTGCCATAGCCTCTGTAACCCTACTTGACCGGTTTTATTAATTTTTTTCTAACGGAAATATCCTTCGTATTGTGCAAGTCACTTATAGTCTCTGAGGAAGTTATCAAAACATACACGTTAATAAGTTGTATAGTAGAAATACAAACATAAAAACTGAAAAATTCTCTATGAAAATTAGAAGAGTTATTATGAAATTAGTGAAGAGTTATTTAATTTATGAGTTACACTATGAATTTTAATAAAATTTGTAGAGATAGATCTTGAAGACATTTCCGGAAAAGATTTTTAAAATAGAATTCCTCCAATCTAATCTGTAAATTGTTATGGAAAATTTAACATTGTTTATTTAAATTATTTCGTAATTGTATTGAATTTTACTAATTGCCACTGAATTACTGAGAACTTTCGACATACTTTTCATTTTTACATTCTAAAGTTGAAATTTAGGATCACTAAGTTTTTATAAAAAACAAAACGGAAAAATTAATTGCTTTCTTATTATCTAAGTTGCTGGAAAATAGGTTTCCAGGTTAATTTCTTTCTTATTATTGCTTGTGTTCCGAGTTTAAATTATTCAATTCTTTCCATTAGCTCACACTCTCTTTATATATATATATATATATATATATATATATATATATATATATATATATATATATATATATATATATATATATATATATATATATGCTGATACGTAATCCTTGGTTAGGTTGAGTTCACCTCGTCAATGCTGGATGAGATTCTAGCGAAACGTAGGAACTGCGAGATTATGGACTGCAGAATGAACGGATGTACTCCAGATAGTAACTATTCATTATCATATATATATATATATATATATATATATATATATATATATATATATGTGTGTGTGTGTGTGTGTGTGTGTGTGTGTGTGTGTGTGTGTGTGTGTGTGTGTGTGTGTGTGTGTGTGTGTGTGTGTGTATTCTTGTGTATTAATAAATAACTAAGTCAAAATACAAATACAAGAATTATAAATTGTAAATTCAATTATAATTCTTGTATTTGTATTTTGACTTAGTTCTTTATATATATACATATATATATATATATATCTTGTAAAAATTTTCGATCCTTAATAAAATTCGGTTTTTTCATCCAATCAAGTTCAAATACATTTGTTTTAACATGAAGTGGATGTCAATTGATGTAAATACAGTTTTTTCAGATATTTATTCATTCACAAAATTTTTAAAAAACCTGATTCCTAGGTCAGATTTGAAGTGAATAACTACATGTTTGATATCCAGCACTTTCGCACTGTGCCAACTTTCCCATCGCTGGAAAGACATTTTTGACCTAAAGATGTATATGAAATTATACTACTTTACTTTACTTACTTTATCCAACGCCCACCCGTGGCTGCTCTGCCATTCGACGTCGAGCCTCCCAATATAGACTACACTATATTCTGCGGTGTTAACTGTAGTTGGGGACATAGGAAGAGATGTTCCATTCTTCCGCCGTCCATTCTTCCTACTTGGCACAGGGAGCAGGTGCATTTATCTGCTAGGCCGATTCTATGTAGATGGGCTTGAAGGTAGTCGTGCCCCGCCAAAGTGCGGAAAGGGCCACGGATACGTGTCTTTCAATGTTACGTGGTATTCCGTCAGTTGCCAGGCTCACCCATTTCCTTCATTCGCTTTCGTTCTTTAACTTTCCGGTAGTTTGGCGTGAAACGGTGATATCAATGTGGCTACATGCGGATCGCAGGGATTGAGCCTCTGTGGGTTGCTACTTCCATGGCTTCCTACTTTGCCAGCTCGTCAGCCTTCTCATTTCCCACTATGCCAATGTGGCTCGGGATCCATTGGAGCCATACGGACCAGCCAGAAGATACCAAGCCAGCGAGTGCAAAGCGGCAGTTCATGGTTCTCTGACAGTCTGTAGGCGTGTTATTGCTGAGTGCTTGGATGGTAGATTCGGAGTCAACGAAGAATACGACTCGTAGTGTGGTGCTTGGGCTCTGCAGGTAAGTGACTGCTTCGTGGATGACACATATTTCCCCGTCGAAGTTGCTAGTATATTTCCCGACAGTCATGCACTTTTGAAACAGACTTGAATAGACTCCTGCTCCTGTTGAGCTGGTTTCTGGTAAATATGATCCGTCTGTATAGATATGGACCCACTAGGTGCAAGGGGTAGTTGAGATTCATTGTTTCCATAACACGCCTTTGTAGTTCCAGCGGGCTTGTCATTGCTTTGGTCGAGGTCAAACTGTTGAGGGTCAGTCGGGCGTTTGGGAGGGCGGCAACTATGGTCGTGTAGTGAGCAAGCGGAGCGGGTTACATGAAATTATACCCGTATTCACCGTATATGAAATCATAGGAGTAAGGTTCCTTGCAATAGTGAAGCATTACAAGAGGTGGATAGAATGAGAAGTTACAGATCACCATCAGCTTCATAAATTAGAAACGAAAAAAAGCTAATAAATAGTATCAAGCAAAAATAATAGCCCAACACCATATACTGTAAAGACAGGAAAATAGGAAATTGCAAAGAAATTCGCTTTCAATTTTGGCACTTAATATTCTGGTTCTGTCATATGTCTATACATCCTATTTATAATTATTATAAATGTAAAATAAAAAGTAACTCAAATTAAATTTTCCTTTGTCAATCTCTGTAGGAATTGACTTATTATATTTCTTGTTTGAAACCTTTTAAACATAAAATTATATTTCCGTCTTCCAAATAAATATTTCAAAATGGCGGGAACAAATGTTTAATTGTACTCGGTATTTTTCTTTATTTTATTTTATATTCTATTGCATATGTTAAGATTAGCGACTAACATAGAAGTGCACTTGTTATTCGTAGATTTATCAAGGCATATGATAATGTGCCCAGTGTGAAATTAAGGGAAGCCCTACGAGACGCCGACATCAGTGAGAACGTGATTAAAGCTGTCCAAGAATTTTATAAGGACTGAAATGTTAAGATCAAAGTGAAAGGAAAACTGTCACTAGGATTTCCCGCGTCGAAGGGACTGAGACTATGGTGCTGCATCTCTCCGACTCTATTTAAAATATATGTGGACAAAGTAAGCCTATTCCGTAACTGGAAAGGAAATACAGGTGGATGAGGCTCCAACTAAACAATACAGATGTCTTTACATTACAATTATCGGAGGACCAAGTAACTATAGTAAGAAAAAGAAGACTTAGGAGACATGACAAGAAGAATAAGAAAAACATGGCCAGCAAGTCAATAAAGATAGACAAAATTCATGTGCGCAGCAAACCATATGTAGACTAACCTGGTGTTGGAAGAGAGCTAAGAAAACAAAATCTACGACAAATACAAATACCTAGGAGTGGAAATAACAAAGGATGCTAAAGAAAAAGAAGAAATAAAATATAGAAGGACAGGGGCGAGAGCAGTAAAAAGACTGAATGGAATATGGTAGAACTAATAAATACCAAGAGGACGGGAAAACGAATATATAACATCGTAGTAAAGAATATTTTGATGTACGGGACACAAACGTGGGTAATGATTCAAGCAGACAAGAGCGAGATCAACGCAGTAGAAATGGATGCTCTTAGAAGGTTTTTTTTCAAATCTAGACGAGAATATAGGAGAAATGAAAGCATTAGAGACATGATAGAGAAGAAGGAGACAGTCGTATAGGAAATTTAGAGGAGGCAGCTGATATGAAAGAGGATGTCGAAGAGAAGATTACTGACAGTTCCTATGGAATGGACGCCGCCGGAGAGAAGAAAGAAAGACCCAGACTAAGATGGCGAGAAACCATCAATAAATCCATAAGTGAAAGAACCTATCGGTGGAACAGAGTTATAATAGAAAAAAGCATGAAGGTAAGGTTTTGAAATCGGACAACGACGGCAGACGCTATAAAACCTATAAGGGAAAGTGGGGTAAGATTGGGCCCTTAAGAGGTTTGAGTTTTTTAAAAGGTTTTCAGAAAACCTAGAAATTCAAATTTTATACCAAAGTTTACAGTAAATAGTTTTATTTTATTAAAAAATGTTATTTTATCATAAAATGTAGAATTTCTTACGATAAGTATAACCATTTTTAAAAAGTATGACAAAAACCCCATCTTACCTCACGTATGGGGTAAGATGGGATATTATGTGGGGCAAGATGGGTTGGATATTATTTTGAAGGCAAATTAAAAAAGACATGTACAAGGTCTTTAAAATAGAATTATGTAGTTTTTTCATGAAGCCTACACATATAAAAAGAGTGATTAGTACAAAATGTTTTATCTACAAAATGTGCAAATATGACGGGCCATGTCGTCCTCATCTTCTTTTCCAGCACATTAGCAATTTGCCCATTTTTTGCATTTGATGCAAGCAACCCACCCATCATCAGATTGGCAATAGAGACGTACTGCATCTTCTTCTTTATCTTAGTCCTCTGAAGTCCTATCTTCATCTCATTTTTTCTTTTCTTTTTACGATTTAGCACTTTTTGTTTAGATTTCCAACAGTTCTTATGATCTTGACATTTTTTGGACTTGGCAAAGAGCGATTTCCTGGCTACTGGTCGACTTTTTGTCTTTTTTATGTCTTTTCCAATCCTTCTTTCAACTGATTTCTCAAGTTTAGGCTTGTATGGAGAGCTTGCCACCACAACAGTTTTACCTTTTTTATGGTTTGTTTTTCTAACATTCGTTCGCCTTACACTAGAAAGAGGCATAATTTGCTCAGAAGATATTGCGAAATGTTCTTGAGAAGCATTTGGTTGATTGGGAATAGACTCGTTTTCTTGAGTTTCATTCGAGACTTCAGGTTCACCTGGAACCCAATGAGAATAACCAGGCTGAGCGTCATTGTAAGCTGGAACAATTTGAAGAGAGACATTCTCTGGTTCTATTTCAGGATCAGTAGGATTTTCTGGTAGATCTGTTGTAGCTGACGCTGCAATCTCTGAATCAAGAAAAATGTTTTGATTAAAAGGCCAGATTCCAGTACTTTTAAAGCTATTAATTGCAGTTGTCATAGTTGCAACTCTCACAAAGATTTTCCCCAATATTTCAGCAATTTGGGACGTTGTAACGGCTTTTTCAGGGTTAGACCTCAGCTAGTTAGAGTTTTCTTGGTCGTAATAAACGCTCAAACGCTTCATAAAGGCAACGTCTAAGGACTGTAGCCGATGCGTGCAGTGGAGAGGAAAACATAAAATGATGACACCAGATTACCTAGCTTGATCGATTATGTTGAGGCTCAGAACATGTGTAGAGTGACCATCTAACAATAACAAGACTGGCTTCTCGAGTAATGTACTCATAACAAATTATTATTTACATTCTAGTTTGGGGAGTATCAGACTCTTTTCCCCATTTCGCCCCAACTTCGCTACTGTCTCCTATTTAAAGACTAATGAGGCAAGATGAGGTTTTACCCCATCTTGCCCTCAAGCCGGTAGCCCAGTTACTACCAGGTGCCCCATGGCGCTGTTTTCAGGTTAAGCTTGAATGTTTTTGTATTAGAAATAGTGATACAGTTTCCTATCTCGTATTATTGTAGGCTAGAAAACATATTATTATAATATAGTAACTACATATTAAATTATTTTAACAGAAGTTAAGTGCCCCAACTTTAAAAATGTCAGTTATTGTAAGAAAGGTCTGTAGAAACATGTTTTAGTCCAATAGCAACAAACTCTTCATTCAAGAAGGCTGCCGCTTTTTTTGTAGTTTTGCCCGTCTCCTTCGAGACAGTTACAATCATGTACTTGAACAAGAATCTTACTTGGTATTTATGCGAGTTAACTTTCAAAGATTGGTAGTATCTCCATCATCGGGCATGACTGACCGGGAGTTGTGGTAGACTACCAATCTTTGAAAGTTAACTCGCATAAATACCAAGTAAGATTCTTGTTTAAGTACATATAGTGAAAGTTATAAGTGAATACAAAAAAAAAACAGTGTTGCAAAACCTAGAAATATATATATATATATATATATATATATATATATATATATATAGAGAGAGAGAGAGAGAGAGAGAGAGAGAGAGAGACAGAGAGAGAGAGAGAGAGAGAGAGAGAAAGAGAGAGAATGTCGGTTTTAATTATATACAGATATACACACCATACTGAATTGTATTGTAATGTATTGTGTTGTGTGGTATTTTTCTTCTATTGCATTGTATTTAAATCCATTCCGTTATTGTATTAAGACAAAAACCACTATAAAATATATTTGTATTAATATCGTATTTCATTTATAATGTCATACCATGGCATTATATTATACCAGATCCTGACTTACTAATATTTATTTATTTATTATTATTTTTGTTAACGAAAACTAAAGATTGGTGATAAAGTGAAGATGTTGGTCACGTATTTATTAATATCTATTTATTAATAAATTTACTTATTTAATAATGATTTTTAATTAACGTTTATTATTAATAAATAAGAATATTTAAACTGTTTGCAACAAATTATCATCGTAAAATGGTTTCTCTCAGTATTATTGTTTTGAATTAGTGTAAATATACGATATTTGTGTAAGTTCATGCACATTATGATGTTATTAAGTTCCAACTTCAAAGGTTTGCTGTGGTTGACAAATCCACAAAATTATTTATCTGTAACATTATCTTTAAAACTGTAATTATTTCGTAAATTGTATGGTAACTGCAGAAAATTACTTTGAGCACAGTTTTTTCAGCTTCAGCCAAAACAAAATGTTAATTTAACAGTTAATTCAACACAGCCTTATGTAAAATATAGTTAGTTTATTATTGACTTTAAACATTGTCTAGGTTACATGGTAATTATCTCCATTTGCGGTTGCACAGTCTAATTAAAACAATAAATTTAAACATCGTCAATCATTATAAACAATGATGCCGTAATAAATACCTTATGTACTTGATTCGATTAGATTTAATTAGTTTCAAAGTTGACCTTCACAATAAACTTACCTTGAGAAAAAAATATAGGCCTATACCGTGTTAGTTTTACTTGCATTTGTAGATGCGGCAATCGTTTGTTATAGTATTCAATTAAATAAAAATTTCTCAAAGCAGTAATAGTTTTTTATGACACGTAATTGTCTGTTGTTGTCCTGAGAGAATCATGGAATTATTCTGATACATGCTTAAAGAAACAATGTTACAAACAAAGGAGTTTGTTGCTACGACAGTGCTTGATGTTTTCTGGACGACGAAAACACAATGTTTACCTAAGAGCCAAGTGCCCGCTTATAAAATTTTACCTGTACTTGGTCGAGGTGGGAATATAATCGCAACGATACGAAGATCTTGTTGCAATAAACCAGACCATTTATCTGTGTTCACTTCCATATTTTTATCAATGTTTTATATAAAATAAGTAAATTAAAGGAATTATTGTCAATATAGATTCCATTGAACTAACAAAGTATCTGAATGTCGTTGAACATAGTGGTCGGAGACCAGCGTGAGCGGTCGCGACGAGGGTAGACTTAGGTGTAGCCCCGCCGAGTAGGGATGGACGATATTTTCTGTCACGGTAACTGGTCACTGATATTAGTTGGTCGCCTGGTGGTACCAGTGACAAAATATGGAAAATGCCAGTTCCAGTGACAATGGATCGATCGTAAGTTGTCTCTGTTGTGATTGGGCAAAGAGTCGCAGTAA
Organism: Prosapia bicincta; assembly: GCA_036971475.1. Lineage (NCBI taxonomy): Eukaryota > Metazoa > Arthropoda > Insecta > Hemiptera > Cercopidae > Prosapia > Prosapia bicincta. The sequence goes on along the minus strand of JBAIZL010000376.1, from coordinate 2,994,369 downwards.
CTGCCCCTGGCTCTGCTCTGCTCTCACCGCTCGGCTCATAGCGCCGATGATCATGCAGTGTTGTTTACTGAAGGCGAGATAGGCGGGTTGTCTCTGTTGTGATTGGTGAAAATGTCGCTGTCATAACTGAAAAGTTACTGATATTTTACCACTGCTTTCATTGGTTGATTTTTCTCTGTCTCTGGTTCTACTCATTTGTATAATATGTAGGTGATTGATTTGTGTCAGGTTTCAAGATAGTAGCAATGTTGTGTACAGTAGATGCTATTCTACACTCGGTAGTTTTTTCTTAATATTCTACACTCGGTAGTTTTTTTTTTTTAATTTCGTAGCAGTTTACTTTTAAATAAAGTGACTCTTCCAAAAAAGCAAAGTGTGGAATCATTTCACCAGTGTGATATGCCTGCCTGTTATTGGCACATACAGAGCAGTCTCAGTATCCCTTGTCACTAGTACTAATAAAGTAACCTATCCAAACTTGGTGCTGTCACTAAAATCACCGTTCCGTTGAAGTCACTGGATCGACCACCCTTCCATCGATTAAGAAAAACAGTCAAATGCAAGATCAAATTTTGTTGACTTTATATAAAACGAAAAACGATTTAACTAACTAAAGTTCTGAACTGAATGTTATGGAATTAAAATCATACAGTTTGTCTGTCATGTATAAGAATAGAGGTAAATATGCATTGGCGTGCCTTGAAAACTGAGCCCTGGGGCGGTAAATATAGGGGGGCCTATATATGGGGACCTATTTCAATTCAAATATTAAATGAAATTAAAATATTAATATTAAGAGATAAATAAAATAGTTGAAATGTTTATAATTAAGTAATAATAATAACACTTAATAAAAAAATCACCTATAAAAATACAAATAATTAGTATTAGATAATTATTACGTCACGTATTTCAGTACCGCTTTTTGTTTATACATGCGCCACATTTGAGCTGTTGTTTTAAGAGAAAAAAACATTCTAAAAGGGCTATATTGCATTTTGTGAAAACAAAAATGATCGACGCAGATTTTTGAAGAGTAATTCGTTCGCACAATTTAAACTCAACAACAAAATCGACGACATTTACAACGCCACTGGAGTTTACAAACTAACTTGCAGTTTATGCACCAGTTTTTACATAGGCCAGACAGGGAGGTCCTTCTACACACGTTACCAAGAACATATAAAAGCACTAACAAACAATAACTACCAATCAAACATCGCTGATCATCTCAACTCCACAAAACATGACTACATAGACATAACATCTAACCTACAAATTCTTCATAAACAACACAGAAATAACCAACGCTACACAACCGAACAATACGAAATATATAGGCACTTCAAACTACACCCTACACACATACTCAATACACAATTACATTACAACTCACACGCACTTTTTGACATTATAACTCCTAATACACACAAAACACACCCACACCACCAAAATATCCCACCCCCACCCTAACCTACGTAAACCTTGAGATCAGTTACGGTCTGAGTTGACAAAGGGACACATCTCCCGAAACGGCCGTCCTCAACAAGCAAAGTAAGTGCTACTATAGGCAAGTTTAAAACATTTAAAAGTGTAAGTGCTACCCAATTTCTTCTACCTTCCTTATCCTTTCTCTTACTAAAGGATGTAATTTTATCATGATCCCAATATAGATTAAGTATAATTCAGGTGAGCCTGTGGACGTGTTGTCGTAATATCTCCCCTCCCCCTGTGCCAGCGAGATTTGTACCACAACCTCAAGCCTACAAATTTTACAATATTCTCCTACCTTAGTAGATAATTTATAGTCTTAGTTTATTGTTTTCGTAGGCAATAATAGACACAGGCCTACTGGCTTTAAAATTACAACAAAATAATAATAATAATATGTTCAAACCCCTACTTTTGGTAAGTGTCAGTAGTGTATGACAGGTTAAATCAACGAGCACAGAAACAACAGTTGTTTCTGTGCTCGCTGGCTTAAATTAAACAAACGTTGACTAGTCTAAAAGGAGCAAAATCAAGTCCTTTTGTTACGTTTCATAAACGTTCACTAATTCTTAGACATCAATTGCAAACACAAGATCCTCCGTATCCAGTTACACTGAATGCGAGACAAGGGCGCTAGTTAACCCAGATAAAAAAACAAATATATACGATTGATTTTATTATTGTAAAGTAATGTTATTATACTTACTAACTGATTGATATTTTTTGTTGTAATAATGTTGTTCAAACATACGCATATAGAAAACGAAATATTAATTATTCTCTTAGTAAAATATTTTCAATCTGTTTTCATAAATAAGAATCTTATTTTGGTTTGTGTATGCTTCAAAACCTCAAAAAGATCTGCATCGATTATGCTCAAATTTTGACAAGATGTACAACCCGCTATAAAGATTGTTTTTATCTGTATGTCGTGTAAGTAACATACCCACGACTGCGATGGAACAGTTTTTTTTACTGTCAACTTCATATCATCAACCACTCCATCAACCGCAGCGAGATCACTCCCCATATTAGCTAACCGCAACCTTAGTCCTATCTGATACATTACCTGTTCCGAATTACATTGGTTAATAACAAAAACAAACTTATCCACTTGCATCCTATTCAGATTATTATACAATCAGAATTACATAATCATCTTAATCGAGGTAGTATTAGTGTGATCATGTCGTGATCGAACTGCGCCGTTCAACAAATTCTTTATGTACAGATTTGTTTAGGAATGCCAGCACCCACCCGAGCTGCGACTACTTAATTTGATGTGGATTTGCTACGTGTACAGAGTTACAACAGTGATCTCCAGTCATATGTCCAATCAATCATTTCTAAATTAACGCGTGAACATAGGGGCATTTATGATTCCATAATACAAATGATAAATGACGCAATTTGGGGCACTACTTCTTGGATGCAACAGGAGGAGCTGGGAAAACATTTCTTAACAAAACTTATTCTGGCAACGGTTCGATCAAAAAATAGTATAGTCTTAGCTCTGTATTGCCTTAGCCTATGAAGTATTGCAAAATTAAACTTTTATGAAACGTATGCTTTGTTGTATTCTTTATTTCTCTCCCACACAACCACAATGTATTACAGCAAAGCGTGACAGGGTACAGGTAATATTTTTGTAAACGTTTTTATATAAATTGATAAGAAATTAGTAAATTATTCGACTCCTTATCCAAACGCCACGGTTCTATTGAAGGAGCAAAGTTAAAAGGAGTCTTATTTGTAGTAAGCAGATACAGATTCCAGTCCAGATGTATTGGTTTCTGTGTGGAAATAGAATTAATTGTATTTTAAGTATGAATCCGAATACCAAGCGAATATATCCGATTAACTGCAAGAACATTTAAAAACATATCCCACCGCTCCTTGGTATTTACTATTATAATTATTATTCTAATTACACTCGCTATGTTTAATTTTTTTAGGAATAAAATGACTGGTTTGCATGTCAAGCATTGTCATGTATTACCTAATAAATGACAATGCTCGACTCTCAAACTAGTTGTTTTATTTTTACAAAATTATAGTTAGTATCTGATCAATTGCTTGTTTTGTAATGTTATATTCAAATGGTCAAGACATTATTTTGATTTTCCTAAGTTTACCCTAAGTTAAACATTACTTTGATTTTAGACTTTAACAAAAGTAGAATCTCAAGCTCAATATACTAATTTTAGTCTTTAATGAACATCTATGGAATTGAGTAGCTAAATTTCATAAAAGAAAAAAATAATAATAATACAGTAACACAGTTTATTTTAAAAAATGCAGTTCAGTTACAGACTTTATAAATTCAATATTTTAATATAGTATTTAGTTATTTGTTACACCACATAATCATCAAAACAACATACTATATAATCTGCAGTTTGATAGTACAATCTATTGAATTTTGAGTCTATGCATATGATCGAAAGTGGAAAGGCGGGATGTGTTATAGTATTTTGTAGGAAGGCAATTACAACTGTCGCACAATAATAACATTGTAATGGGATATGATACTTTGTTTTAAAAGATAATTTGTTATTGTTGGTTCTATTTGTTCATTTATGAAATAACTGGTGATGGTTTTAGTTTGCAAAAATGGCTCACTCTATTGAAGAAAGAAGATGGTCTTCAACTGGTAGAGGGTTTAAAAGAGACCTGAAAGATTTAGTTCGTAACCTCGCAAGTGGGCTAACAAACAGTAGGTTTTTCTCTAATTCCGTCTAAATAAATGTTGTTTTAAGGTCTACTCTTCACCATATTTCTATAGTTTTACATCAAATGCTAAATCACAATATCATTAAAATTTTATTGATATAGAACTCTAAATGGAATTTTAATTTAAGAATAGGCCGAATCAAACACGCCTAATTGTATCCTCAGTCTGATTCAAACAGGATCACTAAATTTCACATTGTGATATACCGTCAAATTTAAACTGGTGACGTTTTAAATTCATAGGATGCCACCAATTCTTATTTGGAAAATGCATTTCGTATTATTTATGCTTCTCTATCAAAAACGTACTAAGCAAAACATACAAAATAAGTTTGTTTTCAATATTTTTTAAATTTAGATATTGTATTTGGCTTCATCTCTAGTTTTCTTCGAACTTGCATATATATATAAACAAATCAAATTTATTATAAATATTGCACACCAGAAGTAGTAACTAAGATTTGAGAAAATACAAACATAACCTAAATTTACAAGCACAGCCTATGTGAGGTTATGGTAAATTAAAATTTTATTTTTAAAAACAATATTACTTTACTATTAGATATTACTATTTCAATTACTATATTTCATACAACTACAAAGTATCCAGTTGGGTTTGGTTAGAATTAGTTCATTTCCTAACATAAGCTGACCCGTTGCTAAAGTGAAAATGTAGCCAACATTTTTCCTGGTTATTTGCAGTGTATTTATCTAGCTTACAATAAGATGTTTTATTTGGTAGTACTTGATAATTACTCCTCCAATTATGATCGTTTTTATCAATTAGTAAAAAATATATCCTAAACAAGTATAAAGTGATATTAAATGTCAAATCATAAACAATGCTTCAAATTTGAAGAATACTCCTATGCATTTACACATGTTAAACTGTAAAAAAACAAATATTTCTATATAAAACAAACCTATTTGGTAATATAAGGATAATTTTATACAAACTTTATTATTTGTTTCCATATATGTTACTCAAAAATAACATTCTAAGGAGATTCAAGTTATTTTAAATAACCTAGCCTTTCTTCGCCAGATATTTCGTTGCGATTTCAACATTGTTATTTCAAAAAGAGAATTTCACACATACAACACAAAAGTAAACTTTTATAAATTGTGTTGATAACTTTGCATAATCATAACCTAATATCCTATTCTTGACTTTAGAAGTCATGTAGTTTATCCCAAATCTATGATAACCAGATACTTTATAGCTAGCTATAGATAATACTTGATTCAATTGTAGTCAAATTCGATTTTTTTCACCTTTCTTACTAAAAATACATTATAAATAGGAAACAGGCTATTTTATTTGTAGTAAAACATATACACTGCTTAGAAAAAAAAGCATAAATTATGGTGTTGTAAACATCTTTACAACAGAATCCTGTCCATATAATCAGGCTGTTACAATTCAGTATAGATTTTTTTTAAAATAAACTTTTAAAAGTGTAGCATCTATCAAGTGATAGACAAGGTACAATGCCATTCCTCATAAAAAATGAAGATATTCATTTCCTGTTCCCACGTGTTCGATTTTAGCAAAAAAATTATACCGGGTATCAGAAAGTCATCAGGAATACAAAAAAAAATTATGAAAACTCGCACATGCTAAAAAAATTTAAAACTTTGGAAAATAGAAATTCCCCCTCCACAGTACACCTAAAATGTTACTAATTCAACGTGTTGGATTTATTTTTTTGACGTCATAACTGCATCCATACTCGCGATTATAACTGTTAGCAACTTACGGTGATATAGTCCGTCATACACTATTGTAAATAGCAAATACTAGGTAAAAGAACTAACTAAACTAAAAAAAAATTACCTAATTACCCAAAATCTCTTAGAGTATATGTAAAGTTAACAATATGGAGACTCGAAGACATCTGACTGAGTCTGGAAAGAACAAAGAGCTGATTTACGTGACAGAGAACTGACCTGACGAGAAAGCGCCATATGAAATAAAGACGCTTTATTTTCATGTTGCGTCCGGATATCGGAGGTTCCGCTTATGAGAGGTTTTACTGTATTCACACTTTTTTTATATATGTCTCAGACCAGTGGGATTCTATGCCTATATCATAGTCATATTTATTATTATTCACAATGTTTTCTTGTTGAAAGAGTCACACAATCTGACACTTTAAAGGAAAAAACACTTGTATTAAAATCTATACTGAATTTTCACCGATGGATCAGTGGACAAAGAAAGGCAGATGTCAGGTGCGGGATATTTCAACCAGAGTAATCACGAGTAGTACTACATACTGGCAAGTGCGCAATCTAGTATGGACGACGAGCTCTAGTCATCAACGCAGCTCTAGTAAGTTGTTATTCCCTGGCCAGTGACAACATCTACATTTTAACAGACTCCAGATCAGCTTTAGAAACACTACCCAGATCAGGTACTTTGGCATACTACTTTCGGATCAAGGAAATAAGGAGACAGCTCCTGCAGCTACACACAGGATTTTGGGCAAATCCATAACCTTTCAGTGGGTCCTATCTCACTGTAGAGTTCACAGAAATGAGATAGCAGACAGAATCGCAAAAGAATCTTGCATAATGTGACCTTGCAACGAGGGTAGATTCACGTTGCTGCAGTGCAAAAGCTCGCCCGACAAACATTTTAAGTTTCACTAGACAGATAGGTGGAATACAGAAGCCACAGGTCACCACCTAGACCAAATACAGCCAGAGCCTGCAAAAAAAAGACATGTATAATAACATCCCCTGTCCAATAGCAACTTTTGCCGCCAGAGCACGAACAGGAAACATTGTGATTCGGAAATACCTTTACCGTTTTAACCTCACGGATTGATCTGAATGCAGCTTATGTGGGATTGAGGAGGAGGATCTGGAGCACATACTTATGCATTGTCATTACCCAATAGCAGCAATGGACATCCTAAGAACACTGGTGTCATCGTGGAAGGACATATTGAGAGATGAAGGCTACTGGACTCTTGCATCCATCATATACCATGGACATTGGGCTATCAGCTGCACATGAAGCTGGACGCTTGTGTGAAGAAAAAAAACTGGCTTAAATTATAGCAATATTTTTAATATGTAGAGTAAACTCTGGATTGCCTCTAAACTGACTTACCTACATTTTTTTCAAAGTTTACTGTGTTTGTCATAATATGTTTAATTTCCATTTATTGTTTATTGAAAATTTCACTGAGAAGATAATATGTTTAGAGGGGGATTATGCAAGGGGTGTTTGTACATATCTTTCATTAGTATGGAATTAAAAACCAATTATTAAGATATTTTTTAAATTTATTTGTATTGCTTTTAAAGTTGTTTAAAGATGTAATTGTTTATTAAAATATATTATTATTAATTTATTTACAGATGAAATTACTAAGCTGTATCAGTCAACCTTGTATAAAATTTGCAATAGAGATTTGTCACTAAGTGACACTGATGCAGACAATGATGAGTTTGTTATAGTAGATCAGATAAAAAGACAGATAGCCAACATTGGAAATGATAACAGAGATTTCGAAAGGTTGCATGGCACTCTTGTTCGACATGTAAGTTCTCTTTTATTATTAACCTTTGAGTTATAAAAATGTATGTATATTATTTCATAATATTCAATGTAAAAACTAAAACAAAATTAAAAAAAAAAAAATTACCAGAGAATCTTGTTTTAAACATTATAAAAACTTTCTTGAAAAAATGTACAAATGTATATGTTTAACATTTCATTTCTTGGGTTTTAAATGCATTGAAAATAATTATATGATTTTTTTCATCGAGTACTACATGAGTTAATTATAAACTGCTTATTATGTTAACCATATATCCAATAAAATACAAACAAAACATTTAATCTTTTTTAATATATATCTTCTGCATATTTTATTTGGTTAATTTTGTAGAAAACTGCTCTGTTTCTAGTATAGTCATTACTGAAAAAATTCAATGTGTGTTGTTCATCATATCATAAGAAAGGTTATAATAAATTAAGGCTTTGCTATTCGAAATTTTGCTGGGGTTAATTTGGAATCCCATCTTTCTCGGATGTAGGTGTTTAAATGAGCCACCAGTAAGTTTGAGAGTAGTCGAGAAAGTGGGGAAATGTGTAGTTAAAACTATCCTAAACAAAAATTTTGACTATGAGTAATGAATGTTTTAAATTTGCATAAAAATTTAATTAAATACACAACATTATTATATTACAAACAAATATAGTACTAAACAAAATAGACTCTTAGAAATATTTAAATATCCTTTGCATCCATACATATCATCTCGGTTTCATTTTCATTACGTGCAAACTACCAAGCTAAATCAGTATTATTATTACACAAAAGGTTAGTAATCATATTTAGTAAATTTTGTAATTCATCACACATTTTTAGTTTTGTTTCAAACCTTTAAAATATTTAAATACATTTTTATTTTTGGGGAATTTTATTTATTCTTTGATCTTTCAGTCTCAACATGTGCTAGTAAATCGAGCATCAGTTCTCAGCTTCCTGCTGCATTTAAGTGGATCTTCAAAAGTAGAAGCAACAGATAATTTATCTGCAAGTACGTCCACTTTACACCCATTTACAACTACTAATGTTTTTACTAGTACCTCAACTAGAGGGAATATTTCTTTTCCAAAGGTAAGATTTCTTATTGTTGTTAAACAGTTTAAATACTCTAACATGATAATATTATAAGGTGTCGACCGTTTACTTTTTACATGAACAATAATATAGTACTTAGAGATAAATAGTTGTAGGCTTCTACAGTTTCAGCAAACTTATTTCTTCATTCTCTACACATTGTAGTCATACCTGCAACCATAAATTGTACAATATCCTACAAACAAGAAGAGACCATGTCAAGCTTCCTACGGTTGTATACATGCACGCTTGATTCTTCATTCTCTACACATTGTAGTCATACCTACAACCATAAATTGTACAATATCCTACAAACAAGAAGAGACCATGTCAAGCTTCCTACGGTTGTATACATGCACGCTTGATTCTTCATTCTCTACACATTGTAGTCATACCTACAACCATAAATTGTACAATATCCTACAAACAAGAAGAGACCATGTCAAGCTTCCTACGGTTGTATACATGCACGCTTGATTCTTCATTCTCTACACATTGTAGTCATACCTACAACCATAAATTGTACAATATCCTACAAACAAGAAGAGACCATGTCAAGCTTCCTACGGTTGTATACATGCACGCTTGATTCTTCATTCTCTACACATTGTAGTCATACCTACAACCATAAATTGTACAATATCCTACAAACAAGAAGAGACCATATCAAGCTTCCTACGGTTGTATACATGCACGCTTGATCACTATGCTGGATGTCAGAAAAGGAATATGTATTAAATAATAATATCCTGGCATTAGCTGAACATTAAATTAACAACTAATAGGTCTCAATAGTAAACATTAACTTTAATACTTATATAATATTAAAGATTTCTATTATCTTTATTTTTGTTACTTTTATATTATATATTCCAGGCGCGTATCCAAGGGGGGGCAATGGGGCGATCACCCCCCCCCCCAACCCACAAGAACTTTGGGTTAATATCGACAATATATTATTAAATTAGGACTTTCTATTAAATTAGACTTTTACTTAAGTTAACTCGTCTTTTATTGTAAATAAAAAATTATATTTTAATTTTTAATTTGAAAATGTGACGCGTTTCCTCGGCATACCCTCGTAAACGTCTAAACGTTTTAACAACAGATAGCGCTAGTGAAGCTTAATCTCGAACATATTATTTTCAATACGTAATTTTGCAAGCATAATATTTACAGTTCCGGAATTGTTCGTGTTGGAAGAATAACTACTTATAGGCCTATTAATTAATAAACCATTTTTATAATAATAGCTTATTATGAAATTAATAATATTCTCTAGCCATAAGTGTTATCGAAACTCGAATAATTATTTATTAAAAAGTCTAATTTGCTACGAATCTTTATCATGTTACCGATTTCTAACACAAGCGTATAAAGAACTTTTTCTGTTCTATGTTTTACATACACGCACGCGCGTGCACACACACACACACACACACACACACATATTATATATAATTGGCTTGCTTGGAGATCCAAAGATAACCTGTAGTTGAGTGATGTCTGGGTACAAAGGTACAAATATTTTTCAATGCATCAAAACATCAACCACATTTAATTAGTACTACAAACCTACTTTTAATTAGCACTAAATTGGTGACTTTTGATCTTATTGCTTTCTTATTTCCACCCTAGCAATACCAATCCTCTTGCCTAGCAATATAATCCAATTTTCATTCCCTGGTTAATGTTGTTAATTTAAAAGGAATTGGTACCAGAGATATTTTAAAGATAACATACATGAATGTTGACCATTAATATTATACGTAATTGCCACTATTCTTCAACTAAATATTTTGCTTTTTGTGTTTTTTTAGAATGAAGAAAGTATAGAGAAAATATACCCTTCTCCAGGGAAAAATATCTCAATGGCTTCCAGTGTAGAAGATGTCAAACCAAATGTTAACTGGCTGTCTAGTTCTGTAGGGAGAGGTAAGGAATATAATAGAGAAGCATGATGTCTAGTGCAGTTACCATGATCTTTCTTGCTGTCAAAGTTTGGAGACATTTACTTATTTTTTTGGTAGAATGCATGTGTCCCCATTCCATTGGACTCCCTTTTCGACTCATAACTGTCATACTTGTCCCATGTTTCTTCACCAGTTACGATACAATTGTGAAGTTCATTACTATTTTGATTGTTAGTCTTCAAGGAAAGTCAGTGATGCAGCAAGCATTTATTTTTGTGGTCTTCTGTAAGAATTTTCGGTACCCACTTTGTACAAAATTTGGGGTAGCCAAGCTTCTCTACAATGATTTCTTAAACTAATCTGTGATATTTAGAGAAAATGTTTTTAAAGTTCAGTAATCGTGAAATGGTTATTTTAAAACATGTTTTCATTAACAGGTCTTCAGTAACCGTGATATGCTGACTTCTACAGTCCTCACTGTGAACATTGATGCAGCTATTTTTAAAAACAATACATCATTGCCTCACTCTGTTTTCATTTATTTCCATAAACTTTACAAAGTTGGTATTGGATTTCAATTGGCTTTTAGTTTTTGCCAATAAAAACCTGACTAAGCATTTCACAAGTAGCGAGATTTTCAGTTGCAGTTGATACGTCCTGTTGCTACCACAGGTCGATGCGTACTTAGCATAGGAATATTTTGATACAAAATGGCACCTCTAGGCACTGCCACACTTGTCCCTAACGTCTGTTAACTTTCTGGATTCTTCTTGAGAAACAAATACTTTTTCATAAGTAAAATAATTTTTATTGTAGAGAATCGATCGCTAGTAATTATGTTACAGATTGTTTATGTACCGCCACCATACAGTTTATACTCCACAATTCATATACTGTTTATTTTTTATTTAATATATAATCCTTGAATATCAAATACAAATTGAAAGTAAGGCGGTTTCTAAGTTGTTTAGAAATTGTAATAATTTCTGTATGTACACTGTAAATAGCCATCAGTGTAAATATCCAACATTAGTTCATACTTTAGCAAACATTAAACTAATTCAAAATATATTTAAACTAATTTAAAATATTTAAAAAGATAAAAATGATTTCCTAAAGGATAAGAAATGATATCTGTGTATATTGTGTCCATTATGATTGTCTAAGAAAGTGGTGCTCTTGATTTTTTTTTCAAAATATATTTATGTATACCGTAGAGTGTGAATAATTTGTGCATCTTTAATTTGAAATTTCTGATAATTCGAAGTTTTGGGTTGGTTTCTTGAACTTTATGTGCTACCAATGTAAAATAATTATGGATAATTCAAAGTTCAACTTTTCTAATTCAAAGTTATTTGTTTGGATATGGGCTCAAATTCCAGGTCATTAGTGATTGCCTTCCAAGAATTCTCTGCTTTTGATTCAAAGTTTGTTTGGTGCGTAAGTGGTGACAGGAATTCTGCATAAGAGGTGACGGGAATTCTGGATAAGTGATAGTTATCGATTGACGTTCTGCTCAGTCACCTGTTTGTTGTTACAGTATTGTGCTTCTTTTAAGTGAAGATATCCCCCTGCGTTTGTTGAACAAGAAGCCAATATCCGCGTCACTTTAGAAGAATATGTTTATATAGAAAATCAAGTCAAAGTATGTGGAGAACTTTTTGACCAAGACATTTTTGCAGAAGTGAAAAACAAAAAATGCTTAAATGTTGGATTTATAAGGAAATCAAGCTTTATGAAGTCCATAATCCCTATAACGCCATAGGCTCTTCATCATTTGCCGATGTTTTCCACTCCCTAAATGTATTTGAGTATTTTGCAAATATTAATAGAACTAATTCTGCAAGACAATCGGGCATTACAAAATATTTTGACAACCTTGATATTTTTATCTTGCATATCTATCCATAACTTACAGTATATATATATATATATATATATATATATATATATATATATATATATTATTTTCATGTAATTTTCTTGCTAGTGTTGACTGCAGTAGTTTTATCTGCTAATAATTATAACTTTTATAAATCCACTATGCCTAAGTTTATTGCTAATTCAAATTAGAGTTTTTAATGTGTCTGTGGTCTGTTTTTAAATAACATAGACAGACCAGTGACGTGATACCTGAAAATGGCCAAAATGGTCATCGTAAACAAAAAAGTAAAACTAAACTGCTTTTAACCGAAAGCGTATTTAAAAGAGGTATCCAATTTTCATAATTTGAATTTTTGGTTTATTCGAATTTTTTATTAGTGTCCCATCAACTTTGAATTATCCAAACTCTGTGTGTATATTTTGAGTATGTTACTAGAGACTAAGCTATTATATATATATATATATATACTCTTACCTACTTACTTTTTATAACCTTTGCCGTTGTTTATTTCTCTTCCTCAATTGCTAAGTCAGTAAGAAAGTAATGGTTTATCCATTGACTACGAACCTAATTTCATAGACCTGTGCCTCAAGGAATAAACCTCTCAGAGGAACCAACCCCTGAATTTTTGATAAAACCAATTAGCCTCCGATAAGCCCTGTTCAAGCTCCTTTTCGGGTAGTGGAATCTTTGAGAGACACTTGTGATTTAAAGACTATACCTGGATACCTAGTGAACTTATCTTATCTAGAATGAAAACACAGCTAATTGGAAAATATACATTTTTATTTATTTGTTCCAAGGTTCAAATTAATTATTATTGTTTTTATTTAATTTCACAGGATTTTCTTGACTAATTATTTTTTCAAAATTTCATACAACTTGCCATTTAACTAAACATTATTATCTCCTTCTGTTTTTAAATTTTCTTATTATCATTAATTTTACATATAATTTAAATTATCAAAGTTACCATAATTAATTTTGTATATAATTTTGATTAGTAGAGTTAAATTTAACATATTTTAAAATCTGATTCTTTTTCAAACACTTAATATTACTATGTAATGCCTTTAGGCTAGGCCTTGAACAATTAACTTCTTTGGAAGTTATTCATTAGAAATTCACTTAGAAAAAGCCATATAAGATATACATCTTTATACTTAATCCATACATTCCCACAGCGATGGGAATGGAAAGTCAATTTTGAATCTTTATTACTTAAATTTGGGTAACCTAAGAGAGTTGACTAATCAGTCCCTTAGGTTATTCCCATCTTATTTAATTTTGAAATTAAGTTAATATAATTTGAAGTAAAATGTTATTTAAAAAAGAATAATTAAATTGATTATATAACCTTGTACTGTAGAAATCTTTTTATCTTCATTAATGTTGTCATCTGTCGGTCCTGTTACAGCTTCAAGGGTCTTGGTAGGTAGGCGTCTCTCCATAATTTCGGTCAATCTTCTTATTTTCTTTAATTTTGCATTTTGGTGGTCGAAATTTTGTTCTGGGTATATATGAGCCCTTGCTCATATATATCTTCCTTCCCCTGATCACATCGTAGCACTTTTTACTCTGTTTTTAGCACATTTTTTCTTGTCTTGATCGCATGGTACAACAACACGTCTGCTCGCTTTGAGAGCCTAATGCCTTCTGATTCTGGATAGCGTGCCTTTTGTGAGGCCCGTCTTCCCCAATTTCAAACTTCCCACGCCCTAGTATCCATTTTTCAACTTTTGACCAATCAGAAAGCCGTTGCCATGGCAATTGACTTTGTTTGTTCGGAAATTCTGAACTAAGATTAGTTTCCCTTTTTATAAAAGGCGTTTCTGTATTCTGATGTGTCCTTTGCATTTTTACCTTTTATTTAATAACATATTTGACTTTATTTCTTCTCATTTAATTTAATTAACTTTTTAACATTCTTAATCCAAAGTTCGACTGTAGCGCTTTCGTTTCGTAGTGACAAGATTTATAATCAATGCCCTAAGCGGATTTTTCCGAAATCAAATATGACTTCTTCTATTATAACCTAATTTCTTAGGCTATTACACTTTAACATTTAATCTTTACTTTTACATAAATACTATTTTCCCTAGCTAGGCCTACTTTACTTTCCTCACATCTTAATTTACATTCTTTATTCCTGATTATTTTTAAGTACAATTATTTTAATAGCCGGCATCTAGGCCTAGTTTGTTATACTACACAATTACCGTCTTTTTTTTGTTTACATAATTTAGGCTATCCACTTTGAAGTGATAATTTTTCTTATTGCTTATAATTTATGTTTTTTAAGTCTAAAGTTATTTCTAATTTTCTTCATTTTACTATTATTTACCCTAGTTTTAATATTATTATTATTATAATGTTTTAAAATTTTTATATATAAATTTAGTCAATTATTTAACCCGGTTAGGTTTGATTCTGGTATTCTGTACAATTACCCAGATTCTTTGCATCGGACATTCTGGCCGCTGCAATACTCACTAGAAAAATACCACATCTATAAAAACATAAACAACAATTTAATGAACCTACAGACAACATATGCAGACGATGTACTTTTTAAAGACATCATACATGTGGCACAAGAAGAAACATGAATGATGTCAACAAATACCAACATCATGGACCAAACAACCAACCCAGTAAAATAGAGAAAATTAATTCAGTGATTCGAATATGGTCAAGTGACTGAAAGGTACCTCATCACATAAGGTAAAATTATTGCACTTAGTGGTGGAGTAATTGTTTACAATCAACAATAATAACATTTATATATATATATATAAAAATTCATTAAGTTAAGAAAAGTGTTTGTTAAATATTTGAACTTGTGAGATGGTAGTACACGATCGCTACCTAGAAAGGGGTAGCTTATAGTTAATCTTTCGGCCAAAAACCGTTACTGCACGGATCTGTTAAGTCATAAATATTAATAAACCTCGAAAAGTTTCATTGTAGGTAAACCAAGACGTGACTCGATCATTGGAGAGGTGCTTTACTTTAATTCCCACCCAAACCAGTGAAAGCATAGATGAATGTCCTTCTGACAGGCTGGAACAGATTGAGCTCCATAAGAAAGCCAATCAAATATGAAGAGGGGATGAAACCCATATGGAAACGATCCAGAACGAAACACAAAAGGCAGTCAATTTTTAGGACTCGAAAGGGTTAAGATCTAGGACTGAAAGGAATCAAAATACAGGAATCGAGGGGGAAATATGTTCAGAGTTAGCAAAAATGTTAAAATCAAATAAAGTAATGTCGCAATGTAAAAGTATCAAGTGAGATTAATAAGGGAGATTATTAAATAGAAAATGAAGTAAAAGAGGGAGGTTGAAGGGTAATAAGTGAGATTAAAGTAAGGGAGATTATTAAGTAATAAGTTATATTAAGTGAGGGAGAAAGAAAAGTAGTACGAGAAATTTAAAAAGGGAGATAACTAAATAGTAAATGGAATTAATAAGGGAGTGATTTATTAAAGTCAGTTACAGCTTAGAAGAATTTCGAGTGATTAAAAAAAGTGAAATTGAAAGGAAATATTAATAAGTGAATTTGTGCCAAGTGAAGTGAAAGAAGGAACCACACAAATAATAAGTAATAATTTATCTTAAATTTAAAGCTAACTCTTTAAAGTAACATATTAAGAATCTTTTAAACTTTATTAATTCTTTAAAAAGTAATAATTCATTCAATTATAAAATTTATCAAACCAGGTGCAATAACCTATACACACCTTGAGATAATTAAAGACAATTTAAATAGAATTGTTAATTTAATAATAGTTATAAGAGTCTTGATGCCTACCAGCAAAAGTAGAGTTAGTTAAAACTAATCTTATGTAACTACCTGTAAATGCTAACGTTTGAAGTCAGGATTAAATAAATCAGTTATTGTAAAAACAAGTAGTTGCGTATTAATTGTTTTCCTAAGAGTAAATTTAAAGAACGATTAGAGAAGGTATGTTATTACATATATATATATATATATATATATATATATATATATATATATATATATATATATATATATATATATATATATATGTAATAACATACCTTCTCTAATTATATATATATATATATATTCTTGATATTTAACATTATCCATTGTTTTTCCGTTGCACTGACTTTATGAAGTTTATACCGTTCATATATGACGTTATGAACTTCATATATATATATATATTTGTAGATTATGCAACACTGTTTTCTTGTATACACTTATCACTTTCACTTATGTACTTAAACAAGAATCTTACTTGGTATTTATGCGAGCGCTTTCAGAAGCTAGCGAGTGCCTCCATCATCTGGCATACTAAACGTATTTTGGACTGCGGGCTGCGTGAAATCTGCTGTTGACCTTGATGTACCGTTAACTTCTATTTTTAGTTTCACTGCACTGTGCGAGTTTTTAGCATTTGTCTTGGGGTTTATACTGTCTATTAGATTGAATAATTTGTCGTTTTTTGATTTTATTTGTATCTGTTCGTTGATGATGTTATTTTTATTTTTATAAATTTCTAGTTGTTCCCAGATTGTCATTTTGAGGCCTTTTTGAACTTTTTTTATTAGGTGTATGTTTTCTAATGTGGGGAATGTGTGTTTGTTTTTGATTGCGTGTGTGGCTAAGTTTGAATTATAAATTTCCGGTTTGATGTATGCATTGAGGTGTTCTTGATATCTATCTTTTAATTTCTTTTTTGTTTGGCCTATGTATATTTTATTACAGTCTGGGCATTCAATTTTGTATATTCCGTTACTAAGTGTGGGACATATTTCTTCTGGTTGGTTTATTTTGTTGATTATGTTTCCTGTGTTTTTGTAGGCTATGTTAATATTATTGTTTTTTAGTGTTTTAGTTATTCCTTTTATGTTGTATCCTGTGTATGTGAATGTAGCCCATTTTGTTGTTTGTGGTTCGATTTTAGGTTGATTTAATTTTTTTAATATTTTAAATTCTAATTTATCTATAGTTTTTTTATTGTATCCATTTTTTTGGGCTATTTGATATATTATTTGTTTTTCTTTTGTTTTTTCTTCATTTTTTAGAGGCAATTTTAGCATTCTGTATAAAAGTGAGTTATATGCGGCCATTTTATGTTGTGGGGGATGGTTGGAGTGGTTTGGTATTGTATTAATGGTTTGTGTGGGTTTTCTATAAATGGAATATTCAATGTTATTTGTATTTCTGGTCATTGTTAGGTCTAGATAGTTTATTTTATTGCTTATTTCTTCCTCCATGGTGAATTGTATGTTAGGGTGTAAGTTATTGATTTCATTTAGAATGATGTTATTATTTATTGCTTTATTTTGTGAAATGTATAATCCGTTATCGACATATCGTATCCAATGTCCGTTGGGGTCGTGTGTTTTTATGGTTTGTGTGATTAATTCGTCAAGTTTTTGGAGGTAAATTTCTGATATTATACTTGAAAGTGGTGATCCCATTGCTAAGCCGTCTGTTTGTTTATATATTTTATTATTGAATATGAAATAGTTTTGGTTTAGTATGGTCTTTAGGCATTTTGTGATTTGGTTTGTGTATTTGGGGTTGGTTTTAAGGTCAGTTAATTTGTTTTTTATTATTTGGATGGTTTCGTTAATTGGTATATTAGAGTACATGTTTGTGATGTCGAATGATGTGAATTTGGTGTTTTTGGTTATGTTTATTGTTTTTAGTATTTCCGTTAATTCAATTGAATTTTTTATGGTGTATTTATTTTCCAATTTAAGTTCGTGTTTTAGATTTTTGGCTATTGTTTGTGATATTTTATAGGCAGGTGCGTTTTTAAAATTTATTAAGGGTCTTATGGGATTGTTGGTTTTATGTATTTTGATGAGGGCGTTCATTTTGGGGGGTTTTGGGTTGTCTATTGTGTATTGGTAGGGGTTTTTTTGGTTGAATAAATTGTCATTGTTTTTTGCTAACTGTATGATTTCGTTATGGTATTTTTTGGTGGTGTCTTTGTTTAGTTCAATGCAATTGTTGGATTTTATGAATTCTTCTGTTTTTTGGTTGTATTCTGTTTTTGCTATGATAACTGTAGCGTTGCTTTTGTCCGCTTTAGCTGCAATTATTTCGTTTTTGAATAGTTTTTGTTTCAGTTTGTTAATTTGGTTTATTTGTACTTTATTTTCAACGTGATTTCCTTTTTTGAATTTTTTGTTGATGATTTTGTTGACTTCATGCGATGCTATGTTTCTGATATTATCTTGATTTTCGTGATTAATGAGATTTATTGCCAGTTCTGTTTCTACTATGAGGTTTTCTATTGTGTTGTGTAATTTTGGTTTGATGTTGGTTTTTGTGCTATTTTCGAGTATATTTATTTCTTCTTTGGTGAAATTTGTTTTTGTGAGGTTTATAAAATTTGGGTGGAATTGATGGAATGTTGTGATATTGTCCATGTTATTTTGCTTTTCTATTAGTTTGTTAAGTTTAGTTTCTATTTTTTGTTTTTTAATTCTATTAAATTTTTTGCATTTTTCTTGAATTTTGATATATTTATAATGCCATTAGTTTGGTTTAAGTATGTAAGCTAATTCTAGGTGGGTTTTTAAGAGTGTGTTAGTTAATTTGTTTTTCTTTGTGTACAGGTATTTAATTTCATTTTTTATCCATAGAGTTTCAGCTTGTTTAGCCGTTTTTTGTGCAGAACTAGTTTGGTTTTTTATTATTATTTTGGCATATTTTGGTGTTATTTTGTTTTTAATGCATTGTTTATTAAAATGTATATTATGGTTGATATTTATTATTTGTTTTCTAAGTTTTTCAAATTTGTTCAATAGTTTGGTTGCTTGATTACCTCTAAAAATTGAAGAAAAAACAAAAGAAAAACAAATAATATATCAAATAGCCCAAAAAAATGGATACAATAAAAAAACTATAGATAAATTAGAATTTAAAATATTAAAAAAATTAAATCAACCTAAAATCGAACCACAAACAACAAAATGGGCTACATTCACATACACAGGATACAACATAAAAGGAATAACTAAAACACTAAAAAACAATAATATTAACATAGCCTACAAAAACACAGGAAACATAATCAACAAAATAAACCAACCAGAAGAAATATGTCCCACACTTAGTAACGGAATATACAAAATCGAATGCCCAGACTGTAATAAAATATACATAGGCCAAACAAAAAAGAAATTAAAAGATAGATATCAAGAACACCTCAATGCATACATCAAACCGGAAATTTATAATTCAAACTTAGCCACACACACAATCAAAAACAAACACACATTCCCCACATTAGAAAACATACACCTAATAAAAAAAGTTCAAAAAGGCCTCAAAATGACAATCTGGGAACAACTAGAAATTTATAAAAATAAAAATAACATCATCAACGAACAGATACAAATAAAATCAAAAAACGACAAATTATTCAATCTAATAGACAGTATAAACCCCAAGACAAATGCTAAAAACTCGCACAGTGCAGTGAAACTAAAAATAGAAGTTAACGGTACATCAAGGTCAACAGCAGATTTCACGCAGCCCGCAGTCCAAAATACGTTTAGTATGCCAGATGATGGAGGCACTCGCTAGCTTCTGAAAGCGCTCGCATAAATACCAAGTAAGATTCTTGTTTAAGTACATAAGTGAAAGTGATATATATATATATATATATATATATATATATATATATATATATATATATAGATTTTTTGGACTAGGAGACTGACAGACTTACCTTGGTAAGAGTCCACTCTGTAGTCTTGAAATAGAAACACATAAAAGCACTTAAACAATGATATATTTCAACCACACAGTGGTCTTTGTCAATCGAAGAGAAAACACAAAAAGAAATATGAGAGAATGAAATAAAATAATTCTATTTTATTTTATTTCATTCTCTCATATTTCTTTTTGTGTTTTCTCTTCGATTGGCAAAGACCACTGTCTGGTTGAAATATATCATTGTTTAAGTGCTTTTATGTGTTTCTATTTCAAGACTACAAAGTGGACTCTTACCAAGGTAAGTCTGTCAGTCTCCTAGTCCAAAAAATCTAAATAATCTTTACCAACCAAAACTAACCTAAATATATATATATATATATATATATATATATATTATAATGATTTTATAAAACGCAATACAACTATGTTTATTATTATTATTTTTATTATTAAATATTTATTTGAATGATGATATCTATTTCTAGTTAAAACACAAACTCCTGACTAATTTATTCTTTATTATTATTTTTCTAATAATCGTACCCCACGTTGGTGTGCCAAATGTAAAGTATTTATAAAACGCAACGGGGTTTTATTATTTTATTGAATGATATCAAATTTCTATTTAAAACAAAACAAAAAACTACTCAGGAACAATTCATAATTCTTTATTATAACATTTCTTATTTCAACATTTCAAACAATACACAGAACAAAAATTTACAACTTAACAAGTTTTAACAAACTCCGTTTAACTCTTATTTCTTTTGCTTTTATAGTTACACAATTTTAATACCCTTGGCTAATTTTACGATCTCTTAGTATCTCGGGGTTATAGCATGGGCTATATTTTTACTCCTTTTGTTAATTAAATAAATTTTGAAAAACAATATTAAATTTTGAAATTAGTTTTAATAAATATTTTCCCGATTGAAAAACTTTAATTTGGAATAAGCACAAAGGCGAAACTATTTGAACTGGATTAAGTTTTTATTACTATTAATCACAAGATATTCTAATGTACAAAATTAAACTTCCCTATTATCCTAAGAGTCCACTAAAGTTTATTTTTTTATATCGCTATGTACTTAACTTATCAAATAACGGCGAATGGCTGCTTGCTCACACGTAGAATTCCGTTCTCTTTAAATTTCACTTTTTTACACACTTAAATTCGTTTTAGTTCTTTCAAATTATATTTTCACTGTACTATATCTTTTAATTTTCTTATTCCTGTTTAATCTGGCCAAGTTTCCTCACAAAACTGTATAATTTTGACGAAGTTTCTAATCAATAGAATTTTGACTGGTCCTGGCAGATTCGCTACCTTACTCGGCGTCCCACGCCAGTACGACTCTAACTCAACTAAAACTTTGTTTTTTCTTTTAAAATGTTACAAATATGGCGGCCTCCTTCTTAAAAAAAAACATATGGATTATAATTTAGTTCAATTTCTTCTCACTATAGTCGACTGCACACTTGACCTACTTCTTGCTTTCACTTCTGTTTTTACAGCTGATGCAATAACGCGATTGTTTACAATGGCGTTTTAATTTGGTTAAACTTTAGTTGAAACTTACTGTTTCAATTTTCCTTCCTTAACAACCCTTCCAGTGTTTATTTAATTACTATTATTAGTGTGTGAAGTGTCTTTGTGTTTTACTTTTGTAATATTTCGAAATGTGTGTGTTTTGACTGGACTTTTCCAAACATAACCTTACATTGTTTACAATCATTTTTCACTTTTTCCTTCAAGTAATTACTTATGCCCTATTTTACTAATATTTACAATTTTGTTTAACATATAACTATTATTAGATTATCTTGTTTTAAATTTTATTTGATACAACAAATTTCTTTATGTATTTACAGTTCAAATATCTTATTTACTAATCTAGGCTTTTACCTAAATTTAGTTTCAATTTTAACCTAACCAATCTTTTAATGAATTTCTTTTTAAATTTTGTGTGAGTTATTTCTAATATATTCTTCCAATTCTTAAATAATATTATATAGCCCATTCTATAAATGTTACAATGTCCCCTAATTTAATTTAAATTAAAAAAAATATTACTAATATCTACATTACACATTCTTTACATTCTACAAGCTTATTTAAATATACATATATTTTTTTTTTTAATTAAATTTAAATTAACATTTATTTCCTAATTGTACATTTTATTTAATAACTAATTGAACACATTTTTTATTGAGTAAGTACCTCAACACTTTGGCTAACTTATCGTCCATTGTCTTTACTTATTTTATAATTGTCCATTTATACTTAAATCCTACGACCCAATTTTATCTTAATTCTTTAACAATCAAATACTGAGCTGAAAACTTCAAGCTACATATTTCTTAACTTATCTTCTAACAATACAATATACTTATAACTAACATTCAATCAACAATTCTTTAACAATTCTAACAATAAATCATGTTCTGGTATTTACAATTCCTTCCATAATTACTATTATTTTTTATATTTATTACAATTGGAATCCTTCCAATCATAAGTCTGATTCAATATTTATTTAACATATATTCTCTGATACCGTGTCTTTAAATCCCAGCCTATCCGAGTCATAGTATGTCTAGATTTGGTCAAATTGGTTATAACATTTCTCTTTCCCTTATTTCTGTTTATTCCTTGTTTATTATTTATCTCATATTTATTTTGCTTTTAGCTTCATCTAACTCTCAGTTCTAAGTTAGTATTTTATCTCCCCTTCCAATCTCACATCCAGTTCAATTATTTTCTTATATTATTTCAGTTTATTTTGTATGAAGTTTAACATCTAATATTTTTAAAGGTTGCAATTTCATATCCTCTATTTGATCATATCTATAGTTCCTTCGATTACACTATCCCTATATCAACGAATATAAATTTTGTTTTAATACTTATTTATCAACGCAGATTCTCCCTTACAATACGACGAAGTTTAAATACACAATTACCATATTTTTATTACAACGATGCTTCAATATTTATTAACATAGATTCATCTTTATCTTTATTCATATTCGACGAAGTTTCCAATAAATTATCGTAGATATAGTTACCATCCCTTAAAACTTATCTCCTGCTAACGTTTTCTTATACACATAGTCACCTAGAGTTTATTCATATTGCTTCCTTTACCTATATTTAATATCTCCCTTCCTCTTTTATTTTTATTTTCCAATATCCAGTTCTCCTGGATACATGTCATATTACTGCCTGTGTCTATTAATGCCTGTAAACTTGTTTCCTCTATTTAATTTCTATTCCTGGGTTTCTTATTTTCTTAGTTTTCCGATTGACTGTGGGCACCATACTCTTTTCCTGTCCCCACGCCTGTCCTTGCCTTAACACCGTTTACATCTCCATTGTATCTCTCGTCTGCTTCATAAGTTCTATTTTCTCTGTTATTCTCATATTTAAATTCCATCTCCCATTTTCCAAACTCGAGTTGTGTCTCCACATTCATTAACATATCCGTACCTCTGATAAATTTTCTCAATAAGCCTTGTACCACTAATCCTTGAGACGGATATTTAACTCCTCCTATTTCTCCTATTACCATCTTCATTTTATTAAGCTTTTCAATCTTCTTATTTGTCGCGGTTTGAATGGTTAAATTTTTTATTTGCCATATTTCTAATTTTCCCATTTTATTTCTATCTCCTAACCTTCCTTGCTCTCCTAATATTTTCTCCCTTACATCTTCGACTTTCCTAAAACGTTTATCTGTTATCTTTCTTTCTCCTATCACCTTTAATTTCAACTCTCCTAACTCTTCTGTGTTTTTCTTTGTTATATTTTCTACTTTCTCTACCTCTTTTTTATTAATTTCTATCACATCAGCTATTATTTCTTTTGTTTCTTCCAAACTTGTCTTAATCTTCTCCTCTAATTCTCTATCTTTCTCCTCTAAGTCTCTTCTCACATCCTCTATTACAGTATTATCCTCTGTCCTCATATCCTCTATCATTTTCCTATTTTCCTCCCTTATTTCCTCTTTTATGGATTTCAAATCCTCCTTCATCCCTCTCATTTCGTCTCTATTTTCCTTTAATTTTTTGTTTATTTCCCTCATATCCTCACTGATATCTTTCATTACCCCTTTTATTTCATCTATCTTATCTAATTGTCTATTTAGATCCTCTCTCCCTTTTTTAACTCATTTCCATGAGAGTTCTCATCATCTCCCTTAAATCTTCATTCTCATTATTTCCCCGTTTTTTTTGTTGGGTTTGCATAGGTGGTAGTCCCCTAGCTTCTTCTACCTCGATGTTTCCTATTGGCATATCTGTGCCTTCCATTTCTTTCATTTCCAAACTCGTCCCTTTTTCCTGGTCCCCTACAACTACCAGCTCGCCTATAATATTTTCTTTTTTTTTTTTTTTATCTGTAAGTAACTTATTATACAAACATAAACAATTTTTTTATATATACTATAAACCTAGCCTTGACTCTATTCAACTCAGTGTTTAATTTTACAAAATTTTTCTAAATCTATTTCCAGTTCAAATGTTTTTCATATAAAAAGTTCTAAATTAATTTTGTTTCAAAATCTCTCTAAATAAATTTTATCTCTTATTATATCGAGCTCCCACGTTGTTGCGCCAAATATAATGTTTTTATAAAACGCAATACAACTATGTTTATTATTATTATTTTTATTATTAAATATTTATTTGAATGATGATATCTATTTCTAGTTAAAACACAAATTCCTGACTAATTTATTCTTTATTATTATTTTTCTAATAATCGTACCCCACGTTGGTGTGCCAAATGTAAAGTATTTATAAAACGCAACGGGGTTTTATTATTTTATTGAATGATATCAAATTTCTATTTAAAACAAAACAAAAAACTACTCAGGAACAATTCATAATTCTTTATTATAACATTTCTTATTTCAACATTTCAAACAATACACAAAACAAAAATTTACAACTTAACAAGTTTTAACAAACTCCGTTTAACTCTTATTTCTTTTGCTTTTATAGTTACACAATTTTAATACCCTTGGCTAATTTTACGATCTCTTAGTATCTCGGGGTTATAGCATGGGCTATATTTTTACTCCTTTTGTTAATTAAATAAATTTTGAAAAACAATATTAAATTTTGAAATTAGTTTTAATAAATATTTTCCCGATTGAAAAACTTTAATTTGGAATAAGCACAAAGGCGAAACTATTTGAACTGGATTAAGTTTTTATTACTATTAATCACAAGATATTCTAATGTACAAAATTAAACTTCCCTATTATCCTAAGAGTCCACTAAAGTTTATTTTTTTATATCGCTATGTACTTAACTTATCAAATAACGGCGAATGGCTGCTTGCTCACACGTAGAATTCCGTTCTCTTTAAATTTCACTTTTTTACACACTTAAATTCGTTTTAGTTCTTTCAAATTATATTTTCACTGTACTATATCTTTTAATTTTCTTATTCCTGTTTAATCTGGCCAAGTTTCCTCACAAAACTGTATAATTTTGACGAAGTTTCTAATCAATAGAATTTTGACTGGTCCTGGCAGATTCGCTACCTTACTCGGCGTCCCACGCCAGTACGACTCTAACTCAACTAAAACTTTGTTTTTTCTTTTAAAATGTTACAAATATGGCGGCCTCCTTCTTAAAAAAAAACATATGGATTATAATTTAGTTCAATTTCTTCTCACTATAGTCGACTGCACACTTGACCTACTTCTTGCTTTCACCTCTGTTTTTACAGCTGATGCAATAACGCGATTGTTTACAATGGCGTTTTAATTTGGTTAAACTTTAGTTGAAACTTACTGTTTCAATTTTCCTTCCTTAACAACCCTTCCAGTGTTTATTTAATTACTATTATTAGTGTGTGAAGTGTCTTTGTGTTTTACTTTTGTAATATTTCGAAATGTGTGTGTTTTGACTGGACTTTTCCAAACATAACCTTACATTGTTTACAATCGTTTTTCACTTTTTCCTTCAAGTAATTACTTATGCCCTATTTTACTAATATTTACAATTTTGTTTAACATATAACTATTATTAGATTATCTTGTTTTAAATTTTATTTGATACAACAAATTTCTTTATGTATTTACAGTTCAAATATCTTATTTACTAATCTAGGCTTTTACCTAAACTTAGTTTCAATTTTAACCTAACCAATCTTTTAATGAATTTCTTTTTAAATTTTGTGTGAGTTATTTCTAATATATTCTTCCAATTCTTAAATAATATTATATAGCCCATTCTATAAATGTTACAATATATATATATATATATATATATATATATATATATATATATATATATATATATATATATATATACGAAGTTAATATATTACTATTGTAAGTAATTTTATCCACCATTAAGTGCAATAATTTTACCTTGAGTGATGAGGCACCTTTCGGTCACTTGACCATTGTCGAATCACTGATATTTTTCTGGTGTAGATGTTCGGTCCGTGATATTGGTATTTGTTGACGTTA
>JBAIZL010000376.1:2817500-2962500 GCA_036971475.1 Prosapia bicincta | reverse complement strand
TATTGAATTTCTCGGTTACTAGATGTTCCTACTAACATAATCTGAAAGAGTAATTCAGTATTATTAAAACACTCAACAAAAACTTTAATATAAACCTAACATCTAATAGTTAACACTTCCTGATACTCCAGAAACTACAAAAAGATTGATTCCATTAGCCTACGAAAAGCACACTTTATTCTGAGTTCTAGACTTTCAATCCTTAACTGGGTTTTGAATGACCAGTTGGGTCAATTTAACTTACATTTGCTGATGAAAGATGGTTGCACCTTAGTTGTCATGTTTCTCAACAATTTGAGCTGGCCACTATAAATGTGTTAACTATACCAATACCAAAATGCGAGTGCCCCTGAACGCCAGAACACACAGTCCTCACTAACACAAAGGCAGAGGATTAGGGAGGACTGTATTCCTTCTGGCGTTTTTTTTATTAGTCACTTTGTGGTACTTCCTTGATCAAACTCTAATTTTTTAAAATTTGATAACAGGCTTTAGAAAGTTTAGCATAAATTAATTCTGCACATCATTACGAGAAAATTGGTACCAAACAATGTATAGTGTATAATTTATTAAGAAAAATATTAAAATTGTAATTTAATTAATTCCTTAACTAAAGGAAAACTCTGTACTTAATAAGTTAAAGTGACTAATAACTACTAAAGTAAATCAAAGATTGTTTGGTGTCATTTTTCTTGTAGTTTTAAAGAGAATCAATATTTATTAACCATTTTTAGTTAACATTGCAGCTTAAAAAGATAGAGTTTGGTTAGATGATACCACTAAATGACCAATGGAGTGGAAATATGGCCAGTTGTGGGTCTCTCCAAATTCTCTGCGCTCGTAAGGGTGAGTGCGTGCGTGCGAGAGAAACTGACCTGGTGTGTAGGTGGATTAGGATTTTGTTATTGGTATAGAAAGTATATACAAGGAAAATCCCATAATAATATAGAAAAAAAAAGATCAAAGTGTTGCCATTGCAATTTAGAGCTGCATTATTTTGCCATTATGGTGAAGTTGATAATGAAGTTGTAAATAGGGTTTACAAAATATAGTTTAAACATTGCTTTATGTATTTTTTCCAGATGTATTTGAAGTGTCTGAAATAATGATTATTCAAGAGTTACTTTTCTGTTTCCGAGGTATTGAGGGAAACATTATTAAAATGGATGCAAACCAGGGATTCAAACTCGATGTTATGGTGAGTAAACTAATTATCATTTATAATTTACCCAAAAAGTGGTAAGTTTAAGTCAACTTGTGATAAAATCAAGACTGAAAAGTATTCGGTTCTATCTTGCTACTGTAATCAAAATATTGTTGACTCTTTATCATTCTGTATTTGTTTGTAATTTTATTCATTTTATGTTCAAAAATCCTTTTTAAATAAGCTTTCTGTATTTTCCTTGACCTTATGAACAAATTTTATGTTTTGTCATTTAAAATTTGTATTCTAAAATGTCTACTGGCTCTTGATGACATGTCATTTATGCTTTTTGACTTTTTTTTTTAAATTGTTTGACATGTTGGTGATTATTAGAATATGAGTGTCTTAGCTTCTGCTTTGTCACTTCAGTTGGTAATGGTAAAAATAATTTGAAGAAATATAATTATATATGTTAACACAAAATTTGATATTTGAATATTTGATGGTTAAAATCTTTACCAAAACAGATGATTTTTTTGAAAAATTTGAACCGTTTCAAAAATATACAGGGTGTTTCAGGAGGAATCTGCCATACTGCACCTTATTCTAGCTTATTCCTCTCATCAAAATAATGAAAAAAGTTGAATATAAAAATGGGTCCAGAAATGCTTCGTTGGTGAGTTATACAGGGTTAAAGATTTAACTTGAAATTCAGTCCCCTCAGTGAAATTAACTCAGACTGAAATTTTTAGGGTGTTAATTGAGTTTGTTAATTAGATATGTATTGTGAAAAATGAGCTGACAAATCATATACAAGCTGTCTTAGATCTCCAATAGTTTAAGAGAAAATTGGGGTAAAGCAAAAAAGGTTAGTGTCGAAAACACAATATTTTGGGTTTGGACTACAATAACTCTGTTAAATTACATATAAACAAAAAAAAATTTCATTGCAATTTGTAGAGAATTTTATTCTGAAAAAAATTAAGCCAATAAAACGGAATATTATCCTTTTAAATTCAATTTTATTAAGGATCACACAAAACTAAAAATTATGAAAATCCCGCATTGCTAACAAAGTAACCTTATGTAAAAAGGCATGCCAATGTCTCTCAAAAAAAATTTGTTACAAATTGAAAATTTATTAAATAAACTACAGTATTAATCATGAAATTACGTATGAAAAGATCTGCTCAAATTGCCCACCTCCATTGTTAATACACATTTGCCTGATGCGGCGATTTTAAGAGACCATTGGATTCTCTAACATTATCGGACTGTTTTTTATTTCTCGGGCAACAGTTGTGATTCTGTGTAAAAGCTCATTTTATTATCTGATTTTTTATCATACGCTAATGTCTACATGTGTTCTTAACCAAAGAACTCTAAGGGCTTCAAATTGGGGGATCCCTTAAAAAAAACTACTCTGTTTTTATTGTCTTTATTTACATTTTTTTTTTTAGAATAAAATTCTCTACAAATTTTACTTATCATTTGCCTTTGTTTATTGGGCAATTTAACGGAGTTGTTGTAGTCCAAACCCAAAATAGTGTGTTTTCGACCCTAACCTTTTTTGCTTTACCCCAATTTTCTCTTAAACTATTGGAGATAGAGTTCTGGGACAGGTTTTATACGATTTGTTAGCTCATTTTACATGATACACGTCTAATTAACAAACTCAATTAACGCCCTAAAAATTTCAATGTGAGTTAATTTCACTGAGGGAGCTGAATTCAGGTTAAATCTTTGACCCTGTATAACTCACCAACGAAGCATTTCCGGACCCATGTTTATATGATTTTTTGTCATATTTTTGGTGAGAGGAATAAGCTTAGCAGGATGTCAGATTCCTCCTGAAACACCCTGTATAAACATTGAAACTTGAAAATTTTCTTCCAACAATTTATAAAATAAAACTGCTAGTTTATTTAAATATTTAATAGAAACATCTAAACCAGTTGTTTCAAATTTCTATAATACATTTATTATAATTTTATTTTAAGTCATAACTTGAACAACATTTCTCTTGAATCGTTACACCTTAGTAAATCTCTATTTTTAAATGTACTTCAAGTCAAGAGTTCCTCAGCCTCACTTGGTACGACATCTGATGGAGTTAGGCTATTTACACAATCAGGTTAAGGCTCTTTGTAGAGATTTAGAGAGCAGAGGTGCAGCAGCACAAGGGTTAACATCAGCAATGAACTCTGAACTCACTTTGTATTACCAGTCTATTGCCAACTTTGAAACCAAAGTGAGTATATTTATACTTATCTAACTTACTCAGTTTTTTAAAATTTTTTGCCAGCAAAATATAATGTGAATAATACAATCAAAATTTATGTATTTAATTAATTTTTTAAGTTTTTTCTTTATTCGTATTTTTCTATACTACACAAGAATATGAATATAAAATAATAAGAAAGGAATTATAATATATATCCAATTTTAACTAAATGTTCTGCTTATGAGTTCACATTAGAGTTGGTGTATAATTTTGTTTGTAAGAAGAAACATGTTTTTTATTCAGTTTGTTAAATATTGTATACAAAACAAATAAAAGACATACCCAAAGTCACAAATTAATCATTTATTGACTCATACGTGTTTCAATGGCAAAGTCATCATCATCAGTGAGTGTTGCTACTACAAAATCTAACTTACGACTGTGGTTGTAACTCTCACTAATGATGATGACTTTGTAATTGAAACATGTAGGAATCAATAAACGATTAATTTGTGAGTTTTGTGTATGTCTTTTATTTATTTTAACATAACCTCACAAGCTAAGTTCAAAGAATATTTGTATACAACTTTTAATTTCTTTCAAAATCTCCACATAGCTAAATTTATTTAATTCTAACTTTTCCACCTTCATACTCTTTGAAGTATTTAACCAAACCCTCGACATTTTGCCTGTTTATTTTTGCAACACTGCTGATGGCTCGCAACATGGGTTGTGGTTAAAAGCCATAATCTTGAGCATATATTTTAAATAGTCCCTACCTACTACTTTTTCTTTATCATATACAAGAGCTGTAATTGCAATTACTTCAGAGGTTAATTAAATGCCTATAGTTAATTTGACCAGTTTATCCGTATTTTCTTCCTGTTAGGCAGAATTTTCTCCCAAGATTTGGCAAGTATACTACTTGATCAGATCTCATTAAGAAAGATGACATTACCATAGGTATTTAAAATCTTGTAAAACAATTTCCAGTTCTGATTATTAATTATTTGTTATTACTTGAGAAATATTACACCAAATTGTAATCAAATTATACTTTATCAATTTTATAATGATTTAAACCAAATTTGTTGATATACATCATTAAATTTTACAGGCTGGATAGGTATATTTGCAATAGAATGTTTGTATTAACATTGAATCTCAGGATCCAGGGTGACTATTACTTAATCAGTTTTATAAACGTTTATGACTATCCAAACTCATAAACTACTGTAAAAGTGATTAATTAAGTTTTACCGGACGTAATAGACTACAAAATTCAAGAGTGACTATGAAGCTAATAATCTCAGTAAATGAAGCTCTTATTTACCCCCAGTGAAAAGATCATTAAAAAGTAAAAATTTTCAAAACTAAATCTTACTGTAAAATATTAAGGATGTTTGATCTTTTCGCTATTCAATTATGGTTTTATTTATAATTCTTGTAATTTTAGTTGATTGTTTTTATTTTAAGTACTATCTAGTGAAGAAAATGTGTACTAAGATATCCAATTTGTTTTATATATACGACAAACTATTTATTAAAAATCTTATTTTTAAAAATTATAATTTCAAAACTATGTTTTTTGTTTAAAGGGGAAAAATACCTTTTTTTTAATCACAATATATTTTAATTCTACTAAATTCCAAATATGTATTTCAATAAGCCCAAATGTCTATAAAAACTATTTATGAATAAATATTTTAAAATTTTGTGTTTTAAGATTTTGTGTGTAATATTTTAAAACATTGTGTAATGCACAAATCAACACCACATGAAGGACATCTGCTATCTAGTGACGAAAATGTGTATTAAGATAGCCAATATGTTTTCCATATGTGATGAACTACAACCAGAGCCCATATTAGTTAATTTAAATACATGTAAACCTAATTACAGACTATGCCCATCTTGAGTCCGCAACATAATTAAATGCAAGGTTCAGATTGTAACTAACTTTTGTATTAACATAGCTCGCCGTGAATTCTTAGTGTTAATTTGTTCAGTAAGGGAAACATCAACTATAGAATAGAAAGTAGATTTACTACACACAATATTTTTGTAACCTGATTAGAACCGAACACTGAAGATACTTAAGTGAGAGGGTAACTGTTGATGGCTAAGCCTACCCTAAGGGCGCGGCCATACAGAAGGCAACTGGTGACGGCAACGCAACACAAACTTGAGTTGCTATTAGAAAAGTTGCTAGTCGGTTTACATGATTGTTGATATGAAGTTGCTAGTTTAGTTGTCAGTTATGTCATCATCAGAGGAAGATTGTCTATATTTTAAGAAAGATACTACAAAAACGTTACCAAAAAAAAGACAATTCTATGTAGGCCTACACCTATATAACGTTATTTATGCGAGACAAAGTCAATATAACGATGTGCAAAATTCCCGATATTACCCAGACCAATTGTTTAATTATTATCGTATGAGCATTAGCAGCTACGACTACCTTTTAAGTCATGTATTTTAGATCATCAAGGAAAAAAACAAATAATTGGCGAGAAAGATGGAGAAATAAATTTCAGCTGGAGAAAGATTAACAATAACACTCAGCTAACGTTAATTTATGTATTTATTTTTAGGTATAACTGCAAAACTTAAAATAACGTTACATTACAATGAAATAAAAATTAGTTTTTAAACAAATGAAATTTTATAGTTCAAGTGCCGATTTTATATATTTTGAACAAATTGATTATCATTTAAATACGGCATCACCTTTGAGAAATGGATACACAACACAACAAATATTGCTGGCAACTGAGAAACGAGTTTACAGCATGTCGTGACCGGAGCTACACTAGTTTCTGTGTCACTCGCTAGTCCGGTTGCTATCACTTCTCTATGAATATGTGCATGCCACTCCATATGCTGTGAAAAAGCAACTCAAGTTGCGATCACCAGTTGCTTTCTGTATGTCCGCGGCCTAATCTCTCATTAGTGATAACTTATACTCATTCTATACAACTAATTGTTATTTGGCTTTACCACGAAACTGTCGAAATCGATCCACAGTTTATTTCTAAATAAATTCTGTGGCTTGTAAGAAGTGCTAAGGTCTATAACAAGTGAGAATAAACTCTGTATATATCTGGGGTATGTACCCTGCATTTAGTAAACTATTATCCTTTATTTTCAAAACTTAGTTTAATCAGAACAAATCATACTGTAATTAAATGATACTTGACTATGTAATCACTTAGCTAAGTATCATTTAATTATAGTTTATCAGTGGATTCAAGATGATTACAACAAGCAAGTTAAATCATACTGTTTCCAAAATGATCTGATTATCCGAAATCTGTATAAACATATTCAACTATTCTTGGCAAAAAAATTTACTGATTAATTATTACAGTGAAATATTAGTATATTAATAATAATATTTTAAATAATATCAAAATTTTAAAAAATTAACTTCTATAATTAGTGGAATTGTCATTTTTACATGTCGTAGTATAAGGTTAAAAATATAAATTTTTCATTACAGCTTCAGCTGCACAATTTTGTCCATGAAGATTCACCAATGTCAGAAGAAAACATGAACAACTCCCTTCCACTGACCCTTCGTAGGTTGTTGGTGTGGGCAGGAAAAGCTCTCTGGCAGTTGCAAATCCTTTGTGATATTTGCCGAAATTGTTTAAATAAACGAGGCGGTGCTTTGATTTCTGCTGCTTACTTGTTCCTACACCACGGAGATCAATCTGTGCAGCAAACTGTGACTAAAGTTCTTTCTGGTGTAAGTGGTTCAAAGATTGTCCATACAAATAAAATTATTTATAATTTAAAATAAGTACCTTTTTTTATAAACTGAAGAAACAATTTAATGATCCTATTTAAACAATAGATGATTTGTATATATTGCCTTTTCATTATTTATTTTCATTTGTTATTTTAAATTCAATTTATAAGTATAGGCAGTAAATTAATCCTTGGGCCATTTCCTCTAATTGATTCCTCTAATTATCTATGCATCTTAATCACGAAGATGGAATCAATTAATATGAATCTTAAAGATCTCTAGCTGTTTCGATGATAGAGCACAGATTAGTTCTGACTGAAGAGGAACAACAAATATAGTGGAAATAAGTTCAATTTTCACTCAACACATCTGTTTTTTCAGATTCTCTGAATAATATGTGACAACATATTGTCCAATTTCTGACAAATATTGCCATTATGTTGCCATTAAGTTTTAGACTACTTAAATAACTATCAATCATAATACATATTAATATTGTTATTGATTTATTACTTATAAAGTAAATAATTATTTATTTATACAGTAATACCTCGACCTACACTACTCTGTCTTACGCAATTCCCAAGCTACGCGGATTTAAATCATGCTGTCCAAGCTGCGCAGAAACTGGCCTGTTCTGGAATAAAATCCCTAAACTAACGTTTATAGCCCATAAAGAGAATATATTTCCAGGTTTTAAGGTTGCCAAAGACCGATTGACAGTGGTTGGCGCAAATACAGCTGGTGACTGTAAGTTGCAAGCTCTCATGATTTATTGCTCAGAAAATCCAAGGGCATTAAAAAACATTTCTACAGCTAGCTTGCCCATGATTTGGAAGTCGAATCGAAAGTTTTGGGTGACAGCTTCCCTTTTTGAGGACTGGTTTGGTCATTTCATAACGTTATTTTCTGTCTAAACGAATTCTTTAAATCGAATTCCTAATAATTGCAATGCTCCTGGTCATCCTACTACTACTTTAACTAGTTTCGACACAAGCGTAAAAGTGATATTTTTGTTACTAAACACAACTAGTTTGCTTCAACCAATGGATCAGGGAGCCATCAAAACATTTAAAGCTTATTACAAAAGAACATCATTTGCACATCTAAATGAAGCAATGAGACAGAGAACAACGATCTCTCTGTTGAAGATTTTTGGAACAATTCAATGTTTTAGATGCTTTGAGAATCATTGGATAATCTTGGAATAAAATTTCACAAACAAACTTTGAATGGCGTTTGGAAAAAGGTGTGTCTATTTTTTTCGCCACTGAAACTCAAACAGAATCAGTGCCAGAGTGATGAAATTGCTGATGTGATTAAAGATGTCGGTTTTGCCAGACAACTAAATTTAAAAGTGGATAATGATGACGTTCAAGAACTGCCAGATTTACAGAACCAGGTGCTGACAACTAATAGATGAGCTCATAGAAATGCCTGAGAAAGAGCAACACCTTAAAAACGCAGATTCTTTAGACCCAGTTGACGAAGAAGATGAATTGACGGTTAGAAACTTGACAAAAGGCCTTAGTTTAGTTAAACGAGGCTTACAAATTTTGGAAAACATAGATTCCAACGATAAGGGTATTTCTGGCACAAAACATAAAAAATAGCGAATTACGAGGAAATTCTGTGTGGCACAAGAAAAAACCTTCAATTTGTCAAACGAATTTACTAGATTTTATGAAGTCTATGTCAAAATAACTTTTTTTTTATTCTTCTTCAAAATTAATTCTTTGGAATATGTATGTATATAATATCATTTTTTATTATATTATGTATTTAAGATTTTTATACACACACATTTTTCTTCTAAATTATTAGTTAATTAGAACTTTGGCCCCAATTAAACATAATTCCTACGTAATTGTTTATAAAGTTATACCATGACTTACGCAAATTTTACTTATACATTATCGCTCGACCACCTATCACGTAAGTACGGAGTATTACTATATTCAAATTTATTCACTGAGATAATGTTTGCCCTTCTCAAAGATTAAATCGCCATTTTCTTGTCTATTAATGAACAGTAACTGTCTTTACTTTAACTTTATTTATTTACTAAACACTTGTAAATATTTACAAACTTGCTTATAGTAGTGCTTACTTATATTTGTTGAGGGTGCCCGTGAAAATGGAATCAACAAATATGATATTTATTTATTTAATGTATGATAATAACTATTTAATGTGTTTAAGGTTAATGCCAGATTACAACAAATTCATGCTACTAGAAATGCACTCTACTTTCGATTTTTTATCCAAAAATCCATTTCAACAGCTAAAAATTTAATAATCTAATAATAAACTTTTTTTAACATTCATAAACAATACTTTTAACATAATAAAAAGCATATATTACATTATTCTTAATAAATATTAACATTTACTTTTTTTACAGGTCAAATTGCACAACTAAACAGTCAAATTTTGATCACAATTTGACTTGTCTAGTAGTCCAATTTAATTGTAAATGTTAATATTTAATAAGAATATTGTAATATTTGATTTTAACTATGTAAAAGTATTGTTTATGAATCTTAAAAACTGTAAATTATGGTTTAATATTAAATTGATAAATTTTTAGCTTTTGAAAAGGATTTTTGGACTGAAAACCGAATCGTAGAGTGTATTTGTAGTAAGCATGAATTGGTCTGAGATCTGTCATTAACCTTAAACACAACAATAATAATCATAAATTTCTTAATTCTTTGTCATTCCTTCTTGATAACACAAGTTTTTAGTAGATTCTTAAGAGATCTAAATAAACCTACAAACTGGATCTAAAGAACAGATTTTATGTTCAGTTTTTTTCTGAACGTATTAATTTGTTAAACATAAACATTATTACATTAAAAGAAGTAAACACTTAATCAAAGTTCAAGTGATTTTATAGGAAATAGTACTAACATTGTGAAAAGCCAAATATCACTTTCATAATCATTTATTATTGCTTTAATGTTAGTTACACAGTTAAAGTAAACTGCATTACAATAATGATAAAAGTGCATTAATTAAAGTGATTTTAGTAGATAGTTGCTACCTTGTTAGAATGAATTATTTCCTGTAATATAATAGTAATGATAAATGTTTTTGTATTTATAAAAATTACCTAAATTTATTGAGCCTATTTAATGCTAATTTCTTAACTTGTTAAACAAAAAAGTAACTATTCTAAATATAACTCTCCAAAGTCACTTCTAAAGTATTTTTATATCCCTCTAAAACTTGAACTACTAAATTGTACACCTTTATAAAGAGATTAAACATTTCTTTAAAAGTAGCTCTTAACAAGAAAAGTAGATCAAGTGGTAACCAAAACTTAAGTATTCCTAACATAGGAGAAATAATAAGTAATTCTAAGGTTTTTTATATGGGTAAAGCTGTTGCATTTACTTAACTTTCTTGCATAATTGAATTAATTGAAAACAGAGATTTAGATAAAATATGATCCTTTTGGTCATAAATTCACCTTTTATGGATATACAGTCGGCACCGCTTATTGTGATCATATTTGTCAGAAGCATATTTGATAACAATAACCGAACGATAACAATAACCAAACGCTTAATCACGATGTAGTCTACAGCCGTACTGCATTGAACTCACTGTATTATTGCCACAACTGTTTGTTCTGAACGATATGTAAGCCTATCATTACATCAAGTAATTCTAATTGTGTAACACTATAATTAAACTGTACTTACCAAATTTTGATGCTATTCCGGACAGTTTTATGTACAGTAGTAGAATTTCTGTAATTTAGTTTTCTACTTGTTAAAATTAGTGGGCATATTTCATGTCAGTTTATTTTATTCGACTGTAGATTTTTTTTTAAACACTGAATCTAGCATAATTGAAAAAAATACAGTATATAGAACTACGTAAAACACGATCAAAACATTTTAACACATAAAACTTCATTATAAAACACTTCAATCTTATTTACACTTCAAATTTACATTTACTTTTTCTCGAAGAATTCCTCTATATGTGACTGTCTGTAGTCTTCTCGTAAAATATTGTTTATAAATTGTTCATATTCATAATGTTTGTTGAAAGTTTCTGCTTTTTGTTGAACAAACTGCCTTAGAATCTCAAGAGCTTGGTGAACTTCCTGCTTAAATCTTTGCGGTACACATTTATCATTTTCGTCATCATCGGTGCCTTCTTCTTCTTCAGTAACTTTTGATGTTGAAGCAACTACCTCACAAATATCGTCTTTAGTTATTTCCGCTGCTGTTTCAATACTATCGTCAACTTCCATCCACTCAGTATATTCTTTTAAGGACAAATCGAAAGGCTTCAAGTTCTCTTCAGAGTCTTCCTCAGATGTAGCTTGCTCTCGATTTTCTTCAACAAAAAAGCCACCTTTTCTAAAGCAATTTTTCACAGTTTTTTCAGAAACTTCATTCCAAGATTTTGCTATCAGATGAATAGCATTGAGTAAAGAAGTTTTTTCAGCCAATTCATTTGAGGTAAGGGTTTGAAATTCATCCATATTTCTATAATTCTAGCACGCATCTCTCGTCGATAAAAACTTTTGAGATTTTTAATTATGCCTTGGTCACATGGCTGAATAATTGATGTAGTATTGGCCGGAAGGTAAATCACTTTGATGTGTTTTAGCGTAGTGCTTATGTCATTATGTGCAGTGCAGTTGTCTAGTAGAAGGACAATGTTGCGTTTGAGGCTGGTATCCCAATTAGTCAGCCATTCATTAAAAATTTTTGATGTCATCCAAGCATTGGAGTTTGAATAGTATTCAACCGGTAGCTTTTTGATACCTTGAAAACAACGTGGATTTTTAGATTTACCGATAATTAAGAGTTTTTCTTTATGGCCAACCATGTTAACACAACACAAAACAGTTATTCTTTGTTTACATATTTTACAGCCGTTAGCAATTTCATTTTTAAATAAGTAAGTATGTTCGGGTAAAGCACGATAATAAAGTCCTGTTTCATCTGCATTGTATATGCAGCTAGAAGAATACTCGGCCAAAATCTTTGGCCATTCGTATTGTAACCAGTCCTCAGCTCCAACAAAATCAGCATTTTTTTTTCACCACACGTTTTCTTGTAAACAATGTTTTCCCTTTTCTTCCATCGATTGAACCATCCATCTGTGGCTTTAAAATCCTGTTTTCCTATTTTTTTGGCAAGATCCTCAGCTTTTAGACGCATTAGTGGGCCGTCAACTCAAGCATCTTTTTCGCGAACATTTTTAAACCACAATTTCAAAGCTGATTCCACTTGCGGATCTTTCCCAGAACGATGTCTTTTGTTGTCAACATTTGCATTACACTTTGATAATGACAAGATTTTTTCTTTGTTGTTCAATATTTTACATAAGAGAGGTTGAGAAACGTC
Source organism: Prosapia bicincta (assembly GCA_036971475.1). Taxonomy (NCBI): domain Eukaryota; kingdom Metazoa; phylum Arthropoda; class Insecta; order Hemiptera; family Cercopidae; genus Prosapia; species Prosapia bicincta. Next base: position 2,950,000 of record JBAIZL010000376.1, on the reverse strand, counting down.
AAGTTGAGAAGCAGCATTTCTTTGACTCATTTTTGGTAATTTACTGTACCTATCTAGAATATCAAGTTTTTGTTTAAGACTTAAATCGCATCGTTTCTTTTGAGATTCGGACATCTTGCTATACTGTCCTTTGAATCTTCAAGTGACACTAAACTCTACAAAACAAACGAAAAAGATCTTTAAAAATTAAGTTATGTAAAATCACACTGAAATACTGTAATAAACGTTCATAAAAATTCACTGTTAAAAAATACAGTAGGACTGTACTGTAAATGGCTCAGTAGTAACATCAACTAATGTTAACAAACAACTAAAGACAACTCAAGCGAGGCTAGGGTGTTTGCGTAAACAAAGAGTAAGGGAGACATTCTGAGAACTGTGCTAAGGGCTGAAACCGTTATAAAGTATTTCTGTCATTCTAAAAATAAACATTCTATGAATTGGGCGTCATTGTGTGTTGCACGTGCTGTTTACACTACTTTGTAGACATTTTTACTTGGTCCATGCTAGTATATGTTGACGCATATGATTTTGAATGGCAAATTAAATGATAATAATAAGCGAACAGATGATTACAATAAGCGGCCTAATTACAATGTATTAATATACGTCCGTGTTTGTTTTTCAATGAAACTATAACAATAACCGAATGATAACATTAACCGTGATCACAATAAGCGGCGCCGACTATATATATATATATATATATATATATATATATATATATATATATATATATATATATATATATATATATTGTAACATTTATAGAATGGGCTATATAATATTATTTAAGAATTGGAAAATAGATGAGAAATAACTCACTCAAAATTTAGAAAGAAATTCATTAAGATATTGGTTAGGTTAAAATTTAGGTAAAAGCATAGAAAAGTAAATAAGGTATTTGAACTGAAAAATCCATTAAGAAATTTGTTGTATCAAATAAAATTTAAAATAAGATAATCTAATAATGGTTATGTGTAAACAAATTTGTAAACTGTAGGAACATAGGGCTAAGTAATTACTTGAAGGAGAAAGTGAACACGTTTGTAAACAAAAGAAAATTGAAAGGTTATGTTTATGAAAGACCAAGCAAAACACACACAATTCAGAACTATTTCAAAAGTAAAACACAAAGACACTTCACACACTAATAATATTAATAAAATAAACACTGGAAGGTTTGTTGAGGATAGGAAATTAAAACAGTAAGTTTCAACCAGGTTTAACCAAGTTAAAACGCCATTCTAAACAATCTCGAGGTGGACGCATCAGCTGTAAAACGGTGAAAATAGTTTGTTGACATTAACATGTGTGAAAGCAAGAAAACGAGTCTGTGACAACAGACCTGTTCAAGGCAACAGGTGTGTTTTTAGAAGAAGAAGCCGCCATATTCTTTTCTTTAACAACTTTAAAAGTAAAACGAAAGCGTTAGTTGAGTTGGAGGTAGCGTGGGTGACGCTCTAATAGCAGACCTTGCTGTGCAGTCAAAATTCTATTTTTTTGGAAAGAGTTCGTCTAAATTATACCGTTTTGTTAAGAAGATTGGCCAACTTAAATTAAGGAGAAGTGAATTACAAAATGTAATACTGTGTAAATATAAAGTAAAGTAAATAAAACGAATTTAAGTGTGTGAATTGTTTAATTGGAGAGAACGGGAATTTACGTAAGCGACCAGCAAAATTTTGATATTTATTAAGTTGAGTAATAGCGCTATAAAATAACTTTAGTGGACTTTTAAGATAATAGAGAAGTTTAATTTTATACATTAGAATATCTTATAGTTAATTAATAGTAAGTAATAAGAAATAATCCAGTTCAAATCGTTTAGTTTTTTTTTATATTCAAAATTTAAGTTTTTCCATCAGGAAAATATTTATTAAAACTATGTTCTAAATTTAATATTGTGTTTTTCAAAATTTATTTAATTAACAAAGAGTTAATATAGCCCATGCTATAACCCCGAGATATCAAGAGATCTTAAACTAGCCAAGGGTATTAAAATTGTGTAACTCTAAAATTAAAAGAAAAAAGAGTTAGTATATTTTGTTAAAAATTGTTAAGTTGTAAAATTTTGTTTTGTGTGTATTGTTTAATGTCGAGATGAAATGATAATAAATGTTAATGAATTGTTCCTGAGTAGTTTTATTTGTCTTAAATAAAAAATTCAATTTATTAAATAGTAAAACATAAGTATATTGTATTGTGTCTCTTTAAAAATTATGTTATAATTGGCGCCCAACGTGGGGCTCGATAAAATTCATTTAGAGAGATTTTGAAATAAAATTAATTTAGAACTTTTTATATGAAAAACATTTGAACTGGAAATAGATTTAGAAAAAATTTTGGAAAATTAAACACTGAGTTGAATAGAATCAAGGCTAGGTTGATAGTATATATAAAAATTGTTTATGTTTGTATAATAAGTTACTTACAGCTAAAAAAAGAAAAAATATAGGCGAGTTGGTAGTTGTAGGGGACCAGGAAAAAGGGACAAATTTGGAAATGAAAGAAATAAAAATGGAAGGCACAGATATGCCAATAGTTAACATTGAGGTAGAAGAAGCTAGGGGACTACCTATGCAAACCCAACAAAAAAAATGGGGAAATGATGAAAATGAAGATTTAAGGGAAATGATGAGATCTCTCATGGAAATGAGTCTAAAAGGGAGAGAGGAAATGAAGGAGGATATGAGAGAATTAAAAAAGGAATTAAAAGAGAATAGAGACGAAATAAGAGAGATGAAGGAGGATCTAAAAGTAATAAAAGATGAAATACGGGAGGAAAATAGGAAAATGATAGAGGATATGAGGCGACAGTGGAGGACAGAGAATAATGCTGTAGTAGAGGATGAGAGAAGAGACTTAGAGGAGAAAGATGGAGAATTAGAGGAGGAGATTAAGGAAAATTTTGAGGAAACAAATGAAATAATAGCTGATGAGATAGAAATTAATAAAAAAGAGATAGAGAAAGTCGAATATATAACAAAGAAAAACACAGAAGAGTTAGGAGAGTTAAAATTAAGAAATGAAGTAGGAAAGATGGAGGTACTGCCAATAAAAAATATAACAATTCAAACCGCAACTAAAAGGAAGACTGAACAGATTAATAAAATGAAAATGGTAATAGGAGAAATGAAAGGAGTTAAATATCCGTTTCAATGCATAGTGGTACAAAGCTTGTTGAGAGAAATGATCATAGGTACGGATATGTTAATGGATGTGGAGGCACAACTCAAGTTTGGAAAATGGGAAATGGAATTTAAATATGAGAGAAACACAGAAAATAGAACTTATGAAACAGATGAAAGATACAATGGAGATGTAAACGGTGTTAAGGCAAGGACAGGCGTGGGGACAAGAAAAGAGCAGCTTGCCCACAGTCAATCGGAAAACTAAGACCATAGGAAACCCAGGAATAGAAATTAAATAGAGGAAACAAGTTTACAGGCATTAATAGACACAGGCAGTAATATGACAGGTATCAAGGAGAACTGGAAAAGAAAAATAATAATAAAATAGGAAGGGAGATATTAAATATAGGTAAAGGAAGCAATATGAGTAAACTCTAGGTGACTATGTGTATAAGAAAACGTTAGAAGGAGATAAGTTTTAAGGGGTGGTAACTATATCTACGATAATTTATTAGGAACTTCGTCGAATAATGAATAAAGATAAATATGAATCTATGTTAATAAATGTTGAAGCATCGTTGTAATAAAAATATGGTAATTGTATATTTAAACTTCGTCGTATTGTAAGGGAGAATCTGCGTTGATAAATAATGGAACTTCGTCGTATATATTATATATTATAAAAGAAATATGAATCTATGATAATAAATATTAAAGCATCGTTGTAATAAAAATATGGTAATTGTGTATTTAAACTTCGTCGTATTGTAAGGGAGAATCTGCGTTGATAAATAAGTATTAAAACAAAATTTATATTCGTTGATATAGGGATAGTGTAATCGAAGGAACTATAGATATGATCAAATAGAGGATATGAAATTGCAACCTTTAAAAATATTAGATGTTAAACTTCATACAAAATAAACTGAAATGATATAAGAAAATAATTGAACTGGATGTGAGATTGGAAGGGGAGATAAAATACTAACTTAGAACTAAGAGTTAGATGAAGCTAAAAGCAAAATAAATATGAGATAAATAATAAACAAGGAATAAACAGAAATAAGGGAAAGAGAAATGTTATAACCAATTTGACCAAATCTAGACATACTATGACTCGGATAGGCTGGGATTTAAAGACACGGTATCAGAGAATATATGTTAAATAAATATTGAATCAGACTTATGATTGGAAGGGTTCCAATTGTAATAAATGTAAAAAAATAATAATAATTATGGAAGGAATTGTAAATACCAGAACATGGTTTATTGTTACTATATGTTAGAGTTGTTAAAGAATTGTTGAATGAATGTTAGTTATAAGTATATTGTATTGTTAGAAGATATGTTAAGTAATATTTAGCTTGAAGTGTTCAGCTCAGTATTTGATTGTTAAAGAATTAAGATAAAATTGTGTCGTAGGAATTAAGTATAAATGGACAATTTAAAGTATAAATGTTAATTTAAATTTAATTTAAAACAAAAAAAAAAAATATGTATATTTAATCAAGCTTGTAAAATGTAAAGAATGTGTAATGTAGAGATTAGTAATATTTTTTTTTATTTAAATTAAATTAGGGGACATTGTAACATTTATAGAATGGGCTTTATAATATTATTTAAGAATTGGAAAATAGATGAGAAATAACTCACTCAAAATTTAGAAAGAAATTCATTAAGATATTGGTTAGGTTAAAATTTAGGTAAAAGCATAGAAAAGTAAATAAGGTATTTGAACTGAAAAATCCATTAAGAAATTTGTTGTATCAAATAAAATTTAAAATAAGATAATCTAATAATGGTTATGTGTAAACAAATTTGTAAACTGTAGGAACATAGGGCTAAGTAATTACTTGAAGGAGAAAGTGAACACGTTTGTAAACAAAAGAAAATTGAAAGGTTATGTTTATGAAAGACCAAGCAAAACACACACAATTCAGAACTATTTCAAAAGTAAAACACAAAGACACTTCACACACTAATAATATTAATAAAATAAACACTGGAAGGTTTGTTGAGGATAGGAAATTAAAACAGTAAGTTTCAACCAGGTTTAACCAAGTTAAAACGCCATTCTAAACAATCTCGAGGTGGACGCATCAGCTGTAAAACGGTGAAAATAGTTTGTTGACATTAACATGTGTGAAAGCAAGAAAACGAGTCTGTGACAACAGACCTGTTCAAGGCAACAGGTGTGTTTTTAGAAGAAGAAGCCGCCATATTCTTTTCTTTAACAACTTTAAAAGTAAAACGAAAGCGTTAGTTGAGTTGGAGGTAGCGTGGGTGACGCTCTAATAGCAGACCTTGCTGTGCAGTCAAAATTCTATTTTTTTGGAAAGAGTTCGTCTAAATTATACCGTTTTGTTAAGAAGATTGGCCAACTTAAATTAAGGAGAAGTGAATTACAAAATGTAATACTGTGTAAATATAAAGTAAAGTAAATAAAACGAATTTAAGTGTGTGAATTGTTTAATTGGAGAGAACGGGAATTTACGTAAGCGACCAGCAAAATTTTGATATTTATTAAGTTGAGTAATAGCGCTATAAAATAACTTTAGTGGACTTTTAAGATAATAGAGAAGTTTAATTTTATACATTAGAATATCTTATAGTTAATTAATAGTAAGTAATAAGAAATAATCCAGTTCAAATCGTTTAGTTTTTTTTTATATTCAAAATTTAAGTTTTTCCATCAGGAAAATATTTATTAAAACTATGTTCTAAATTTAATATTGTGTTTTTCAAAATTTATTTAATTAACAAAGAGTTAATATAGCCCATGCTATAACCCCGAGATATCAAGAGATCTTAAACTAGCCAAGGGTATTAAAATTGTGTAACTCTAAAATTAAAAGAAAAAAGAGTTAGTATATTTTGTTAAAAATTGTTAAGTTGTAAAATTTTGTTTTGTGTGTATTGTTTAATGTCGAGATGAAATGATAATAAATGTTAATGAATTGTTCCTGAGTAGTTTTATTTGTCTTAAATAAAAAATTCAATTTATTAAATAGTAAAACATAAGTATATTGTATTGTGTCTCTTTAAAAATTATGTTATAATATATATATATATATATATATATATATATATATATATATATATATATATATATATATATATATATATATATATATATATATATAAATCTTTAAAGTAATGCTTAGAAATGAAAACTCCTTATGGATTTCTAACCCTTTAATAATTTACCTAGTAAAGTTACTCCTCTATTATTTTCTCACATTTTAGTTATATTTTAATAAATCTTTTTCCACATGATTAAAACGAATTTGTATGTTTTTAAGCTTTCATGCTACATAAACAATAAAATTATTATAGACTGTGAAATAATGTTAAACATTTTTTATAGCTATACTACAATATAATGCTGGATAATTGGGTGTGTTTAAATTTTTTTACTATATTGTTGTTTCAGCAGCCATTTTTAGAATTTAAAAAAAAAATTAGAAAATTCGTATTATTTGATTTAATTTTTAGATTAAGTTACTAGTTTACACTTAAACTTATATTAGTGTCATACTTGCTTATAACAGCACTTATTTACTTTATTTTATGAGAATGGATCTTTCGAAGCGTTATAAGCGTTATCTTTCTTAACTCAAGTTATACAGGGACGGCAGAAATACCTGACGATTTTCAATCGCGTACAGTTGAGCAGTTGTGTGGAGGGTGATGGGGCACACTGCGCGTTGACAAGGCCATTCGACGCCATTTCAGTAGCCATGGAGCAGTGGTCCGGTGTACATCGTGCATTTGTCATTGAGACGTATTTTAAAAGTGGTGATTCGGTTGTTGCTGCACAACGTCAGTTTCGTAGGCATTTTAATGTAAGTCGTAGAGGACGCATCCCATCCCGAAACGCAATCAAACTGTGGGTGGTTAGTTTTAGAACAACTGGTTCATCTTTAAAACAAAGGCCTACAGGACGTCCAAGGTCAGTGAGAACACCGGACAACATTGAGCAAGTGAGACAAGCTGTGCTAACAAGCCCACATAGACCCGGGCGTAGGCAAGCTGCCGCTCTTCAAATTTCTGATCGCACAGTAAGACGTATTTTGCACTACAATCTAAACCTTCATTCGTATAAAATTGCCATTGTCCAAAAACTTCAGCCTCATGACTACACTAATCGCCAGGCATTTTCAGAGCAAATGATCAATTTGATGGATGACCAGAAAATTCTTCTAATGAGTGATGAGGCTCATTTTCACCTTGATGACTATGTTAATAAACAGAACTTTAGATCGAAAGATTGGTAGAATGAGAACCCACAATAGTTGCACGAACGCCCTTTACATAGTGCTAAAGTTACTGTGTGGTGCGCAGTAACTAAGAAATGTCATCGGACCATACGTTTTTGAGGAAGGTGGGCGTACGGTTACAGTCAACCATGAATGTTATCTATGGATGTTAGACAGTTTTTTGATACCAGAACTAAAAAGGAAACGTTTAGCTATTAGAAAGATTTGGTTCCAACAAGACGGAGCCACTTCTCACACAGCAAATGTCTTCATGGATAATTTGAGGACTAATTTCCGTGGCCGTGTTATCTCACAGAATGGTGACTTTGCTTGGCCCGCACGATCCCCTGACCTCAGTGTGTGTGACTTTTTTTTGGGGGTTACCTCAAATCAAAAGTCTACACAAACAAACCCCGTACATTGGAGGATTTGAAGGAAGCTATAACTCAAGAAATCACTTCCATAACAAACGAGATGTTTGGAAAAGTGTTTGACAGTTTCATTTCAAGACTGGAGGAATGCATGACGAAGAATGGACACCACTTAAGTGTGTTATCTTTAAGTAATAACAGGTTGTATTTCCGTGTTTTTTTATCATGATATTGTGTTTTTCATTAATTGCCATCTTTTATAATGTGTAACAAATAATAAACTTTAAAAAATATAATTAAATAATAAAAATATATACAACTCACAAATATACAATTTTTTATTTCAAACGCGTTTCGACGACTACTTTGTCGTCATCTTCAGTGAAAATACACAAATGAAATTAACTAAAAAATATATATATATTAAACATAACCTATAAAGTTTTAGCAAAGGTTTATGCTACAATTAAAAAATTGTATATTTGTAAGTTGTATATATTTTTATTATTTAATTATAACTTTTACTCACAAGCCAGCTCGAATATTATTTAAAAAATATGTATAAGTACTGAAGCTATTTTTATTTAAAAACCGTCAGGTATTTCTCCCGCTCCCTGTATATGTTATGCATCAAGTTAACATTAGTATATGTTAAAGTGTTTTAAAATCAAATTTTGTTTGGCCAAGATTTTGTTCAAATTATATATTTTTTAATACAAAAAAGTTATATGTATTTGTTAGTATTTTTCTTAGCTATGGTTTTCTTTCTAAATACAGGCTACAATGCCCCTCTTCAAACTGATATGTTGTTGGATAATACATGGAAATCTGTATGACCCTATGGATGAGTTTTTTATCGCTGTCAATACAGCTTGCACTGAACATAATAGATGGAGAGACAGATTTATGTTGAGGTAAATAATCAAACTTAGAAATCAATTTCTTTAAATTTTTAAATAGATTAATAATAATAGTTATTAGTTAATTAATAATAATAGTAATTATTAATAATTATTAAACAGTAAAAGCTCTAATATCTGGCACTGTCGGGGTCGGCATGTTGCCGTTGTTAACAGAGATTTCCAGGTAATAGAATCTAACCTATATAGCCTAAATAAAGTACGTACTGTGCTTAATGTTTAGCTACCTATCAATTGAATGCGGTGTTGTAATCTTACCTTCCATATTTGTTTGTATCCAATTACTATATTTCCGTACATATTGATAAAAGTACATGTTTATGCACACAAAATTTATAAGAAAAAACGTTTTTTTGTTCCTACAACGTTAAAATAAAACATGCACAAGTACACTTAACTACACAAAGACTAATGATTTTATAATGTATTTATTTTTAAAATAATCACGGATGTCTGACTGATATGCAATTGCAAAACTTCCTCACCCGAGTAACATTTCTCACCTTTAACCCGGCAGAGGTCGCGTGAAAAATACATGAGGGGTCGTACACAGTGGATTCGACCAGGTCATTTTATTAATATTAAAAAAAAACTGAACAATATTTTATTCTAAAAATACAAGAATTTTAATTAAGTATAATGTATTTACTTAAGTTCTATTGGTTTTAATTGTGGCATTAATATACTAAATAATTTTAAATATTTTAAGATTTAACAAATTTATTGCTTGAAAGAAATACAAGACTTTAGATAAATTGTCATAACATAAGGACTCTTTTACAAATACTTATGTATAATTCTGAAAGAAAACTAATTTCTGAATAAGAAAATGCACTGGCTGTTTACGATATCTGTAATGTAAAAGAACCAATTTTGAAACAAAATGTGTCGAATGTTTAAGTGAATTTATCATAATATTACAATTATAGTGATGAAATGAAATCGTAAAAATTTATGATTTTAAACAAAAAGTTACGTACAATATGTCTAAGCACCTGAGGGTTATAGCAATGAACTTCCTTACAGGTCCTCATCCGATTGATGCCCTAGGTTGGCGCAGTCATGACAAGAAGGTACAGTGTGTTCCCTGCAGATGAATCTACGACAGCTGTTGAGTTTTTTTATTTCCTGCTTTGTCTCCAGTTGCATAGACCTCATCGTCCTTCACGTGCATCTTCTGCAATATTTCGCTCCTGTGGCTGTAAACCCAGCATCTCTTCAATGTTTCTTTTCAAATTACGTGGAAGTTCAACCCGTCCATGGCGTTGAAGCATGTAACCACGCCATAGCTCAGTAGCCAATTGTTTGAGGTAGCATCCCCGGACTATATTTTAAGTTCCCTTTAGCATGTTTGTACACAATGAAAGCATTCACTCCAGTGGTATTAAGTATGCCAAAACACACTGTCAGGGGCCATTGATTGCTGCATCGTGCAGCTGAATATCCAGCCTTGTACTAATCAACAACGTCTACTCCCCCTTGTGTTGAATTGTAAAATGTTTGGATGTAAGGTTTATTTTTATCTCCAGATTCGTTATCAATTTCATCATTATTATGCATGGTTGAGATGAGAATAACTACTTTATTATGGACAGTAATGTTTAATTCCCTCTACACCCAAAAATGTTTGAGGTTACAGGTCGATTTTTTGTACCAATGAATTCCGTTGGAATGTGTAATCCAACGGTTCTTCTTCATCTCCTGACTACTCTGATTCCTCTTGAACATGAACATGATCTTGTTGTTCATCATCTGAATCGGGTTCGTCAACGGCTTCAACAGTAGGCACGTCACGAGAAAGTTATCTTCAAACACTACCAGGATTTTCAATCCTTTCTTCCTCACGCCTTTCTTCCCTTTCCACGCTATCTAACAGTCTGGCAAGTCTTTCTTCCTCTGCTCGATTCATATTGCGTAGTAACACAATAAATATAACACACAACACACTAAAAGATCAATAACACAAAGGCGAAATTAAAAATTATGTCACACTTTAGCCCATGCGAGGGGTTGCGCACGGTGGTTTCCACACTGGCTTTTCTCTAGGCTGCTGCACTAAGACACACGTAGGTGATAACGGAAATACAAACACAGCATTTGACAGCGGACGAGTCTATTTGAAGGTACTGAGGGGGTGGAAGCTTGCCAAAATCGGCAATTCGAGTTATTAAGAAAATAGTGAAGGCCCGATGGAAAAGACCGTGCTGCGACCCCTGCTGGGTTAACAAACGTTATCGGCGTTGTAAAAGCAGCTGGAGTATTACTCTACGTTTACCTTTCCTTGAACTATCTATTCATCTGAATATTCACTGTCAGCTACTATTTCTTTTGAGATTGCCCTTATTAAATCTTCAACAGTTACATTGTGTGATGGGTCTGTGTTTTCATGTGGATATACCCAATCTTCAGTATTGTTTTCAGAAACAACCCTTAAAGAATTTGAAGTTGGAAGATTTTTTATGCTTCTAGCTGTTCCTTCTATTGGATTTCTTTCACTTATGTCTACTTCTTTCGTTACTAAAGAATTCAATGACATAGCTACATCGTACAATGTATCTTTATAGTGTAGGACTTCGAATAGATTGATTGATCCTTCATAGTTAACAAGTTTTTGTAGCTATATTTTCCTGTAATGACAAACCGAACCTTTTATGAACATGATACTGTCATGGACATTCAAAACAATCTATAAATAGCCTACGTATTGGCATCTTTTTTGTACTTTCGAGTAGTCAAATCTTATAATAATAAAGAAGTGTACTCTACGATTTGTTTTGTTTTTTTAAAAAAGTGCTGGTTCATAGAACATTCCAGATTATAGAATGTCATATAAAAAACCTTTTACTGTTATATTAAAATAAATTTTGATTGATGAGTCAATGAGTATTAGCTGGAAGAGAAATGCATTAAACTTGTCCCTAACTGCAATCAGTTTTTTATACAGGCCCATTTTTTTTACTAGCATGCTTATATTTAGACAATGTTTTTAAATATGTTAATGAATATGTAAAGTGTATTGTCAAAGAACCAGTCTGATTAAAAAGAGTGAATTTTATTCTTTTTAGCTCATTTTAAAAGCATGTTAAAAATTATTTGTACTGATTCATATAGATATTCTTCTGTATAGTATGTTGCATTTTAGTGCATACATATTGTTACAGCAGTTATTTGACACTCAATTTAATAAATTTTAATATCCTTTTGAAACACTCTGTTAATAAAAGACTACTAAGCAAATTTATTTACAATTTTTGGCACATAGGTTTTAGAAATTGGTGTAACTGACAAAAATAAACATTTTAGTTAACATTGTTAATAGTTTCTTAACACTGTGAAGCCTATGCCCAGTAAAGGTTGGATCAACTTGTTGACATTGTCCGCAGTTTGAATGCAACTCTGAGTCAAATATTTATTTCTGTACCAACGTATTGTTGGGGTATTATTGGGTTTCTGCGATAACATTCTTTACATGTCTTTGACTTGGACCAGTCAGAGTCGCTTTTATAAACAAAAACTAATTTATGAAGTGCTGCAGCCGAAAGCTAGCAGACCGCTGTTTTGGCTTGGTTAAATGGTGCATTTTTCGTTAGCTTAAAATGAACATTTTGAGTTAGTTTTCAAAAGGCAATCACCATTTCTGTATTACCAATTCATATATACCATTACACTTTAATGTGCTTAAATCATGACCGAGAAGCCGTGACAACTGCTCCAAGTCATTAGATATTAAGTATTTGAGATACAGTTGCAGTATGTTTTCTGAGATAAGTAGATATTAGGTTTTCAACACCTCTGCTCGACATTGTTTTCAACACACTTTTTATAGCGCTTTTTTTTGACTCACTTCCTCTGATAAAATTATCTCTTCTATATTTTCCAAAAACGATGAGTTTGATGTAGAATCTTCAAATGAATATTTATGTAAACAAATTAACTTCAAATGTAATTACATCTCTGTTCTTTTTTATTTTGGAGTTCATAATAATAGCATCTTTGTGTCTTTTTCTTACCTCATATGTGAATGGGAGGGTGATTTTTAACCAGCAATTTCTCATAATTACTCAAAATGGGCTCAATTTCCAGTTGAAATTTTTCCTGGTACATGTGTTTCATTTATACACCTTTCTATAACCATTTATCTTCTCCTACTTTCTCTTAACCTTTCTATAACCATTTATCTTCACCTACTTTCTGTTAACCTTTCTATAACCATTTATCTTCACCTACTTTCTGTTAACCTTTCTATAACCATTTATCTTCTCCTACTTTCTGTTAACCTTTCTATAACCATTTATCTTCACCTACTTTCTGTTAACCTTTCTATAACCATTTATCTTCACCTACTTTCTGTTAACCTTTCTATAACCATTTATCTTCACCTACTTTCTGTTAACCTTTCTATAACCATTTATCTTCACCTACTTTCTGTTAACCTTTCTATAACCATTTATCTTCACCTACTTTCTGTTAACCTTTCTATAACCATTTATCTTCTCCTACTTTCTGTTAAAGGTGATTTTATGAGCCAAGTATTCTATGTGCTAAAATAAACAGTACTGAAACAGTAGTAAGATTTTATTTCATTTTATTTTATTTACATAGTGTTACAAACAATATACAAGTAAAAAGAAGCTAAATCGGTTAGACTCTGGTATGAACTTGTTCTATATGATCTCCGTTCAATTTGAGACAACACAACCATTCTTGAAGGTTTTACAGCATTTTGGTAAAGAGGGTTTGCTTCATGCTCGTTATACACATGTTTTTTCCTGTAGTTGGTGGGTCATCACAGAAAATCCTCTTCATCATTCACAGATGATATACTCAAGGGAGTAGGCTGGGTAAGGAAAGTTTGTTCTAAGGGAGATGAAGCGGTTACCAAATGCTTCTTGAAGGAAAGCGATGTTGTCTAAGGCAGTGTAGCTGTATCCACCCTCTTGCTGGAACGAAAAGGCAGGTTTTGGGCACAACAAAATCTCCTGAGGTCCCCTATAAAACAACCAAAAATGAGTGTATATCTGAGAGAAGACAACTACAGCTGATTCAGTTTCAGTACTGTTTATTTTGGTACATATGGTAACTTCACTAAACTTCTCAAAATCATTCACACAGAAACTTTGTGTGTATGTGTGTGTGTGTGTGTGGCTTTAAAAGTCGTGCTTATATGTAAATCTAGAGATGAATAATTTTATTTTTTCTCCTCAGAGAATCTCTAATCCCAGCAATAATGTCAACTAAACAAGCAGAAATGGTACTGAATGCAGGAAAATGTATAAATTTTCTCAATGAAATTTGTGGTAAGAAGATAGAGTTGCGTGGGGCTAGAGCAAGGCTGCAATCGTTAGAAGATAGTGAAGGTAAATAAATTTTGTTTTACTTGCAATATACATTTCATATTATTTACAGTTCATATAATTTACAGTAATTAAACTATTATTTTTTTCAAACTTGATTTAAACTAGAAAGTTTGATTACCTTGTTAACCACGTGTATAATGAAATTGTTATCAATATTGTATTGTTACCATTATTATAAACAACAATAACACTTTAGCTGCTACGTCAGTCCCATATGCCCGAATTCCCTTAGTCTGGCCAATATGCCCGTTACCAATGTTTATATATATACATCTGTGGTTCACTTCAGTCTTTTTATATGTGTTTTATATATGTTTTTTATGTGTTTATTTCCAAGAGATTGCAGTTTTGGACTATTGCCATTAGGTAAGTCTGTCAGTCTCCTATCTAGTCCAAAAATTCATATATATATATATATATATATATATATATATATATATATATGTGTGTGTGTGTGTTATGATTTTAAAAAACGTATGTTTGTACTTAGGTATGATAGGAGAACAAAAAACAAGTATACATTATTTAAAAATGAGCTAAAAATATGTTGGCATCTCAGGAAAATTGCTGATATTGTGGCTGACAGCCAACATATGAACTTATTATATACATGAACTTATTATATTATATGAACTTATTACAATAATAAAAGTGTAGTAAAACCTAATCTGAGATTTAAACAATTCAATAAGATCAAGGTTCCCCTTCATTCTGTTAGTAGTGCCTGTAAACGTATATTTTTTCTAGTTAGTTGTGTTGTTTTTATTGTGTTATTCATCAAATACAAATTTATGTTTATTATGCCCAACAAATGTTTTTTCGGGACTGTAAAGGTGGTTACTTATATATAAAAACAATATGCTTTTGTTTTGTTAAAGATATTATTTATTTGTTATTTTCCTTATAAAGAAATTGATAAAAGCAGTTTATAATTTCATTTTATTAAAGACCATATATTTAAGACACCAGTTAAATGTAAACTTAAAATGCTACAGTTTATACACTGATGCAGTTTGAAGCATATTTATTAATTTTACACTTTATTTACAATCTAATTTTTAAAAAATTAGGGGTGAGAAAATTATTTGAATAATATAACAAGCATAGTTCTAGAATATATACTAAAGAATATTTAGCACACTAAGGAAGGTGAAAGCTGTTAACAGTTGCTTGTTCTACTAACTTACCAAAAGGCTAGGTTAAAACTGAGAGAGATTTAAACTATTTCATATTTAAATTAGAACTCATATTAAGAACAGTGCTTTCATACGTATATTTTTATAAATTCAGATTTAAAAGAGGATATATTTTTGTTTGCTTCGGAATTTTTTATTCCTAAAGTCAAGACACCATTTTAAATTGAATGAAATACATTTGCATTCAGTGAATAAGGATTTCAATAATTGTGGATGGAATAAACACTCTGACAAAAACTATAAAAATGATTTTGTTAACCATGTTGAATATTTTTTCTAACATACCCATGACAAACACACTAATTACAACTTATTACAACTTATATAAGAACAGTTGGATCTGCAAACTATGTCTATTGATTAATACAGATTTCATTCAGCTAGTACCATGGTTCTTGCATTGTTTACAATTAGTCCACACTCTTTAACCCCTTACTGGTTTGTGACGACTATACGCGACACGAGCTGAATGCTGAAAAACAGCCGCTGCCACGTATACACGTCGCGTCAATGGCCTGATCGTATTTATACCGTTTATGCCGCGTTTGCTAGACAAAGTTCATCCGAATGCCGCTAGATCGTGTGCATATATCTTCAAGTAAATATTTTGTAATATGGTACTATTTTTACCAATGTTTTTTTCGATTCAAGACGTTTGAATTGTCAGTTGCCAACGGTCAACCTGCTGTGCATTTGTGCTTGTCTATTCGTTTGCCATATTGTTTCATAGTGTTATTTATGCAATTTAATTATTTTTTGTATAGTATAGTTAGTGTTTGAAGTTATTTATAGTAATATTGATATTTCTGTTTACTTTTTCAAGAGAGATATCTCTTGAACTTTGGCTTTAGGTTATTTATAGGTTATAAAGGTATTCATACATTCTATAAAATGGATGAATTTTTGAGTGACAGACAATTGCATGAATTGTTGTTAGAAAGTGCTTCTGATAGTGATTCAGAAGATGAAATAGATGATTTAGGGGAGGAAATTGAGATAGAAGACAATGCTCCTCTAGTATTAGGCCCTCTCACTGGAGATCCAGGAATAAAGGTAGCGATACAAAATCATAATGATCCATATGAACTATTCCAGTTATTTATCACAGATGAGTTGGTTGATATTATTGTGCAACAAACTAATAAATATGCGGAACAGTTTTTAGCCAATCGTCCTCTACTACGCTTTTCTAGATTTCATGCTTGGAAAGAAACAAACACCGACGAAATATTTATTTTATTGGCTGTGTATGTGCTGCTAGGTCTTATTTGGAAACCTGAAGTAGGCAAATATTATACAAACAAAAAATTGTTTTCCACCCCTGGTTTTACAAACCTCATCCCTCATAATAGACTAAAACTTTTGAACCGTTTCCTACACTTTGTAGACAACACTACCCCAGTCATGGAAAATAAAAAAATGTCGAAAATAAAGCCAGTTTTTGATTACATTACAAAAAAGTTTAGCGAAGTTTATGTTCCTAGTGGCAATGTCTCAGTAGATGAAAGCCTACTCTTGTGGAAAGGGCGGTTGAGTTTCTTACAGTACATAAAAATCAAAAGAGCACGATTTGGAATTAAATCGTTTATACTATCTGAGGCTAAAACAGGTTATATTTGGAAGATAATAGTTTACACCGGAAAGGAAACTGAAATAGCCAAAAATACGCAACACCCTCATACAGTCAATGTAGTTCTGAAAGTAATGGAAGGTTTACTTGATCAAGGTTACTGTGTGTATACAGACAATTTTTATACCAGTCCAGAACTAGCACTTGTTCTAACTAGTAAAAAAACCGATGTTGTTGGAACTGTCCGAAGCAATAGAAAAGGTTTGCCAAAAGATGCTGTAAAACAAAAATTATCAAAAAATGAGTCACTTGCTGTTGTTGAAAAAGAAGGGAGGATGATCTATGTCAAGTGGGCTGACAAAAGGGACGTTCACCTTTTATCAACTAGACATGAAATTAGCTATGTTCCGGTTATAAGAAGAGGAAAAGAAGTTGTAATACCTGAAATAGTTCATGACTATAAAAAAATATGGGCAGCGACCAGATGTTGTCTGCCTATCCTATGGAACGTAAACGGCAGAAAATATGGTACAAAAAGGAGTTTCAGCATTTGGTAAATATGTGTATTTTCAATGCACATGTATTACACCAAGAATCCGGGGGTTCAATGACTTCTCTCCAATTTAGAGAAAATCTTGTAGAGCAAATTGTCTCAAAGTATCTGGACGAATCAAATAAACCAAAGAAAGGAAGACCTTCCGCTGAAGATGATCCACTACATTTACTGCAAAGGCATTTTCCTGATTTTGTACCTTCCACAGAAAAAAGAAAAAATGCCATGAGGAGGTGTGCTGTGTGTTCCAAGCATAACATACGACGTGAGTCACGTTATCAGTGTAATGAGTGCGACGTGGCACTTTGCGTTTCACCATGCTTTAAAATATTCCACACACAGAAAAACTTCTAAAATGTGTAAAATTGTAGACTTGTGATGTACAGTTTTAGCCTAGTGTTTTTTTTCTTTTTTTCTAGTATTAGTGAATATATGGATATGTAGAACTGAAATTCTGTAAAAAACGTCAAAATGTAAGTAAATTTCACTTTCTTCCATAAAAATAATTTTTTTAAATTTTGATTTTATGTTTAATAGTTGTGTAATATTATAACAAATAAAATTAAGTAATAAAAAAAAGCACTTTTGGGTTGTTAAAGGGAAATTTAAATCGACCGTTAAGGGGTTAAGTTTAAAATATTATCAGCTGCTCTTATTTTGTCACACCAAGAACAAATTAAACCACGTAACAAATTTCTGATTAGGATGTAGGCAAGCTTTAAAGAAGTTGTTCCTATACAGTAGTCCCTCGTTATTCACAGTAGTTATGTTTGCCGAACTTACCGTAAATACTAAAATCGACTCTTATTTGGAAAGGAGGGTTATATTCCCCATGAAAAATGTTAACATTTATTACAGCTAAACTGTATACTTATAATTTAGTTGGTATATTTACATACTACATAATTATTTCATATTTTTTATTGTTTGAAAATGTTTTCCTTCAATTCAAAAACACAAATTCTAATAAATATGCGCAGTCACACACAAATTCTGTGCATATGTGTTAGAAGCTCTAACACGTATGTTTAACAGGCATGCATATTCTCCATTGTTAAACACTATCCATTAAATGTTTACAGTAATAGTGTAACATTCAAAGATAACGAATGTTTGGAGAATAATCAGATTTCTCTATGATAGATAACTACAGTACTGTATAAAATAAATAAGACAAGAACGCGTTATCCTACAACTTGCACAGTAACTATACTTTCTTGTCTTTTTCTTAAAGTAGGATACATATTAGCAGGGAATGCGGTAATTTTGTAGAAAATACTGTAATAACTTTTTAGAAAACTTTCCTGCTGACATTTTAAAAATATTTCTTTATGTTCAGCTGGAGATCTACTAGCTTTGGTTGACCCTACCAGTGAACTGTCAATGATTATAGAATCTGCCTTCAAAGAAGCTTCACAGTTGGTTCTAGAAGTTCTCAAGACTGATTTTAAACTATATGAAAATTTTCAGGCCTTAAGAAGGTACATGCTCATGGGGCAAGGAGATTTCTACAGATACTTCATGCAATTGCTTGAGTAAGTATTTAATATGTGCTAATCTATTTGAACTTAAAAAAAAAAAAGATTTCTTTTTCTTTATTTTTTGCAAATTAACTACATATTTTTTGTAAAATATTACTTGAAAGAATTATATAACTATAATGATTTGTTTTTTCCTGCTATCTAAATGTTTAAAAGATGTTTTTATTATACGAATTATTAAAGAAAAGGGAAATCTTTATTTGTATAGTGCTTACAGGATACTTTTATATGCAAATTTGGCATTCTTAAAGGGTGGGTGTTTTATCACTGGGGGAGGGCGGAGGTCATCTCTTCCAGAATTACCTCGATTTTACATATCTTTACTGTAGGAGTGATATGCAAATTTGGCATTCTTAAAGGGTGGGTGTTTTATCACTGGGGGAGGGCGGAGGTCATCTCTTCCAGAATTACCTCGATTTTACATATCTTTACTGTAGGAGTGATACGAGGTAGGAATTTCTGTGTGATCACAAAAGCAAGTACAGTAATACAATGAACAAAACTGAACACAAGGTATCGGTTCCACTATGAAGTCGTGTAACTAGGAATTTCTGTCAATCAACTGACAGTCACCAAAGAATGGGCAATTATGTAGTTTGAGTATGTCATTAATGTTTGATATTTTAGAAATCGACAATTAAAGTAAGTACAGTACTATATAAGTATCCAGTCGAGTAGCCCATTCAATAAAGGAAATTTGCTAAAAAAATGGTCTAGTTCTGAATGTTGGTACAGTTGTATAGGAAGCCGTCATGAACAACATACCTAAAGTCTGAGGTGAGTGGAATTTTGCGTAGCGGGATTTTCTATTTATGTTTCTGTATACATATATACTAATTCACAACACATATACAAAACACCCAACACATACACAAATATCCATACTAATTTAAATATTCTCAACTAAATGAACCATAGTAAAAAATAACCACTACAGAAATATTTAAAATTAATCAGCCGTCCTATCAGTAGTATCCTAAGCGAAATTTTCCTACAACACATAGAAAACCCCAAGATACTCACATGCAATACATATGCACACAAAATCATTTACTGGCACAGATACGTCAATGATATCATAACACTATATTGAGGCAACATCCGACAATGCGAAAAACTCACCTATACTAATAAAATACACCCAAAACTCCAGGTCACCTCAGAGATTGTAAACAACTAATCCCTAAACTTCTTTGACCTTATCATAACAAAAAGCCACACACAAAAACAGCTTCAACATTTACAGGAAACCGACAACGACAGACACACTTATCCACAACACCTCAAACCACGCTATAAAACACAAAAACGCGTTGCCTAGATTAATGCTCTATAGACTTAAAGAAGTACCAATGACCACAGAAAACATAAACAAAGAACTAAACACCATTAAATATTTATCATACACAAATGGATGCAACGCCACAATAATAGACAAACATTGGCACAATATACAAAAAAACACTAAAATTAACACTGCGGAGGTGGAAAACAAATACATCACAATACCCTTCCATAACAGATCATCAAGTAAAATAGTCCACAAATTTCAAAAAACAAGATAAAAAATAGAATAAAAAACGAATAACAAAATACAACACAACACCAACAACAAAGATAAACTACAAGTTTTTACAAAATTAAATTTCTGATAGTGATAAACTAATGTAAAATAGATTAATTAAGATTCACCGATTGTATTGGACTACAAAATTCAAACATTTTAAATATTCAAACATCTCACAACACAAAAACAACCATATACACTTTGAATCTAACACCTTATTCCATTGTATAGTAAATAACCCGCTTATAATTACTACCAATTATATAGAGTACATTCCTTGTTTCAGGCCGGAACTAGGCAAACCAGCCTCAATGCTTTACCAGCACAATTTGTTTTCTATAATGGAGACAGCAATGCGATCAACCAACGCTCAGTTTGAAGACCAAGATATTTCTAACAGACTTTCGGTGAAACTGCTTGAACCATCTGATGGAGAAACTGGCTGGGATGTATTCAACTTGGATTACAATGTCGATGGACCTCTAGATACAGTAGGTTCCTAGTTTGTTTTCAAATATTTCATATTTTAGACCCTGTAACAAAAATAGTTGAAATAGTTTTCTTGTTCTCTCACTTATCTGTTATTTTTGAATTCCTAAATATTAAATTTAATTTTTTTAAACAACTTATCAATTAAAAATGTTTTTAATTTTTGCAGAGAAAAGCTTTTCGTACAGTTACAGTACAACTCCAATTTATTCAAACTCCGACTATCCGAAACGCTAATTATTCAAATCGCTTCGATTTCTAAAATAATGATTCTATCTATATGTCCTTGTTTGTCTTTGATTGGCATCAGTCAAACAAAAATTGGTTTTGTTAATGATAGAGTTTCATTGTTCGCCAAAGCTTCTGACAGAAACCGAGTTGGGGGTATTGTTGGCTGAGATATACATTGAAATTAACTGAGTATTTCTCAGTATTGGTGGCTGAAAAAACAATTAACTATTTCAGACATTAAAAGGAACAAGCCTGCACTTTTAAGCTTTGTGGCAGTGCTTGAAAATGAAGAAGAAAGTTTTTTTTAATCAATAAATGCAGCAAAATAAACAACGATTTAGAAGATGCCATTTTCTAAATGGTTTTTGTAACAACTTTCTATGAGAATGTGATTTCAGGTCTCATTCTTTATGAAAAAGCTAAGATTTTTGCTCAGAAGCTTAAAAACAAAAATAAAACTATATAAAAAAATTATAATTATTTTCTCCAATTTGCAACATACATACAGTAATTAATTAAAATTGATACTTTTTCAAAAAAAATTAAATTATCCAAATTTTTGTTTATCCGAATGTGTCCTGGTCTCAATTGATTCGGATAATTGGAGTATAAAAATTATAGCATCTCTGCAAAAAGGGTTGCTTGTTTAATTACCTCATATTACATTTTCTTTTTTGTTGTAGAATACTATTTAAACCTTCGTGTACCAAGGTCTATATACTTAAAATTAAAGTAACACTTATTCAGTAGAAAAAACTTGACATTTATTATTTCTAAAGCTGGTTTTTTAAATCATTCCCATCTATATGTCTTGTAAAAACACTTTAATTCCATCATATTTTCTATTCATTTTAATTAAAATTCAAGTCATTTAAGAAATATATTGATATGTTGGGTAGTAGATATATGTAGTCTTTATATTTTTTATAATCCAATATATTTAGTTTGAATTGTTTATTATATTTACCATGGTATAGCTTATATTTAGCTTCTTAAAAGAAATATTTGGATGATATTTAGAAATTAATCTGTTAACTGTCCAGCAAATACATTCTCTTGGAGCATAGCGGCTCCATATTTCATTCATATGTAGGTAGTAACAGTGCAGTTAGAAAAATGCCATTAGCGATTAATAATTTTGTTACAGTTGATCGCAGCATATGCACTATTATTCCAAAGTAACAAGAGAGAAAAAGTTCATGATCTGGAAGATATTTTAGTTCTTTATCAAATGCTTTAACATTTGAAAGAACTGACCTAGATATGTTCGTCTGTTATGTTTATGGCAAATTCTGCTTGACAGATATACCTGTCTATGGTGCCGAAAGGGCTAATCCTACATCTTTTGGAATTTATCATTGCTGAAAATATTTTACAATATATAATGCAAAGAAATTAATATTGTCTTGTTATTACAGGTATTCCGGCTGAGTGAGGGGATTTATCAACAGATGTTTCACTTCTTGTGGAGATTGAAACGTGTGGAATATGTGCTCTCATTCACTTGGAAAGAACAAACATCTTTTTTAAAGAAACTGTTAAGGATGAATACTGAATTCCAAGGTATATCCTCTGATTTAATGATACATTATACAAGATTTAGTATCATGTACTTAATGATTTTTGTATAGCAGAAAGGAAATATTTAATATCAATGTTCCTTTTTGTTTTTGTATACAGGTCTTTAAAATTAATTTGCAAAGAGCAAATGTAAAGAAACCAGTTAATTACTTTTCAGATAACTAGTTCTTGAAGAAGGAAAGAGTTATGAAATTTCTGTTCTCCATACCAAGAATAATTTTGGTACTGATGTTTCTTTGTGTGTTTGCTATTAAGAATTTTTTCCCACTATCTGTTTCCTAAGTTTCTACCCGTCTATTTTGTCCACAGAGCATTGGAACTTTCCCATATCAAAATACTATGCTTCAACCAGTCAGAATTTTTTATCATAGCCAGCTGTATCTTGGTAACACAACTATACTGTCGCTTTAATGACCCTTACATCAACTTTACAAAACATTAACAGATTTAATAAGCATTTATTGCTAATCCTAGTTGCAATTGACTTTGAGGATGTGAAGTGGCGACCTGTGTCACGTGGTGTACCAATATTATTATATTTTCGGATTCACTGCACTGTGGGATTCTTTGTCTTGGGGTTAATTTTGTCTATTGGGTGGAATAATTTATCGTTTTTTATTTTATTTGTATTTGTTCGTTTATGATATTATTTTTATGTTTATAAATTTGTAGTTGTTCCCAGATTGTCATTTTGAGGCCTTTTTGTAGGTGTATGTTTTCTAATGTGGGGAATGTGTGTTTCTTTTTGATGGCGTGTGTAGCTAAGTTTGAGTTGTAAGTTTGAGTTTTGATCTATGCATTGAGGTGCTCTTGATATCTGTCTTTTAATTTTTTTTGTTATTGTCTGGTTATTGTTACTAGCAATTTTATTTTATTACTGTCTGGGCATTCGATTATATATATTCCGTTATTAAAGTGGGACATATTTTTTCCAGTTGGTTTATTTTATTGATTGTTTCTTGTGTTTTTGTAAGTTAATATTTCTTGTTTTATTTTAATATTATTAGTTTTTAGTTAATCCTTTCATGTTGTACCCTGTGTATGTAAATGTGGCCCATTTTGTTGTTGTTTGTAGTTCGATTTTAGGTTGTTTTAATTTATTTAATATTTTAAATTCTAATTTTTCTATAGTTTTTTATTGTATTCATTTTTTGGACTATTATATATATTATTTGTTTTTCTTTGGCTTATTCTTCATTTTTTAAAGGTAGTCTTAAATAAATAATAACCCAATAGAATTAAACTCACTAGAAAAATACCACATTTATAAAAACACACACAACAATTTAATGAACCTACAGACTACATATACAAAAGAGATACTATATAAAAATATCATACACGCAAATCAAGAGAAAATGCATGTAATGTCAACAAATACCAACATCACGGACAAACATCTACTCCAGAAAAATAATCAGTGATTCGACAATGGTCAAGTGACCAAAAGGTGCCTCATCACACAAGGTAAATTTATTGCACTTAGTGGTGGATAAAAGTATTTACAATAGTAATATATCAACTTCATACATATATAGATTTTTTGGACTAGGAGACTGACAGACTTACCTTGGTAAGAGTCCACTCTGTAGTCTTGAAATAGAAACACATAAAAGCACTTAAACAATGATATATTTCAACCACACAGTGGTCTTTGTCAATCAAAGAGAAAACACAAAAAGAAATATGAGAGAATGAAATAAAATAATTATAAATTATATCACAGATTGTGTAGAGTAGAAATCAGATGTCACAGATGCACAGATTAAAGATATATATATATATTGTTTCCATGAGCATATGAGTGATTATAGTTTATATAAGTCTGTCAGGGGAAAAGAGATTAGAGACGTCTGAGGCTATTAGGGGGGAAAAAAATATGAATGGATTTATGATTTATCTGATGTTGAGGTTAGGGGATTCTCTGGACTTGGTATACCACTGTTATGATAGTTCCCATCTTCTCAGTTCTGAGGGATTGCAATCAGGGGGGAGTGATTTAATTATTTTTGTGGTATAGCAGTCATCAAAAGTTGTGATGTTGTGACTCGCAGCATGTTGAGCTGTTGGCCTATCCATATTCATAATTTTAACATCATGTCTGTGGCCATTCATTCTGATATTCAGACCATCCGTGATCAGGCCTATGTACTGTGCTGAGCAAAGTTTACATTGTAGCTGGTATATGACATTTTTCGATGTACAATTATGATGACCCTGTATTTTGAAGACCATTTTTGTTGTTTGGCTGTTGAAACTATTTGCTGAGGGGTGTATTGGACACGTCTTGCATCTAGGTCTATTGCATGGGAAGGAGCCATGAGGAAGTTTGTGTGGTTTCTCTGCATCAGGGTCTGGTAGTTTAGGATGTACTAGGATGTTTTTCAAGTTGGGAGGTTGCTTGTACCAAATTTGCGGTGGATCGGTGAAAAGATTTTTGGTGTGGACGGAAGCTTGAAGAATTTTGAAGCCATCTCTCAATATCTTGTTGAGTTTATGTAGACCAGGATGGTAGTCTGTTATTAAAGACAGTTTATTTTGTTCTGTTTGTGGTTTATGGTGAACCGAGGATTGTGCTGAATGAATTTGGTTTTCAATGAGTCTTTCTGGGTATCCTCTTCTCTGGAAGGCTGTTGATATCTTTCTATTAAAATCATCCAATTCCCTATCATTCAAACAGATTCTCTTACCCCTGATTGCTTAACTGTATGGAATGGATCGTTTTATGTTTATTGAGTGGTTGCTGTCGAAATGGAGATATTATAGGTGGTTTGTCGGTTTGATGTTAATTCCTGTGTTGATATTTCCATTCTGGAGTGTTACCTCTACATCCAAAAAGGTGATGGCTGATGTAGATTTCTCCCAGGTAAATTGAAGTGTGGAGAATTGTGTCAGGCTGTCTAAAAATGCCTCAAGTGTTGAAGCACCCTGTGTCCAAATTAGGAAGATGTCATCTATATATCTATACCAACATAATGGCTGGTGTGTTTGTGTCTTTAGAAAACTTTCTTCCAACAATCCCATGTACAGATTTGCGTACGATGGTGCCATTCTAGTGCCCATTGATGTTTCCTTTATTTGAAAGTAGTTCCTTCCCTCAAACTGAAAGTTGTTCTTCTCGAGGATGAACCTGGTCAGGTTCACAAGAAAAGGTGTAGTGGGAGAAGGCTTGTTTAGAAAATTCTTCTTTAGAAAAAAAATTTTTTTTCCCCCCTAATAGCCTCAGACGTCTCTAATCTCTTTTCCCCTGACAGACTTATATAAACTATAATCACTCATATGCTCATGGAAACAATATATATATATATATATATATATATATATATATATATATTCCTGATATTTAATATTATCCATTGTTTTTCCGTTGCACTGACTTTATGAAGTTAATAACTTGATTAGTTATATACTTGAAAGTTATTAACTTCATATATATATATATCTTTATTCTGTGCATCTGTGACATCTGATTTCTACTCTACACAATCTGTGATACAATTTATAATTATTTTATTTCATTCTCTCATATTTCTTTTTTGTGTTTTCTCTTTGATTGACAAAGACCACTGTGTGGTTGAAATATGTCATTGTTTAAGTGCTTTTATGTGTTTCTATTTCAAGACTACAGAGTGGACTCTTACCAAGGTAAGTCTGTCAGTCTCCTAGTCCAAAAAATCTAAATAATCTTTACCAACCAAAACTAACCTATATATATATATATATATATATATATATATATATTACAGTATTACGCAAGTTTACGCGAACGTAACCATAATGCCTAAGAAACACTACTGCCGTATTTGTTTACAATAAAGTTTGTTCTCTTCTACAGTATTATAGGGCTACGAACCATACTTAAATATCGAAATCTTGTTGTTGTTCATGACGAGCTGGAAAATTATAAAATACAAACAGTGATGAAATCACGCATTTAGTTAATACTGAACATACCGTACATACCTTAATAATATTGCATTTTATTGTTGGGTAATAAAATCACTTCGAATATCCTTTTGTACAAAATTTGATGTAGATTCTTCGTAAAGATGTTCACATTTGTTAAGAGACTGGAAAATTTCATCAGATACGTTTTCTACAAATTGAAGTACGCAACAAATCGTTTCAAATGCTGCCGTCATTTCTTTCTTGGAAGGTTTAGAAGATCTATATCTTCTATCTCAGTGCCCTCATCTTCAACTTCAGTATTTATTAAAGAACTTAAAATATCATCATCTGCTGGATATTCAGCTACAATAACGTCTTCATTCACCCTTAAAAATTCATTTAGCGAAACATTGTCGTTGATCGTACCTGCCGATTGTAAATGCTCCCAACATTCCTCAATGTGCAGCAGTACATTACTTTCTTCCACAACAGATCTTTCAGAGAAGCCGGCCTTTAAAAAACAATTTATCGTCAATTCCGCACATCATTTTGCCACACCTTTGCTAATTATGATATACACAGCCTGAGGTTGATAACATTTTCAATAGGTTTTCTCATTTTCCAATGCAAGAATAAGTTTCTTAAGAACCTGTTTTCCATAATTCATTTTAAGAGTTTTAATGACGCCTTGGTTCGTCGGTTGTAGTTTGTTTCGAGGTGGTATTCGTAGGGGAAAAAACAAGCTTCACGTTCACCAACATTTTTGAGACAGAAGACAGATGTACAGAGCAATTGTCCACAAAAAGAACGATTTTTCTCTTTTGCTTAATCATTACTTTGCCAAGTTTCAATATCCACCTCTCAAAATTTTCACTCGTCATCCATGATTTTTTATTGTATTCATAGTAAACTTCTAACGACTTCACTCCTTTAAAACATCTTGGCTGCTTGCTTTTCCCAATGACCAAAATTTTACATTTTTCTTTTCCAGACATATTAACACATACCACAACAGTAACTCGCTATTTGCTGTGTTTACCTCCAAAGCATTTATCGTTTTTAAAGGTTAGCGTCTCATACCCTTCTACAATTGATTTTAAAATTTTAGCTTTCCACTGGCTTCGGATACACATCCGCTTTCTCCCGAAATAACCTTTTCTACGACTTAAATTTGTCTAGCCATCCCGAACTTGCTTGGAACTCTTTGTGTCCTAATCTTTCCGCGTATTCAATTGCCTTTTCTTTTATGAGAGGTCCTGGAACAGGCATGTTTTTATCTCGTACCATTTTCACCCACTTGAAAACCGCCTCATCAACATCATCGTATTTACATATTTTTGAACGTTTTCTGTCCCCTCCTACAGATTCATAACTTTTTAAAACTGATTCGCCATTTTTTATTATTGTCGACACTGTACTGGGTGGAACGCCAAACTTCTGCACAACATCTTTTTTCGTACTCCACTATCAACGTCTTTTAATAATTGTACCTTTTCCGTGACACTCAAGGACTTTCTTTTGGACATAACGTCAACAAAAACTCAAAACCAAACTCAACATAACTGCAGTAATGTTACTAAATGTAACAAACAGTCCACGTTAAACGGTAAAAAAGAACACCCACTTACAGTAATCTAAACAAACCAGACCACGCACTAACCAATAATTGAATGACGAGGCTTGTTCACTTGATACAATACAGTACTACACTCTGCTCTGAAAGAAATGAGTAAGAGTGTATGAGAGAGCCGTTAGTCATGCCCAACCACCCAGACTAAGTCTTTTTTTTTTTTTTTAACTTGGGAGCGGGTTTGAATTGCCCGAAGCACTGCTACCTTAAGGTATATTGTACTTACCTCCCTGATCTAGTCAAATAACCCCTTCCCTCTTACCAGGTTTAGGAGTTTCCTGACTAGAGTTTTACCTTCAACATCCACCAAAGCCGTTCCATCACCAAAGAGGTTGAAGCGCCTCTCAGCAAGTACTTCACATCTGTAAATAATGTGTGTGGCAGTCTCCAGTTCCTGCCCGCATAATCTGTACACTGGTTCATCTTTGTAGATACCCATTTTATGCAAATGTTTCCTTAGTCCACAGTGTCCCGTGAGTAGACCTGTGACTATCCTCAATTCCTGCCTAGACAGATAGATGAGACTCTTCTGCAGCCCCAAGGAAGGTTTCCTAAGGGTTAGCTTACTGTGTCTCATCCCTTCGGCCCTGATCCAGTGCTCACAGTGTCTTTCAGCCATCCACCTTCGCACTGTCATCTTGACCATGGATTTGGAAAAGCTACCGCAGGCTCCGGTCCAATCAGGGGAGTCGAAAACCCCCTTCCTGGCCAGCGCATCTGCGGCTTCATTTCCAAGTATTTTCCTATGCCCTGGCACCCAACCTAACTTGATTTGATTGTGCCTTGCCAGAGCTTGTAGGTTAATTAGGCACTCCCTGACAATGGCCGAGGTGACCACGTGTCCGTTTAGTGCCTTAATTGCTGCCTGACTAGGTCTATTAATTGAGAAAATAGCAATCCGGGTCCCGTGTGTTTCCCTTCTCGCTATCTCTCCCAGACAGGCATTTATAGCATATACTTCGGCCTGAAAGACAGAGGTATGCCTCCCCAAGGAAAAAACTAGTTCTACCCTTGGGTTTTTACAATACACCCCCGCTCCAGTGCCGAAGTCCATCTTGGAGCCATCTGTGTACCAGATCTGAGCTCCCGATGTTAATGTCCCCGACCATTCCATCATAGTTTGGTGGACCTGGTCAGGTGCAAACATTCGAGTAATGTGGTCGCTGCCCATTTCCAAGACGGGTTCTTTGACCACGCACTCGATACTCATATGTCCCGAGACATCTGGGAGGTTAGCCCAGTTGCTCGAGTTGCGCAATCTCCATGCCGCCAGCCTCGCCTCTCCCCTAAGGACAAGCTCAAGGGGAGGGAGGTTAAGCATTACTTCCATTGCTGCACCTGGTGTAGTTGACAGTGTGCACAGACAGGCCAATCTCTGGATAGAGCTCAGTTTAGCTCTTGTCTGTGCCTGGTTGGCCTTTGTCCACCACACCAGAGCTCCATAGGTAATCATAGGTCTTATCACCCTCAGATACATCCAGTGCATCATTGATGGCTTCAGTCCCCATTTCTTACCGACCATTCTTCTCACAGTCATCAGTGCCCTTTTGGCCCTGTTAACTGTCCTCTCAAGATGTGGGTTCCAGGTGAGTTTCCTGTCCAGAGTAACTCCCAGGTACTTCACCTCCCCAACAAACTCAAGGTATTCACCAAACAAGCGGGGCATCCTGGTCGTCAGATCTTTTCGCTGTCTGGTGAAGTTAATGAGAGCAGTCTTTTTTGGATTTACCCTAAGGTTCTCCTTTTTACACCACTCTTCAATCAGTCGTAGAGGATTTCTGATTACCTCAAGGACTGTATCAGGGAATCTGCCCAGGATCAGAACAACTATGTCGTCCGCATATCCTAGACAGAAGTACCCCTGTTCATTCAGGAGTTCAATAAGGTTGTCAACCACTAGGCACCACAACAGAGGAGAGAGAACCCCCCCCCCCCCCCCCCCTGTGAACAGCCCAGACTTGTCTCCACCCTTCTGACCTCCCCTGCCACCTCTACAGAAATGCTTCTGTTTGTTAACATGGAACTTATCCAACCACAAATGGTTGCATCCACTCCATGACGTCTTGCACCACTTACCATCGTCTCCACTGAAGGGTTATTGAAAGCCCCTTCAATGTCGAGGAAGGCACCTATGGCACAACCTTTCTTGGCGATCATTTGCTCAATCCTACCAACCACTTGATGGAGAGCTCCCTCGCAGGATTTCCCCGGTTGATAAGCATACTGGTTCCAATGCAGTGGTTTTATGGCCAAAGCACCCCCCCCCCCCTAATATGCCTATCAACCAGTTTTTCAAGTCCCTTAAGAACAAAGGACTTGAGTGTAATAGGTCTGTATCCTTTCCCTTCCGATTGGTTACCGGTGGGCTTAGGTATAAAGACCACCTTACTAGATTTCCAGGCTGCCGGTACATGCCCTAGAGCAATGCTTAGCCTGTATAATTTAGTAAGTACCAGTACCAGCAAATCCATTCCCTGCTGCAGCAGCACAGGATAGATCCCATCTGGACCTGGAGATTTGTAGGGTTTAAATGTGCCAATAGCCCATCTTACCCTTTGTGGAGTTACTATCCTCCTTGCCACTTCCCAGTCCTCCCTCTTACCACGTCTTATGGAGAGTTTGGCAACTGGTTCAGTGTCTGCTCCCCCAAGTTTCCTCAGAGTACTGGAAGGGAAATGTGTTCTGATTAATTCTTCCACAGTTTCCCCTGCAGTTTTTGTTATATTTACCAGTGGGGTTCTTAGCATCCCCACCGGGTTAACTGGGTCCTTAGAGAGCACTTTATGCAGTCGTGCCCCTTCCCGAGTTTTGTCAATCTCTTGACAAAACTCCTTCCAGGACTTCCTGCGTGCTTCTCTAATTGCCCTGTTGTATTCGGTTAGTGTTTTCCTATACTGGTCCCACTCCCTGTTCTTTTTTGCTCTATTAAAGAGTCTCCTGGTGGTCTTCCGAAGTTTGGCTAGCTTCTTGTTCCACCATGACGGATCCCCTACTTTTCTCCCCTCACTGAGAGGGCAGTTATCAGTAAAGGATTCTACTATAGCCTCGCCAACCAATGCGGCAGAGTCTTCTAGCTCTCTCCTCCCACCATATTCCAATCCAGCCTCCTCAATCCGAACTCCCAGGTCCCTCCTGTAGGAGTCCCAGTCTGTTCTTCTTGGATCCCTGGTTGGCCGAAGCATGGCTGGATTTAGAGAGATACCATACCTAATATGTCTGTGGTTCATCCGACACATGCCAGTTTAGTACATACCTAGCCGTCTGGTTCGATGCCACCGTAATGTCCAGGACCTCCTGTCTGGCCCTAGTGACAAACGTCGACTCTTCCCCCTGATTTAAGACTAGTAAATTCTTAGAGCTAAGATAAGCTAAAAGTTCCTCACCTCTAGTGTTGGTACCTGTACTTCCCCACGAAGTGTGATGGGAGTTAGCATCCATCCCCACCAGTAGCTCCTCATCCACAGCCCCGTAGTGCTCGACCAGCCTCCTCAGCTCTTGTGTTGGTAGAGCCCCCGCGTAGTCAAAGGGGAGATATGCCGTGACAAGGTTCAGCCTCTTCATCCTCCCCTCCGCCCGCAGCTTCACCGTCAGTGCTATTAAGTCCCTGCAGCAGAAGTCCGTTAGTACAAAAGCACTCAACCCCCTCCTAACCAGGATACACGTCCTGGGAACACCGGAGTCCTAATCGTACAACAACTTACCTCCAGATGTCGCCAGCCCGCATATTCGTCCTCCAGAAATCCATGGCTCCTGGATGAGAACCAAGTCCACCTCTCCCCTGTCCAGCATCCTACACACGACAGCACTCGCCGCCCTGCTATGCTGTAGGTTCACTTGGAGGATCTTGATCATTGTTCTGCTTAATTTGCAGTCGCCTGGGTCCGCAGAGCCGACCCAGGACTAGACAGCGTGCTCAACTCTACAGCCACTTCACCGGTTTCTGCAGTCGGCAGCTTGACAGCCGCCCCCGCACCCCCAGTGATGGTTGCCGTTGACACATCTGCTACAGACTCACGGTTTGCCGTCTCATTGGCTCCCGCTGTCTGTGCAGTCTCGAAATCAATTCTTTTACTTACTTGGTCCATTAACGTCCCACGAGAATGGGGGAAATAACGGTCGACCAGAGCAGAGCCCCCACTGCCCTGGCAAGACAACATACAATGAGGTTTTGTCTGGTTCCTCAAGGGGATCGTGTGCAACTGCATTTTATACCCTCCAGCCATTCATCCTTCGGCACCATGCCTTCCACCTTGATTTGGGTATTCAGTCACTGACCTTGAAGCACACCCCAAGTTCAGGACATTATTAACTGTTGCTCATGGAGCGAACAGCCTGCTTTACTCTCTTTTTTACAACTGTGTCGTTAGGGTAGTTTCCCGCCCATATTTCACTGTCGCATTGCCCTTGGTTCACCTGGGAGGTGAGAGTAGCATTGTGAGGACTTAATTCCCAACTACCCCAGTCTCCCCAGTCAGAGCAGTTATTTCTACCACCCCCAACCGGTTGACTGACGAGGAGGGATAATTCCTCACCTTTGAACCATAGCCTTGGTCCAGGCCTGCATATTCAGAAACCTTCCGGAATCCTTATTCACAGGTAACCTACATTTCTGTAGGCCGTCCCACTATCCGCCACCTGTGGACTCGCCCAGTTGCTCAGGCCAGCTTGCCGGGAGACAAAGTCTTAGGCAGATGTCAACATATTGTCACGCGCTCTCTCTCTCTCTTTCTCTCTCTCTCTCTCTCTCAATGTTTCTGAATGAATAGTGTGTTACGGGAGGGCTACGTGACATTCAATAACACATTTGTTACGCATTTTATTTTCAATATTTAAAAATAGCTATGTGCAGTAGTTTTATTTTCTCTAAAATTAAGTTCGATATATAGAATTCTTTTTTTTTCGATATACAGAAACATTTTTCCATTGAAATTTCAAGGGACTCGGAAATAATTCGATAAATAGAGAATTTCGATATATAGAAGTTCGATAAATAGAGGTCCGATTGTATATATATATATATATATATATATATATATATATATATGTGTGTGTGTGTGTGTGTGTGTGTGTGTGTGTATGTATGTATGTATACATACACACACAGTCACACAAACATACAGCATTATCTAGAGCTAGTTTTTCTTGTTTGATAATATAGATGGAAAGTTACTTTGTGTTTTTATTCTACATGTTAAATAGCTATAGGTAATGCTGACAATTTATGTTGGCGAAAAGCTTAAATGAGTACAAATTATTCTTATTTGTAAAATTGTATATTTGTATAATATTTGTAATATACAAGAAAACATGTACTATTCATTAATGTAATTCAGGTTTTTTAGATGGACAACTGACAGAGTCTGTCACATGCTGGGCAAACTTTACTGTGCAAGGACCAGTCCATGATTAATTTTGACTAATTAATAAGGATAATACATACTCTAAAATTTGCAAACTAATAAAAATACTCATATCATGACAATTTTAAGAAAGTTTCGCAAAACCCTCTATGCAAAAGTGAATTTGGTGATTTTCCATCTATCCTTAGATTGTATCTAGCTCAAATAAATGAAAATATTTTAACTATAATTTGCTTCTCCTTGCAGAGTTACGCTGTGTTCTTACTCAGAGCAGTTTATTGACCTCAGAGATGGTCCACTATATACATCAAGTTCAGTACTATATTTTGTCTGAGGTAATGGAATGTGCTTTTGAAAACTTTGCTAAAAAATTTAAGACTGCTACATCAATTGAGGAGGTTATCAATGAGCATGAAAAGTTCTTGCAAGAAATAAAAACCAAGACGTTCTTGGATGATGATGAAAAATCTAAGGTTAGTTTATATTTGCATATAAATCATTTATTGTTTAAGGTGGTAGATTTACCTATGTGCTATGCATATTTTAATTGCAAAGTTTATATGATCTAAAACTAATTTTACCACTTTATAATCATTATGGCATTTTTAACTATATCACACGTCTCATTTGTTTTAGAAATTTTCAGTCCAGTTGAGAGTTATAAATGATTTAATCCTAGAACTGCATTACGTAACATTAAAGTTCCTAAGCCAAGCTGAATTTGAATTTGATCGTAGAATAGAACGCGAATTGTTGATTGAAAAGGAAGGAACAAATACTGAATCTGAAGCACTACACAAGGCTAAGAAAGATGAGTTCAGAATAATATTGGGATCAATAAAAGCTGAGCTCCGTATTCTTTCTCAGAGTTACCAGGTCAGTATTTAATGGGTTTCTATGTGTTGGATTAACTATTAGTAATTAAAAAAAATATATGTAAGTTGGTTGTTGCAATCATCTTGATTTCACTGATGCAATCCTAAGTAATTATTTAAAGACCTAAGTTAAAACTATTAATTTACTCGCTGATGCAATTTAAACCGTTTTTTACACGTTTCATGAAAGCGATGGTTTTTATGCTTTAGCTAGTAATTTGATAGTTTCACTTAGTTCTTCAAATACTCAGAATTTAATCAGTGAAATTTCATTATATTACTCATGTAATATGCTTTAGTAAAACTGTAACAGTATCTTGCTGGCATACTTAAATGTCAGTGTATTTGTAAATCACTGAAATAATGTCTTCGGTATTATAGGGAAACAAACATTATTTGTGATGTAAAACATTAATTATTGAACTAATGTGACAAATATAGCCATGAAACAAAATATATAGTGAAGAACACTGTCACTGCTAAAATATATTTCAAATATTTATTTACACATCTTTTATATGCCATGATCTTTATGTAAGGTTTTTCTAACAGCCTGAATTCTCTGTAAAAAAAAATATTGAATATTTATGTATTAGATTTTGTTCTTATTAATTTTAACTAATACACAATTACAATTACTAATTTAACAATTAAATAACTTATTTGTTTTAAAATTATTTAAGAAAAAACTTTTCAAAAATTGAAAAAGTTTTTTATTATTATAATATAATTTTTAGCATTTTTTATTTATTTTTGAGCCAATTGATATATTTTATCAGATTCTAAAATATAATCAGAGCTATTAAATATAGTCCAGTTCGCATATTCAGTGTTCAACTCATGTACTTCAAAACAATGGTGAAATGATTATTTTGTAGTGCATTGTGAATATTTGCAGAATTTTTTTTTTAATTGATAAACTGTTTTTAAACAAAAATTTAATATTATTTACTTTCATCTTGAGCTACTAGCTTTTCACCAAAAACATTTGAACATGTTAGTATGTTATACTTGCCTATAGTATCACTTACTTTTTTATTATTGAGGATGCCTGATTCAAAAAATGTGTCTCATTGTCAACACAGACTGTAACTGTAGTTTCTGGGGCATCTCCAGAAACGGCCGACCTCAATAAACAAAAAAATAAATGCTGCTATAGGCAAATGTAACAAAATAATATATATAAATTCAAGTGTTTTAGTCAAATATTTAATACTTCGTATACATATTATAATAGTTATTTTTAAGATCAAATGATTAAAATGTACTACCATTGTTGTACTAATAACAAGCAAGTACAATATGTTGCTTAAATATGATCCAGTAGGCAATAATTTGGATATACTAGGCCTTATTTATTTTACTTTATTACGTGTTTTTGTTTCTTTGTATACTTTGTATCTATAATGCAGAAATAGGTAAACATTTACCAATAGCCCATCAACTTCGATTTTTTCTTTTCACATATTTTACTTAAAATATGTTCTAAACAAGAATGAATTTATTTTAAACGCCATAACCATAAATAGTGCTTAAATTTTAAAAACAAAAAAAAAAATATAAACCTAACTGTGTCTTAGCGCATGAAACAAAACTATTCTTTATAAAACAACTCTACTTAATGGTACATTAAATAATTGTATGTATTTTATAATATACCAACATACTATTCAGTTAACAAAAAATTAGTTATAATTGCTTTGTTATGGGTAATATACAAAGCAAGGGTTTGACATTTTAAGCCATTACTTTACGTTGACAATTTTTTCAAACTAAACCTCCTTTGTTTAGGATATGGTTTTATCCTAACCATATTCCTTCTTGCTATTTGTTTTCTTCAATATAATTATAAGAAGAATTAAGTGACAGTAAAATAATGAAATTTGAATTTGCATTTATGTCATTACATGATGTATTTTATCCGTATTAACAACAAACTCATTTTGAAGTTGGCAAAATTAATTTTTTTTAATAACCAAGTACAAATAGGTACTTTTAATATAGTTTAATTGGGTAAACATCCATGTTGCATTTCCACAAAATTTACCACTAAAGGAGTGTGCTTGCAAAGTTTGGTGATATTTGGATTGTGGTAGTTTAACGCAAGTTTTAGAATTTTTTTTTGATTTACTACATTTAAAATAACTTTATTCTTCTTTAGAATGTATTGTTCAATAACATATAGGGAAATGAAAAAATATCAGTTTTGGTAAACTTTTATCCAAAAATTATAAAAACCTATCCCTATAAGTTTAAAGTAGCCAATCAATTTACACTTGACACAATACAGCATTTTTACCTACCAGTTTTTATAATTTTTTGCTTAATATTGCAACGTTTGCTTTATTTTTAATTTAATTCACATCAATAGTTCATTTTTTAGTAGTTCTTAATTTCCTTCTAATTTTCTTACTATAATTTTTACAATTTACAGTTATTTTGTACAATTATTAAATACTTTTTTACAGGAAGCACTTTATCAGCACCAAGTCCAATGCCCAACTGTTAACTGGCCTTCATACTCTTTAGAAGTCCAATTTATAGAAACTCAGAAATAATTTGGTGCTGCTAAATAATAATATTCAATTAATTTGTTGGTTTAAATTACAACCTCTAATTAAATAAAATATTTAAATAAATTCATTGATTAATGTGTTCATTGATAAAAATATCAAGGTTTTTTATAGTTTTTTTTAAATATAAAAGGCTAATATAAAATCATTTCATTTCAACTGCTTAATATCTTTTGGTGTTTTATGAAGGCAATTTATCAAGCCTTCATTCATCCTAAATGATTTTCTTCCCTTCACTTTGAACTGCATTTTTTGGAATCTCTTAATCTTTCTATCGTGCCTATCTCTTATTTTTTGTCTTTTCGCAAAAAGTCAGGTTCCCTGGGAGAATGTTTACTTTATATTTAGTTCTAGGATATAAAACACCTATTATTTTTTAAAAACAAATTATACTTACTCAATTAAAGTAGAGTTTTTTGCTTTTTGAATTCCAGGTTTTTCTAAATTAGCCACGTGCTTGTTTCTATTTTAAAAAAGTTAAAGAAATAAAATATTTGCTCTACTTATAAATATTTATTAAACATTCATATAATGTTTTAACTCATTTAAACCTAAAAATGATGATTTTTCAATCATAGTCATTCTATTCTTTACTGTTAAAAGCTTATAACTGATCACAACTAATGGGTTTCCTACGAATATCATGTAAATTGCTTCAAAATTGCCATTTCTGTTAATTTTACAGAAAGAATTTTATCATGTAAGGGAGTTTGACAAATAACTTCTAACAAAGAAGACAATATCAGAAACTGTTGCTAACATATCATCAGTCAAACATAGTTTATAATGTAAACACATTTTGGTTTGGGGTTTGACAGTTGGAATCAAGTGGTAGCACACTAAGAATAGATACACAGATCCATCGGAACACCAGAAAATGTGTAACAGATGAGAGCAGGTGACAAAGACGTGTTGTATTGGGGATTTCAGAGCATAATTTAAGAAGGATCCTCCATTTTGATTTGAATTTCCAATCCTTCAAAATAATGATGGGTCAAAAATTGATCATGGCAGACTATGTTAACTACTTTAATCTGTGTGAAAAAATGCTTGCACAGATCCAAATGCAGCTTTCTTTAGCAACAAGGCACATTTGCACCTCAGTAGGATTGTGACTAAACAAAATGTTTGCTACTTAGGCTGAAAACAGACCTTAAATTATTAAAAAGTCTGCAACGTTCTCCTAAAATTGACAGTGTGTTGCGTCTTATCACAGTTTGGCAGGATAAGCCTGCCCATTTTTTATGAGGAAGGCATGAACGTGAATTGCTGACTTTATGTTACAATGTTGCACAATTTTTCATAAAAATGGATGAAATTCTTAAAGAACTTGAGGTCAGTGCACTTGTTATTCCACCAGGATGGAGATGCAGCTCACACAGCACAAAAGTTTTGTAATATTTTGAAGGAATGTTTCTGGGACGTCTAGCCTCTTAGATGGATGATGTCGAGTGTAGCACAACACGGTATTGTTGCTAACAGCTGCCAACTTTATACATTATTTTCAAAAACTCAGTGAATTTAAAATGGTATATACTAATGGTTTCAAAAATAAATCATTTTTTCTCTGTATGTCCAGGTTTATTACTTTCAAACGGCTTAGTTTGACCACAT
Source organism: Prosapia bicincta (assembly GCA_036971475.1). Lineage (NCBI taxonomy): Eukaryota > Metazoa > Arthropoda > Insecta > Hemiptera > Cercopidae > Prosapia > Prosapia bicincta. The sequence goes on along the minus strand of JBAIZL010000376.1, from coordinate 2,911,291 downwards.
CTTCTATAATTTTCTATTAAATTTATTTATTCTGTTACCCTTGGAAAATTCTTTAATAAAGAAAAGTAATAATTTATTTTTTGTTACTTCTCTTACATAAAATAAGTTTAAATATTTATAAAATATTTTGATTTCCAGGCAAATTTAGCCCTCATTCCTCCATCTTGTTTGACGAATTTCTATCTCAATAAAGGAAAAGATATTATATTTCATGAATCAGATTTTTAATTATAGAAATACAACCCTGTGAATACAGTAATTACATTTTATGCTTTCAAATGACTAGATATTTTTACTAATTTAAATATATTTCTAATTGACTAATTCTTATTAGAATACATGTTCAACCGATTCCTAGAGCTGTGTAACTATTATATATATTACTTCAAATTATATAATTGGTTGAAATAATTATTTACTCGAGTAATTATAATAATGCATGGAACATGAATATCCTCTTTTCTTTCTGCAGAAAATACGGAAAGTTACTTTTTTTCACATTTTAAATGTTAGGTTGTAATGGCATGTATAGCATATACGAGTCTTATTGATATTGTTTTAAAAAAATTGTTTGATTACTCATTTCAATGTCTAGAACACTAATATAAACTTTTTTCCGCAGAAAATGCAAAAAGTTAATTTTTCTGCACATTTTTAATGTTAGTCTGTAATAGCATGTATAGCGTGGACTGGCCGAGCAGTAGCTATAACGCACTGCACTACGTCAAAGTCAGTCTATTTTAATACTGAACTTAAAATCTAAAAATTTAATTTTTAGTTATAATTTTATACAGCATGACTATATACTACATTAAAATATACCTACGAAGTATCCAGTCAGGATAGATTCGGTTATAATGTTATTCAACTTTACTATCCACCTATATTGAAATATACCTACGAAGTATTCAGTCAGGATGGATTTGTTTTTATTTTTATACAACATTACTATATACCTACATTAAAATATACCTATGAAGTGTCAAGTCAAGATAGATTTAGTTATAATTTTATTCAACATTATTATCTACCTATATTAAAATATACCTACAAAGTATCCAGTCAGGATAGATTTGGTTGTAATCTTCTGAATCAGCAATAAGTCTAAATATTTACCAAAATTACAACCAAATCTATCCTGACTGAATACTTCGTAGGTATACTTTAATACAGGTAGATAGTAATGTTAAATAAAATTATTACCAAATCTATCCTGACTAGATACTTTGTAGGTATATTTTAATATAGGTAGATTAACCATATCTATCCTGACTGGATACTTCGTAGGTATATTAATATAAGGTATATAGTAATGTTGTATAAAATTACAAATCTAGATGTAGTGCAGTACGCTGTAGCTACTGCGCGCCTGGTATAGGCCTACATGCCTTAACATTTAAAATGGGAAAAAAGTAACTTTCCGCGGAATAAAAAGTTGATATTCATGTTCTACACATTAAAACGAGTAATATAATAACAAAACAAATTTTAACACCGACTTCATTAAGACTATATTTTTACCAATTATTTTAATTGGTTGAAATCCTCAAAGATGGCTCGTTCTTAAGATGCGTTATAATCTGCTTTGTATATGTACATAATATATTTATTTATTTTAGATAAACGTACTCGTGTATTGCCAACCATAAGGTCTTCATTCAGTTTAAATTCTCCAGTAAGGTTTTAGTAACAATATATTATATCCTTGCATGAAATATGGTATACCAAGAGTAAACTTATTTTTACTTCCATTTGTAAGGTGCTTCTCAGTAAACAGGAAAATTAAGTCTCCAGCATATGCTCTATTGTCGACACAGAAATTATAGACCCCTGAGTTTGAGCTTTAACTACAAGTGAACCATTCGCACAAGAATAAAACTATTCATACCATTTATTAGCGGGCGCAGGAATCGACCCCTGTGCCTCGTCTACGAGCCACCATGAAGGTCGAAAATCTAAAATCCACACCTCACCAAAATCCAAGCAAAAAAACAAATCAGTCCATTCAACAGCAAAGCACATCACACAACGCTCAAATCACCAAGCAACCACGTACAAAATTTAAATGTAAATGACCTCACGGATGCCTATAAAGCAATTAGTCAAACCAGAATTTTGAAAAAAAAACTACCATAAAGTCACACAACATTAATTAAACTGCTGTAAATGAGTTTTTCAGAAACGGCACATCATAGGAGCTCAACACGACAGCTCCGCCAAGCAACCAAGGATTAGGATGTTCAATTCTTTGTTTATGTATATAACCCAAACGATTTTAGCACCATTTTTGTTGAACTTAGCCTAAGATATAAAGAAAAAAGTACGTTTTCAACGCTCTTTTTTATTGAAGTTCAACTTTAAAGCATATCTGCTTTCAAACCACTTGTCCAATCTTTGTGAAATTTTTATACCATATTATATGACTTATTAGTAACCTGAAAATGAAATTTTAAAATTTTATCTCGTTTATTAGGGAATTTGCTGTAGATTTAGTACAGTAACTTTATCTCTCGGCTCATTTGTCTAATGGAACTGGTTTTTAGCTTGTTTTAAATAATAAATTCTCAACATATAAAATTTATATAAACTGTTGAGTATAAAAGTAGAGAACAGTCTGGTCCCTACCAGTCCGCCCATGAGCTCCCGGGGAGACCCACTCAAACAGACTCTGTGTAAAGTTAGATTTGACTGTAAGAAACATTTCCCATCTTGAATACACTAGAATGTATTGGACATGCTAAACAAAAATAGAAGAGTACTACTGGGAAAAAGGCCATCTTTGTGACAATTCCAAAATAGTATTATAAACAAATAAATATGTATATATAAATTATGTATGTACATAAACAAAATATCGAAAATATTTCTAAAACAACCAAAAACATTTTTAAAGCTCTCGTTGGAGTTCTATAGACCTCATGAAAAAAGCTGAGTGAAATGTTCCTCACATTCAAATCTAGCTTTATGCAGAGTCTGTTTAAGCGGGCTTCCCCGGTGGCTCACGAGCGGACTGGTAGGCAACAGACTATACTGTACATTCACCTCGGGCGGCTGAGGTGATTGCATGCTCCAGCTCACATTACCCATATATCAAATAAAAGTCAATTACATGACATTCAAAATCATACATAAACAGTTTATATAAATTTTATATTTGAGATTTTATTCTTTTTAGCATGTCCAACACATTCTAGCATATCCACGATGGGAAATGTTTCTTACATTCAAATCTAACTTTACACAGAGTAGGTCTCCCCAGGAGGTAATTGGCGGACTGGTAGGTACCAGACTGTACTCTGCTTTTATACTCAACAGTTTATATAAATTTTATATGTTGAGATTTTATTCTTTAAAACAAGCTAAGAACCAGTTTGATAGGACAAAGGAGCCATGATATAAAGCTACTGTACTAAATTTACAGCAACTTCCTTAATAAATGAGATAAACTTTTAAAATTTCATTTTCAGGTTACTAATAAGTCATATCATATGGTATAAAAATTTCACAAAGATTTGACCAGTGGTTTTAAACAGATATGCATTAAAGTTGAACTTCAATAAAAAGATCGTTGAAAACGTACTTTTTTCTTTATATCTTAGGCTTAGTTTAACAAAAATGGTGCTAAAATCGTTTGGGTTATATACATAAACAAAGAATTGAACATGCTAATTAATGGTATGAATAGTTTTATTCTCGTGTGAATGGTTCACTTGTAATTCCTAATAATTCTATATCTATCCTAAAAACGGAGTTACAGGATGTGATACCTATCACTAAGTTTTTGATAGGCCTGGTTTGAGATCTAATTGCTCAGACTCTGACTTTCAGTCTATTTCATTAATTAGTTCAGAAACAAGTTTTTTTAACTTGAGTAAATCTGCAAATAAAGACATCATGTTTCATAGGTGTGTTCTACTAACTCTGGTATACTACCTCCAGTCTCAAGAGTGTCAGATTAAGTTTGAGTTATCAGATGATAATTTAATAGAAATATCACTATTGGGATGATTAACAGGCAAGAATTGATTGTATATGTAAATATATCATGTCTGTTCCTTTAGTACAAATCTCTAATTTAGCCTATATTTGCAATAATTGTTTTAATGTGCCATTATATATATTCTTGTTGAAGATAAATAGTCTTGTTAACTAACAAGGTTATATCATAAAAATTGTTTTAATATAACACATTAATCGTCGTGATAACTTGTACAAATTGGCATGTAGGCATGCATAATAGTTTTTGGTGACAAAATTAAACCAGTTTTCTGTCACCTCCAGTGTATTTTTTTTTTTTTTTTTTTTACTGTTAGACCCAATAAACGGAACTTTATTGGCAAATCAAAACCTTAAATTGCTTCATTAAGTTTCAGACAGTATATAAATAAAATGTACAGATAACTATATGTTTAAATATGTATTTAAAGTATTTTTTTATTTTAAAACCTTGTGTAAATGTGTTTCTAGAATATGCACAACGTAAATATAATTGTTTTAGTTAAAAATTATATAACTATATGGTGTTTGTGATTTTTTTCTTGTAAAATTAAGTAAATAAGATTGTTGTTGCTAAAAACACATGTTATTGTTATTAAAAAACATTGTTTTCCTTCTTATTAGAAATGATGTATTCGTTACTAAGAAAATCATAAGATAGATAAATCTAATAAATCTTACGATTTAAATCTTTTTAGATCTCAAAAAAAGTTAGTTATAAATGTGTTTCAAATAATGTTTCCAGAGAATTATCTTTTTTGAAGCCACATAATAATCTGAAATAGTTAATATCTTCAGATTTAATTCCATCTGATTCTACTTGGGTAGCATATTTTATGATTATTTCTGCTTGATGCTTGTTTTTCTTCTACAAAGTCATTCACAGACAGATGTTTCTTGCTGATGCATAGTGCCGGCCTTTATTGCTGATGCAGAGGCTAATGTAAGTGGTGATTAGTTTTCCAAACAGAATCCACAACTTTGCCTTGAAACCTCGAAGAGATTAATATTTTTCTTGAATATTGTGGAAAATTGAAGGAAGCTTCTTTCCACTTAACCGCATCCTTGTATCCAAAAACAGGCATTTACAGCACCTGTTCTAATAATATTTCACTGAGAAAATGACATTTGTCCAAAGCAGCATAGATACCTGTATAACCGGTGAGTAATTTTTGTGGCATAAGTATCGCTAAAGTTTTTTTTCTACAGACCTGAGTAGTGCGAATGTACTGCTTCCTTTATTTATGTTCATATTTTTAGTATTTATATATTTACAATTATTAACAAACCTAAAAATATAGCCACTATACAGGATAGTCTATTATAAGTCGGCAGTGCAGGTAAAATGGCCAAATTAAGCATAACATTTAGCATATTAATTCTTAAGATTAATTAAACATAATATAAGATTTTTTGACAATTTCATCTGAATTTAAAATTCAAAATTTTGGTTACTTTTAAAACTATAGGAATTTTATCTAAAATTTAGTTATAAATTAAATTTTTATAATTTTGTTTAGTGATTTATAATGTGAACATCATCACTTAATAATATTAAATTTCAATTTCAGGAGGTACTAAAGAACTGGCTGATTGATCTGTCGTCGGAAAATCAAGATCTTCAACTCTTAGCAACTAGAATAGATTTTAATGAGTTTTACAAACGCTCGGATCCAAAACTTTCAGAATCAATGAAATTAAGCTTCTACAACTTTCCATCATCTGAATGACCAGATTCCAAGCCAGACACTTCGTCACAGTGTTCTATAATTCACGATGACTATGAAAGAATTGTTTCAAGTGATTTAAATAAAGTTGTGAATATGGGCAGCAGTTCATTGGATGAAGAAAATCTAATAAATAATCAGTGTGAAGAGAGTGATCTAACCCTTTCCGAAGTTGATCTTGACCGGGATTTGCTCCTTGGTGATGATGTTTATGAGACCATTTACTACTATAGCAGAAATATTAATCGAAGTTTTGTAAAAAGCGATTTAAATTTTAACTTTGACGATGTAACTTATGTGAGTGACAGTGAGAGTAACAAAGTAGAAAGTGAAAGTTGTATTGATATAAACATGTCGATTCAGTCTAACAGTTTCCATAATACGGAACATTCTGAAAGCTCAGGTTCCAGGTCTGATTTTGGGACCTATTCCTCTAATCTAAATTCTGTAGATGATGAAATAAATTTTGATGCTAAAGAAGAAAATTTGTCCAAAAAATTAAGCGAAGAAATTGTCAAAAAGAAAGATAGTTTTTTATCATTTCAAGCACGTAAAGTTTCCAAAGACGAATACATGGGTAGAAGTGTCAGCGATTCTTTCTTGAATCGTGTTAAAGGTTTTCGTTTTATTTGGGGCCGAAAACATAAAACTAAGCATTCATCAAAAACTAGCACAAATGAGGAGTCGGCCAGTGAAAGTAGTCAGAGTAAATTTGAAGATTCAGGAGTTGGAAGCAAAAATTTAAATTATGGTAGCACCGAAATGATTAAATTTGAAGAGTTAGATGCATTTCGGATGTTAAGAGAGCAGCGGTATGGGAGCATTGATAAAAAATGTAAATCAAAAAAACAATCTGGATTTAATCCTTGTTGCATAGGTTAGTATATACTTTATTTTTGCAATTCTTTTAATCAAGCTTATTTTTAATGATCCTAATGCAGTGAAACTTAAATATTTTGAGCTTGAAGAAATTGTTGGGAAAAAATTAATTATCAGTATAATGTTTTACATATATCTCTCCCCAACTTTTGTTTTTTTTTTTCGATATTAGAGTCATTGAAAACTTGTCTTACTTGTTTAGTTTTAGGCTAGAATTGATAAAATGATGTTCTTTATCTATTATACACAGAATTTTTACTGGTGTTTTCATCAGCAAAAAAGTTGTTTCAGTAAAAATAAACTATAATCAAAAATAACCAATATTGCTTCAAAATGTTTTATTTTGGGGATTTATGCCGTCTAATTTTTGAATAAAAAAGCAGTTTAAAACCAAAATTTATATAATAATTTACAAATAACTTCTTACAATGTTTCATTTTTTTCAAAAAAGAAGTAAAAATGTTCATAGCCAGTAAAAATTTATTGTCGAATAAATCGCCTGCTTTTTGGTTAGTTTACATTGCTTAGGGACTCTTAAACATGTTTTAATGTAAGTTACAATTTGTTTTAAAATTGTGTTTATATTAATAAATAAACTTGTTTGTAATTTTTACAACTTGAATTTTTCTACATTGTAGAATTCTAATTATGTAGCTTGTATTTGTTTAGCATGAAGTGTTTTAGGTTCATGTGTCATTATTTGTTATTAATTTTATTAAGTAAATTAAGAAACCTATTTTGGAAGTATTTAATTGGTATTTATTTTTGAGAGTATTTATTCATAAGAAATGTAATTGCAACTTTTTAGAACAATTTTTGTATAATGACATCAAGGTAATAAGAGCTAAGATCTTTACCTAGATCTGACTAGTATTCAGTGGTTGTTCACTGAACAAGTGTTTAAATAATTTTAATAGTTTCAAGATATTGAACTCTTGATTGCGTTAATTTTGTGTACTGTAATATATAGTCGTTGCTGTGAAAAGTTTAACCCTTAGCGCTCGGATTTTTTTAACATGCTTCGTTTCCCTACTTGTAATTAAATTGAGACAAATTCCTCACCTGCAAGTTGCATTATTGTTTATAGAAAACTTTGTTTTCTCTTACATGATTTTAGTAAACTAAGCTATTTTTATTCACTAATACTGTATGTACATGATTTTATTATCTTATTTGTAGTTTTGCAGAGTATGATATTTTTGAAAACAATCTTCCAGATGAAGTCCTGGTTTTCTGCTGCATGTTTTGCAGTGAAAAACTGTTTCACTTCTACCTCCTCTTATCTTCCTGTTACTGCAAACTACACAATCCTTAGAACTATTTTTATCATTGGAAAAGATTAAATGTAATTTCCCATTCAGTCTTTCTTATTTGTCAGTAGTTGATGGCCGACCCTTCTTACTATACAGGTTATTCCTGATATCACCAATGCGTTCCTTTACCAAGTTTTGGCAAAACTATTTTTGTTTAACAGGATTTTCTCTAATTTCCTTTTTTTTGTTATAATAGATAATAAAACTGTTTACTACAGCCACATCTAATAGCCAGAAAAACATTTTCCTCCACCATTTATTTGTTCGTCTCGTAAAACTGCACGGTTCATTATATTGAACAGTTAAATCTACACCACAAATAAACTGGTTGTATTTAGAAATAACTGTTGGTTTAGTTATTTTGTTTATGAAACTAAACTACATTCTAATAAATCAGGATCAAGTAAAAGATCGGAATTTCAGAATCATTAATTGCACGAGAAGCCACGGCAAACTACGATTAAACAAATAACCTGCAAAACTGTAACCTACTTGCAGCTTACAACGTAACGGCAAACTAGATTTTGTGATGACTCACATATTCCTAGACATTTTTAACTTAGTTCAAATTATTGTCAATAGATTGTAGCACCAAACGGTAAAAGATTGAATGTCGTGGGCTTCGCTGCAGACGAGTTATAGGCATTTGAGTGCTAAGGGTTAAACCTTCCTTTTTTCAAATGTGAAATTTTCCCCTTCTTTTCTAAATGTGAAATGAGTATCATTGGATTGTGAGGAGGGAGAAATGACAGAAGTCTTCCTTTTGTTATTTAATAAAATTAATTTATCCTGAAATTAGACAGAATTTTTTAGTGGAAATTATGGGAAAGAAAATAAAAATATACTTCGCTTTGCTCATAAGATAGTCAGATATGATACAAATATTATTTCCTTAGTATTGAAGTTGAGCTTGCTTGCAAAATCCCTTCATGCCTTTCTAAAAGAATTGAGAGAATAAGATACGTCAGTGTCAAAGACTCAAAACTAGTTTTGGAGTGAACATAATTTAGATTAAATTAAATATTTTGGTATATAGAAAAGAGTTTTAACAATATAAATTTTTTTTTGGACGGGGTATCCTGAAATAATTAGAGATGGTTGATGTTTTCTGTCACAGTGACTTGTCACTGGTGGTACCAGGGACAAAATATGGAAAATACCAGTTCCAGTGACAATGGATTGTTTGGAAATTGCCTCTGTTGTGATTGGGCAAAAAGTCGCAGTCACTAGATGAAACGGCTGTCATTGATTGATTTGTTGCTGTCACTAGTTCGACTGATTTACGTTGTGTGTGGGTGGTTGATTTGTGTCAGGTTTCAAAATAGTGACAGTGTTTTGTACAGTAGGCATTAGTTCGTATTTGTTAGTTTGTTCTTAATTTCGTAGGAGTCTATTTTAAAATAAAATGAGCCTTCCAAAATATAAAATAGCGAGGGATAGAATAATTTCACCAGTGTGGCATGCTTGCCTGTTATTGGCACATACAGAGCAGTCTCAGTATCCCTTGTCACCGGTAAAAGTCACTGATCCACACCTGGTGCTGTCACTAAAATCACAGATCCGTTAAAGTCACTGGATCGACCATCCTTAAAAATAATAAGAACCTTAAAATATTAATTTTTCAAAATTGTATATGTTTATTTTTTGTTTCGTAGTAAATGATTATAAAGGAGCTACACGAATAAAATTCTTTTAAACTATCTTTAATTTAACATAAAACAGAAATACTAAATCTAATTCATACAATCAGTATGCATGCTAATATCACAATAACTGAAACATTTCAAATAATCAAGAGACAAGTAAATACTCTATTAAATACAAGTACAGTATGAAGGTCTCACAGTCAAATAGATGTATGCCAGAGGGAAATTCTGTTTGCAAAGTTGGCAAAACAAACTAAGTACCTAATACTAATACCTTGAGAGAGGACCAAACTAAGTACAAATCATTTACTGTAAAAAAAAAAAACTTTAGCCTATTTCAGACAAAAGCCTTACCAATGGTTAGGCGTCCTGATGACATTAATGATGAACTGTCACCTAGCCCATTAAGGAATGGTTTTGAACCCTTATTCTCATCTGCAGGCTACTACTGGACTAGGTGAAGATTTTATTTCTCTTCACTATCTTACACTGAGTAGCTCTATGTTTACAATAGGAGTCAGGTCTACCTTAACCCTTTGGTTAGTATTCATGTATCAGTACGTAAGATCGGGCACCTGCCAGCAGGAGCATTCCCGTATATATACGTCTTACCGTTTCTCTAATATTAGACGTCCCACCCACTAAAACGTCCTGCCTTTCAGAAACCTCTCCTCAGATCCAGCCCGAACCAAAAAGCCCTGTTCCCATATTTCTACCCGCAGCCAGTGTCGCGTGACAGACGCTGCATAACCTCGGGGGCCACCAAACCCCTCCTTCTCTGACTGACTGACTGACTAAGATTAGATTGCTGTACATTTACAATTTGTTTTCCTATGTATTGTGTTAAATATTTGCAACTATTTGGACAGTAAATACTACACAGAGTACATAGTCACCATTCTTTTCTGTCCAAAGTCTATGGGTTTTTACACGTATTAACAGATGCTTTCGAAGTTTGTGCGGTAATTTACAATGAATAGGTGATTGAATAATGAAAAAGTTCTTTTGTGTCCAAAGTCTATGGTTTTTCCCATGTGTTTACAGATTGTTTCAAAATTTGTGCAGTATTTCAAGGAATAAGTATTTTACAAAAAAAAAAGATTAACGGATAATTTTTAGCAAAGAAATTGTCAGTAAACATAAAGTAAAATATGATTAACATGAGAAAATTAGTAAAAAAAAAAAAAATAATAGCAACTATTACTATAACTTAAAAATTATAGAAAATTAAAGAAAAAAATTTTTTTCAAGTGTAAAAATCTTTCAAAAATATGTTGCATTCTGGGGCCATAACAGGGTCTTGCTAATCATATGGTTAAAGTGTAACTTTGTCTACATAGGACTTGATCCCCAAATTTCTTTACAACAGCAGTAAAATTACAACAGATGCTCTTACATTTTAAAGTAAAATTGAATATTATTAGAACCTAGTTTTTAAAACATATTGTATAAAACTCTAAAGGAATTGATCATCCAAACTTGTATCACTCAATAAGTTAGCTATTATCACTATATAAAAAAGATCAACTGGTTTTTAGTAACTAAGGTGGACATTAAAGCTAATCATTATCCTTGTTGTTTATAAATTGTTTAAATAAACATTCAATTTTATGTGTTCATTTTAAAATACAGATATTGAATTAATGTAAAACCAATAGCAACTATAGTTTTAAATAGGAAAACAGATATTCTTTAAAAATACCTGTTGTATTTTATAGCAAGAGAAAAGATTTTGAATTAAGAATGTTGAACTTCACATTTGATGTATATTCGTTATAAAATAATTATTAAAATAAGGTATTATTGTAATTTATTATTAAAAGTTATCATTTTAATTAAAGTGTAAAAAGGAACTTAAAATTTGACAAATGCTCTTGTTTTATATATGTAAGAACAATGTCAATGAAAAAGCTGAACTAAAATTGTGTATACTATAATATTTTGTATATTGCTAAAGGTTTGTAATTGTAATTATCAATATACTCATCTTCGTTTCTGTTAGGAATGTGTCTATATGTTTGAGTACATTTTTCTGCCATTCCTAAAGTTTCAATATTCTCCTCTGTTGACGTATTTCGGAGTAATCCCATTTTCAAAACAAAAATGTACTCAAACATATAATTTGTAATTGTACCTATTTTCTAAAAATACCAATCCAAAATATATCGGATAGTTAAGGTATAAAGTAAAATCAACAAAATGTCCACCGCATAATATCGTCTGGGAAATTCAGCATACGTTTTGTCACTGCGGGGCTTTGTGTTCTCTATCGATGGTATATTGCATGGGATTTAAAGGGGTAGGAAATATAATTTTTAATACTGAAGTTGCAAATAAATGTTAATTTTTAATTTTAGGGCGTAATTATTGGTCAGAAGGAAATTATAACACAATTGACGTCAACAAAACTGGTACAATGAAGCTTTAGACGTCGGCTGAAGCTAGACAAAATTGTGTACAAGTATCATCTTTGTAACTGGCAACCAAACCCAAACTCTCCTGATAACTAACTTTTATTTTTATACTTCTCTTTCTCAGATGCAGGATTAATGAAATTGTCAGACTTTAGGATACTGGAGTAATTGGCGTTGGTTGTACTAATTAACAGTTTTACAAACATTGAACATAAATATTGACAAGTAATATAAAAGATATAGCATTGCAATTTTCCTTGGTTTATGGGTCTGCCATAATCTACAAGCCGACAGTATTGGTTTTCTTTCCAAGCACAAAGTAAGATTTTTAAAATTTATCCTCCCTTGAATGAATAGAAAAATGCATTGTTTTGTTTGATATTTCTATAACAGAATCTGCTGGGTTGAAAGAAACAATCAGTAATGTTAAGGGATGGTTAGAATTCCTAATCTGAAAATTTATTGGTAGTTGTATTGACACCCCCCCCAAAAAAAAATTAAACAAATAAAAAAAAGCGGTGAACAAATTATGGTTTCATCTATGGCTGGCTTACCTAACTTTAAAAATTGTTAAATAACTAAGATCGTCAATGAAATTAATTTTGTTTTTGAAACTAGTAGAGGATTTGGAGGCATCAACAGGTGAATTCAGATGCTTAATGATGTCATTCTTGGAGAAAAAACTCAAACTCTCCTTCAATTGCTGAAAATGTCAAACAGTTCAGTGATTTCTTGTAAAGCGTTTAACATAACCTTTGTCTTAAAACTGGGTGACGAAATGAACATTCTAAATATATTTTTAGATTTTCCATACACTTTCACAATTGCAAAATCGTTAAGTTCGAGACTAGTGCCAAATAGGGTTTAAAACTTCTGAGTCTGAAGAAGAGTTGGATAGAATATCTTTATCGGTATCTTGAAAAGAATAGATGAAGTCTTCTGACTATGTTTGGTGAACAATTTTTTTCTTATTGCTTATACCAGTGTTACACTGTACCTGATACACTGTGTACTTTTTTTTAAATCTACTGGCAAGCTAAATCTGTATTAGCAACACTTTTGCGAGCTCAACTTTAACTGACCGTTTCTTTTGCTTAGTTGCTTCTGGTTTCCTTAGAGCTTGCAAAAGTTCTTTAAAAGAGTCTTCAATGACACAAAGGACTATGCTAAAGTGACCAGTACAACTGAGAAATGGCTGGTTTCATCGGCCGAAAGAAGGCCAGGTCTAGTAGTCTTGTTAGATGTGTGATGTTTCCTGGCAAAAATATAAAATGGACATTGCTATCTGCACAATTATGGATGATATCCAGTGACAGGTGGCTAGCCAAATTTTCCCCAATCAAGCACTTATATCATTAACACCTCTAAGAAACGTAAGAGCTATAGTTTCAACATAATCAGAAAAACCGGAGTTGTCAAACCAAACCGTTAGTCATATTGTAAAAGCGATCAGGGACTCCTCCCCATCTTTCAAACAGGTTTTGGGATTTATAAACTACATGGGTGGGGGCAAAAATTAACCGCCGCTAGTAGTATAAAAAATGAAAGAGATGGAACCTTTGGTAGAGTTTATAATTCTTTCAGGGTACTTTCATCCCCATCTAGTTATATTTTTTTCGGCCTGTCTCCTTGAAAAGTTTAGTTTGGTCATAATTTATTATATTACAGTACAATTATTTTTTTGTACTAAAAATTATATTTTTTTAATCTTTTATAGAGTCCTAAATGATAATATATTATTTGTGATTTATTTTGGAGTTTAGAAACAATTGACTTGTCATAAACCAAGGAACAAAGATTTTTTATTGACAATGGTCTTGCCAATGTATATCAAATAACTCAAAAGTTTCTCAGTTTGTTGTATTTTCAGTGGCCTTTGAAATAATAATTTCATTAATCCACCATTAACAAAACTTTGAAGGTTCTGGATTAGTACACAGTTGGTTACTGTACATAAATGTTGCCTATAAAATATGTAAAGCTTGTAATAGTTTGGAGTAAGCTAGTTGAACATTAAATCAAAGTGTATGGTGCTTGTCTTAATTTATGAAAATTTGTTTGATTTTCAATTTTGCAGGAACCTGAATTTTTATTAATATTAATAATGATGTTTGTGTTCATGTTATCTGCTAAGTGTTGCTCCATTGCCATTTAAGTTTATAATGATGTCACAGAAGAATTGCATGTACGAAAGTAAAATGTTATAGTTATTTATTTGTTTCATTTTCATTTGTTAATATTTATTAATAGATAAATGTTATTGTCTTTTATAATGTTTATATTAAGAGTTAGTAAGTATTGTAAGCAAGGATTTAAAATTAGACAAAAAAGATTAAAATTTTAGTTTGCAAAATTGCTTTTATTGTTCTGTTTTTAAGAACACATTATATTACAGAGCTTAAGGAAAAGCCAAAATAGAAAACTTTTAGATATTTTGTGACATTTGTCTATATTCTAACTCCTTTAACAAGTTGAAAAAACCTATTTCCACAATCTGGTACTATTAGACTTCACTTGGCCATTTGTTGTCAGATTTTTTTGAGGTACAAATTTAAGTTTGTTATTTATTATTAATTTTAAAAACTTCTCTATTCTTAACTTTTTAAAATCGAAAATCACTATTTAATAATTAATATTAACTTCTATTGTATATAAATTTATTTACACAAAAAATGGGCACAAAAGTATTTAAAAATTAATTATCTATTATAATAAAATTAGGTGTATAATTTAAAACCTGGATCTGATATTAGACATCATAGGGTGACTTGTTTATTAGAGGCTGTTAGTGTATATAATAAGGTATTATAAGAGTTAAATCAATCATAATTTTTTATGATTTAATATTTTCTTATTGAAGTATTTATGTGTGTGTAATTTCTTTTTGAAATCTGAAACTTAGCATGTAAAAAATTAACAAAATTAAGCTATTTGAAATATATGTCCTAGGTCTAAAGGCTATGGATTTTATGTAGAGCTGTCATTTTTCTTCTGCTTGCTTAGATAACATGAGTTAATAGTTCAATTCCATTTAATTTTGTTGTTTAGCTGATTTTAACTGAAGTTTTACATTTCAAAAATTTGGTTAGTTATAGTAAGATGTAGTACTGTAACCAGCCAAAATTGTTCTGATTAATTTTGCATTAATTAATTTATTTTCATTTGGTCTCATGAAATTAGATTATTTTTAAAGTAGAATAAATTGGATTATGCAAGCTAATAGAGAGGTAAATTTCTTCAGAGTAAAAACTTAGATAAATCAGATGTTGGAGCAATGATATACTATAATTGACAAAATCAAAATATCTTGACAAATAGTTGTGAATTAGTTAGAAAAATGTTACAAGTTTATTTAAACGTACTAGTTCAGATAACTAATAAGTTTAAAAAAATATGACTACAGTATTTTCTCTTGCAGAGGGGAATACATTCCTCTCAACATTGCACTGGGTTCTTTTGGTCTTAGAGTATAGTCATTAAACCATTCTTTCCTCCATGCTACCTAACTAACTTGTTTCCGTCTTATATCCCAGGGCAGGGACTTTGCTCAAGGTTTTCCAACATCATTCCTTACTTTCCCATATTGCTGAAGCAAGACCCTTTTTCTTCCCCCATTGTGCTCTATAGATAAAGCCCCTTTAGGAACCTTTGGCTTTATCATGGGAAATATCCACCCTTTACTCTTTTTTTTTCTTAAGACATTAACATCCCAATTTTAACTTTCTATTATGGCCATGCACTGTTCTCTCAGGTTAGAACCAAGAATGAGTACTTTCATCTTGCCTGATGATGGCCCCTCTTTTATGCCCCAACAGTACCCTCCATGAATTCATCCTCGGACTTGTAATAATCAAGATTCAGAATCTCCAGCCTTATACTAGGTATCAAACTTTGGACCTCTGCTCTCCTAGATTTCTGTTTTAATGGCTGGTTCACAGTACTCCCTAGTCTTAGCATAGTCAGGCATTAAACTTTATTAACATTACACTTTTTTGTATTAACTTTGCAAAAAAATCACTACTTACTAATTTATTCAGCAGACGCTTTTTGCACTAGGTCAGCACATTATTCAATGCTCTGAATTATTCCGAAACGGGTCTGCTGAATAAATCAATAAGTAGTGTTTTTTTGCCAAGTTAATACAGAAAAGTGTAAATTATACAGAAAACCTCAAGTGTACAACACAAAAACTGCAAGCTTTAGTAACAGTTCGCCTTCGCTCATTTTTCTGATCCCAAGTATCTACACACTGTTGTTTTCTGACACATTTTATGATATCGCTTCCAGAATTTCCAATTTTATCTGTCTTCACTGTGCTGAAAGCATTTCAAACCCTGAGATATTTGGGCTTGGAAACAATCAATCAGCTGTTTCTAAATTTTACAAATAGATTGCAATAACTTCTTTTATAGGTATAACAAAAAGACTTTTTTACTATACCTGGCTTTTTAAGAGACTGATTTTTTTATTCTGTCACTATTAATAAAACTGAACTTGCAAAGTGGTATACTCAATTAAGCCATTTAACACGTTCGCTACCAAGCATCACATTTATATGTACGCTTGCCTAGACTATCAAAAAAATGAAAATGTTATGTGAAAACTAGGAATAACGTGAGTAAAAATTACCCGCAAGTACAAAGAAATGAATAGTTATTTGGCATTGAACTATTGTCGTAAGTGGTCAATTTATTTTACACTTTGAAGGCTTTAACTAAACTATTATTATATAAAAATAATCAAGTCATTTTAGTTATAATAGTAACATTTGAGATCAAAATATTGAACAAAATTAGTTGTCTAAAAACTGTTGGTATCATTTATAAAAACTGTTATGAATTATTTTTTATCAGTTGATTCTAGGTATATCTTGTAACTCAAATTCTATAATGTATATTTCACATATTTTTCTGATAATATTGTAGATAATTTTACTATTCAGGAAAGAAGTAATAGTCATTGCGGCTATTATGTGATTAGGGTTAAAGTAAACATAAAATATATTTATGGAGGATAACTAAATATTTGTTTATATTTATTTACCTTCTTTTAATATTACCTTGAAGTTCTTTACTGTTAAAATGTATTGAGTATAATATAATACATTTAAGTATTCAGAAATATGAATGTATATAATCCTAAATGTAGCATATCCATTTATTGTGTAATTATCTAACATAATTGTGAATCATCATACGATAGATGTGTTGAATTAATACTTTCTGTTTGTTACATGAGGCAATGTCATACCCATCCATAGGGTCACCCAAGGGCAGTATCGATCTACAGGAGAGATTTGCATAGGTCAATACAAAGTCAGGGATACTAGTATCACCACTTTAAAATAGAAATGTTGGTTTTGAAAGAATTCTGATAAGAGCAGAGTGGTCCATCAAACTCTCGATCGCTCTACCCGCTCCATTGAGATAAATGAACATCAAAATCCCCAAAGATTATTCTGTTGCGGTATCGGCTTAAGTTCGCTATACTTGCAGATTACTTCAAGTTTGTCGCAGTTGTAATGGTGTTGCTTGCAATAGAATTTTTTACAAAAATGGTAATACCAGAGGCAATTATCAAGATCCTTTAATAACGAAGAATAGTCACAAAAACGGTAATGCCAGAGGCAATTTATCAAGATCCTTTAATAACGAAGAATAGTCACGAATTTTGTAACAGTATGAAACATCGGTAGAAGCACACTGGCCTTGACAATAGTAATAATGCCTCCATCAAATTTCGAAATAGTTTTAACTCGATTGTTGTGCGATCTTCAAGCCACTCTCATTCCAAAATAGAATATGGAGGTGATTGTCAAGGCCCTTGTAAGGACTGTTTTGAGTTTTTTGAGGTGATTGCTTGTGTCCAATAGAGGCTCGAAAAATGGTGGTTCCTGTAACAGATTTAGCATTACCCATGATGCACCACTTAGTAACCTGCTATACCCTAGTTAGAAAAGATGGACAGATGGATAGCTATGAAAAATTTGTTTGCGGGAACAAATTTGTTAACGACTGCAGATATGGTGGCTGTGATCCAGATAAATTTGCAAACTTTATCTAGATCTATGGTATATTTAAATTGTTTTTGTTTTATTTTCTCTTTATGGGGTTGTAACTTGTGGCTGTAACAACTCTTAGAGGCTTAGATTCACTCTTTGGCTGTAAATTGTTTCGGCCATAATGCTCTCTTTGTTTGTATGCCTGTTCTGTGTGAGTATCAACTCAACCATAATGTTTTAAGCCATCTACAAGTGCCATAATGTTTAAGCCATCTTCAAATGCCTGTAACTTTTAAGAAATAGGTTTAGTAATGTTCAGGTCTTACAATAAAACATTCATAGATTTATGTTTTATGTACAAATACATCAACTATATTTTTGAACAAATACTCTTTTTTATAATGCTCATGTTCCATTAATTCATTGTTAAAAAATAGGTTTCCAGAAAACCTATATTATCTGGAAAGCTACCTGATACAGCACACACTCGTTCAGCAGCGCACAGCCTATGTTCTCATGTTCTTATCGGAACATGCCAGATTAAAGAACCTTTAATAAACATTGAATACGTAATTTCTAAAACAGACATGATAGTTACAATCAATGAAATCATAATCATTGCTAGTTTTCACCAGTGTTTCATGACTATAGCAAGAATTACAATTAAAATATCTTGTTTATACTTTAGAAGATCTAGTTAGTTAAGAGACCTTAATACTCTGTTTCACAAAAAAATATAAAATGTTATCCTAAAAACTAGTATTTTGTATCCAATTAATTATATATACATTGTATCCTATAACGAAAATCACGCTTATCAAAATATATTTGTACCTACACACCTGTTAGCTTTTATAGTATAAGATTCAAAGCTAAATTTTAAGTGATATGTTAGTTTTTAAGATCTGCTCTCTAGTTTGTTAAGTTTTGTTGTAATTTTGTATATACTGTTTAGCTTGTTATAGTTTTGTTATTATGTTCTATTTAAATTGTTTTGGGAAATATTTATTTTAATTTTGTATGAATTAAAGTTAAAGATTAAAACCCCATTAATAACTGCTGTTCCATAAAATTTTGTTTTTGTACAATTTTAAACAGTTTTTCATTAAATAAACTATATGCACAAATACAGTCTCATCTAAAAGTGTCTGTTCTGAATTTTTAAAAAAACTGTTTTAGTATATCACACCTTTAAAAACTCAACCCTTTCTTATAAAATCACACTTTTCTTAATTGTATTATTACAATTGATCTTTGTGCCTGTTTTCCTTTGAGTGGCATTTTCAGTTTTTGAAAGAGCCAAGTCACACAAAGACTTGTTTAGGACAAGGGCTCCTGAAGTTGCTCAATAGAATTACAAGTTGACCAACAAATTACAGACGAGTTTATTCCATTAGCATTAACATTTTATTCTTTAACACTAACAATTGTTGAAGACTATACAATACCCAAGTTATAATGTCTTGCATCAAATAGAAATCCAACAGTCAAGAAATATTCCTATTTGATATTTTGGATAATATTTAATTAATCATGCTCAAAGATAATAGTCCCCTTTGACTTTGTTGAACCTATAGATTCCTTGTTGGTTAACTTCTATGTAAACTGTTTTAAAAAGGAATGGTGGCTTCACCAAAATCTGATGCAGTTCCTCAAATGTTACACATTCTTCATTTTAATCACATGGTTGCTGATTCATAATTGCCTAACAAGACATGTTTCCTATTAAGATGACTATTCCTGTTGTTTCCAACAATATAATTAATTGTTGGCTGTCACAATATGGGCTTCAAATCTTAAAACATACGGAATTTGTGTTTTAATAATTCTCCCGGTAAAAAGTCCTAACTGGTTTAAACATTTCATAATTTTCAGCTGACATTCAGCCATAATTAGAAAGGGGACATTTAGCAACAATGTTATTCTATTGGGTGGACCACATGTTTTCAGGATACATATTTTGATCTTATTTTATACTAAGTAAAAAAAAAATGTATGCTGAATTTAGACATTTAAATCTAACTTGTAGGTTTGAACCAATACGGTGCAATCTCGGCAATCTGAATTAATTGCTACAGAGGTTGTTTGGGTTATTGAAAAGTTCGGATTACAGAAAGTACTTGTATATGGAAAAGTATGTATTTGGAAAAAATGAGATTCAACAATATGATTTGTGCATAACTATTTTTATCTAGTTTTTTTTACATATTTTAATTTTTAATTATATAAAAATGTATTTTATATCAAATTTGATTGTCAGTTTAAACTCAGAAAACAATTCTAGGAAATAAAATTGCACTAAGACTGTTATACATAACATAGTTTTTTTTTTGCCTGTTCGGATTACTGGAGTGTTCGGAGTTGCATAGACTGAACTGTACATCAAAAATGTAATTCTACAATGTATATTAAAGGTGTCCTTTACTTGACAGTATCTCAGTTTGGTGGTTTATGAAAAGTCACAAGGCTACTGGTGTTTGGGCTAGCAGCAAAACTGATATATAACCTATTTGTTTTTAGTATGTCAGAATAATAGTTACTTCATTTCCAAAATATTTAGATTTATCAAATAATAGATTAAATCCAAATTACGGTTTGTTTAAAATATGAGTAACAAGATAGGGAAGCTGCTACATTATTTTAGGAGGCACCATTCCAACCTTTTACTACACCCACTAGACAGTTCTGTTTTATATCTTGGACTTATGTAAATGGATTATAATAGAAAAGTAGCTATATCTCTTACTAAACCAAATTATCATATTGTATTGTTTATATAATTTATTTAGCATTGGTATATTTTATTATTAAAATTTGTTCTCAGATGTATTCTTGTATTTTTAAGGAGTTGATCCCACCAGTGTTATATATTTTTTCTAACTCAGAATTAGAACAACTGTTACAATTAGTTTAGTTGTTTAACGTATTTTTGTTTAACACAACTCGGCTTTTATTTGCTTTATACTATAATAAAAGTTTTAAAACGTGTATTTTTAAAATCATATCATTAAAAATTAACTTAAATTAAAAATATTGTTAAAAATTGTTAAATGTAAATTACTTGTAATGTCATGTAAATTTATTAAAAAATTTAAGAAATAGATTTCATTTTCATTTATTTATTTTTTTTATATAATGTTCCTCTGCCATGTTTTATTGTTATTTTCTGTATATATTTTTCAAATATTTGCTTATTGTATCACAAAAAAATGTGTATATTAACAAAACTTTAATTATATTAATATTAGGTTCTGTACAAAACTAATAAACAGCCTTATGTTCATCTTTTTCACCTTATGCTATATTCATGCAAGCATTACACCATTTTAGTTCTTTAGGTCCTGGTATAAATTATAAAAAGGATTATAAAATCTCGTATTCAGGTTCGCTTACCTGAAATAAACTTATTCCCTATCAGGATCATATACAGGTGCCTACTTCACCTCCTTGTAAGGATAAGTAAATAGAGGGAAATGAAATTAGGAAAAACTGAGGAAATTACATAAAAATTCTTTAGTGAAGACAGTAGGGAAAAGTTATAGAATCATGTTGGCAGTGTCACTTCTTGATCTATTTCCATGAAATGGTATCTACAGCCTTGGGGTATCTAGCTTACTCCCAGCATTAAAAAACAAGATAATTATTATAAAAATTGAAGAACTTTAGGACTTGACTGTGGACTAAAATATTTATGTATAATAAATTTATAAATGTGTTATCTTTGAATAGTCACATGTTATAAAAACCAAAAGCCGTTCTTCCTACTAGTTTCTATATGTCACTTGGTTTTAATAAAAAGTACAAGTCATTAATGTGTTTATTCTCTTTATACATGGCCTAGTACTTTATAATAAACAAGGTTAACATTTGTATTTTTTACCCTAATTTTATAGTAAGCAATCCCTTTACGTTAAGCCCCCTCCTACAAACTTTTATAACAGCCCCCGTGTCAACAGTCTAACTATTGTTTAATGAGCTTAGCTCAATAAAATCCTGTCTGACTCAGTTTAACATGACTTCACAAAGGTACTTCAGCCTACTTTTTTATGTTCCTGAGGAAGTATAACATCAACTGAAATACTTACCTCACTGCAGTGTTTGTTCCCATGGTCGGAGTTAAGGAGGGGCATTGCCCTACTACTTTCTGGACAAGTGTATTATGTTTTATAATAAAACATTGACAATGAACTCATTAGAGTTCTACACAAATAATAAAGCTGACAAAAAATATACTCAGCAGTATCAGTTGTTATTTTGATCGTATGCGAGTTATTTTCTAAGTACGACTATAAGTTCAAAGGAAAACATGAACTTTATTTTAACCGTACAAGTCATGATGTTCAAAATGAAATTTTAGGAAGACGAAGTTTGGTATTCAACGTTATGTGTCTTATAGAAACACAATCATGCTTATTTTTAGACTTATGACTGCAAAATTTGAAAAAAAAACAATTTTGCAAAGCTATACGGCTAAAAGCTTCTGATTTGCATTCTATAAGGAACATATTGTTGAATATCCTACCCTAACTTACCAATAAAAAAAGTAGTTTTAAATATCTACCTTATAATGTAAGTTTTTGGATGTTGGCTCAATCTTGACAAGCTTTCAAGTCTTCTCTATTTTCTGGGTTTAGTACAACGGATCCCATTTGATACCTCTCGGGGCAAACTAAAAGCACAGAAGTAGTACAAACAAAATTACTTTTACGAGGGTATCAAAATACTAAGAAGAAATTGTATTTTATAATATTTTTGTTCTTATCTCTATTAAAAGATTAAATACCCACAATCTTTGAAATCTAAAGAGATTATTGTACAAGCAATAATTTTTAATTCATTTCAAGATATTCACATTTTTGTTTTTTTAGGATAGAAAATACCCTGGAGTTATCAATAGACCATAATCAAAGCTGGAGTGAAGAGATCATAGCAAAAGCATAAAATGGAATATGAAGGGGCAGGAGACACGTAAGTTCTTTAGGCAACTCTAAAGAGGAAATTTAAGAAAGCTGGACAAAATGTATTTCCAGACTTATTTTGTGTTTTATTATTGACAAACCAGGCTTTCAGAATCAAACTGAAAATATAAGAGGAAAATTTAGAACATAACCCTAGAAGTTGAAAAAGACAAAAAAATCAACCTACAGCAAAGTATGGTCATATAACTCTCAATCTGTAAACTGCTTCCAAAACATAACACTAGGCCTAGCTCTACTTGTACAAGCTCTTGACACCCTTCACCATGGCAGTCTTCCATTTGTATTCAACATCTCACCAAATATCTGTTCCTTGCTCCCCATGTACAAGGAACTGGAGTACAAAAGTAGGGGACCATAGTCTAACAACTTCCTCATAAAAAGTGGAATTGGAACAAGACATTAGAGCAAAATCTGACTAAGGTAAAGTAACTTCTACAAAGCAAAAGTATTCAAAACCTAGAAAGAATGTTTTAAAAAAATAAAGAACATAGGTCCTACACTTTTGAAGATTAAAAAAAAGAAATAAAGTCTGTATATTTTGCAATGAACTATAACAGACAATTAACTATATCATTATATAAACATGAAACATACACCAAACACTGGGAAGATATAACTTTATTTATGATTTCTGTTATTGCCTTACACTTTTAAAATGTTTTAAACTTGCCTATAGTAGCACTTACTTTACTTGTTGAGGACGACCGAAAAGTGTAAGTGATTACTAGTAGCTCACGCGAAGATGGAATCAACAAATGTTCTGTTATTTGTTTTTTTCAATTTTGAATATAGAATTATTAAATATAGTTACTTATTAAGTTTGTTCTATAGTTGCATATGTTGTAAACTTGGTTATTTTAAAATTGAATTACTTGCTGAACTTGTAACTAGGTATATAAGTTTGACAAGTCGTTAATTTTATAAGTTCAAACATTAAAGTTTTACCGATCCTCATGGACAATAAAATCGAAAAAAGGTTTAATTTCTAGTTATTTAGATAGGTTTTAAAATATTTAGACTAAAAGAAAAAGACTGAGGTGGAAATACTATGGAAATATTATTATGTGCTATATATTATTAATAAAGAAGTATTTTTTTTCCATACAACACTGATTTTACAATCAAAAACACATATCTCATTTTACTGATAAACTAGGGTTTAGTACACTTCCAGAAAACATTGTATAAAAATATAATTTCATTTTTAAAACTGATTTGCTATGAGTTGAATAACTAAAAGAAAGGTTTGGTAAATTTTTTATAACATTTTAATTACTAGATTTCCTGCAATGAAATAAGAACGAAATCCGGTTTTGTCCAACTTTCCTCTACTTAAACTTACCTATAACTGACAATAAGGTGTTACTAAATCTATTAAACTAACTAAAATAGACTACAAATACATATGAATCTTTGTAAGATACTCAAACTGACCCATAAACAAGGAATTAGACCTACTAAATTACCTTAAGAATGAATTAATCTAGACTAGAAAAGAAATTAGATCAAAATTTATAACATACTAAAACTGACCCATGAACATAAAGATTTTATAAATCACACTCAGAATTCGAGTCTGGGGTCTTGTGATAAAACGGAGAGGATGTGGGTTAGGTTAGAACGGAAGTCAATTTATTCTTAACTTAAACTACGTGTTTAGAATAAGCAACAACGTAAAGATTTAGAATGCTTATGATGATACTGCACCGTGATGTGATATAGAAGGCACTGGGACTTTCTTACAAACAACAATAATTCCTTAGAATCATTAAATACTTCAAGTTTTTAAAAGAGTAATTATTATTAGAAATTTTTACTCTTCGTTTAAAGTGTGTGAAACACGAATTTAGAAATAGTGCGTAAGTAAAAAAGTTCAATATTTTATTCCAAATCAATAGTCCGATTATTATTTAAATATTGTTAAACTCCTTGTTAGTTCATAATCTGTTGATAATACATACATATACTTATAACTTGACAGAAAAATTATAAAAATACTCTTGATCCAAAAAAATTAACTGAACTTAATAATAATAAAATTTGTAATAATAATAATAAATGCTAATTGTATAAAATTAACCCGTATTATGAGATTATATGGGAAATATGAATATTTTTCCCTTTGTATGGATAGTAGACATACTTAATAAAGTAGAATCTCAATTATCCGACATTCATTAATCTAATAATCCGCCTAAAAGTTTAATGTTAACGAGAAAATGTACGGAAAGCGTATCTCAACCCTTCGGTTAGTTTCTTTTGTCTATCTCAACCCTTCAACTCCATGACCATCATCCGTTGTCTCTCGCTGGTCGTCGTCGTCGTCGTCGTTGTCCCCAGATTATAATTTTAAATGTATGGTATTATTTTTAAATTGTACACTTCAATGTTAATAATTAATAAAATTTTTTCTAGGGTAAACCTACATATCTGTAAATAGATCATACTTTTTTCAAATAATATTAGCTTAAACTTTCGAAATGAATTTTGTTGTTTCATTCATGTTCAAATTTATCGTAATTGTAGGCCGAAAACATGTTGCATCTATGTTTTATTTTGCGCCTCGTGAGCGTAAGGTGAGCATGAGAGAAAGTAGCCTATTTGTATAGCCTGCGTCTGAACATAATATAGTGTGGCCACTATACAGCATTAGTTTAAAGTTCAACTGTAGGCCTACACCTGCTGTTTCCCAACGAAGAGCTTTGAATTGTATAATTCAATAAATTATTCTTGTATTGTTTATCTCTAATTTTTTCTTTGATACACAAGCCCCTATAGATAGATAGATATTAATTCAAACTATTCTTGTATTCGAAATAGGCTATTTTTATTCATTAATATATTACAAGAAATCGTATCACCATATTTAATATAGACTATATATTTCATTCTCGTTCGTTGTAAATTTTTGTTGAAAAACTGTTAAAGAGTAGCCTATGATTAAACTGTTGTAGTCCGAGCATTATCCATCATTGTTTTTTGCCTTTTTCCTGCACTCTAAATTTAAAAGGCCACAGAGTACTAAAGTACTTCTTATACTTGCGAATTTGATCTACGAAAATTTAATTTATCATCCCTGAACCTCTCTTCGAGTTTTAATACCCTACTATATTAATTGCCCAAAAGAGTTTATAAACACAAAAATATTGAGGTATACATGATTTCTAAAATTAAAAAGAGGCACATCGGTATTTGAGGCGATTCGAAGATCCTTCACTCACGACAGTTTTATGGTTCTACCATAACTCTTACAGTGTGGTTGTGACGCGTTGATCGACTTTCGTAGCAAATATGATCTACAAGGCAGTTCAAAGGTGACGTTGAATACGCGACATTAGATGTGTCATTTCCTTTTAACGTCACACAAATGTATTTCATAAATTTAATCGTTTTCCTTCCTAACTAAAAATAGTCTCTTCTATTCTGACCAATTCTACACCTATTAATGGCTTACTTTTATTTGTATTGTAGTTTCTTGGTATTAGGCATTCACTTTCTCACTTTATTGTAATTCTTTTTCGTTTAATTCTTTCTACTTATTTCATTAATCCTACTTTTTATCGTAAGCAGTATTTGTCATAGGTGATTACGCCTGTAACCACTTAAGGTGTTTCGCCTAAAAAAAGGGTACGTGGGTATAAAATGGCTGGCTTATACTAATGAATCAAAAGTAGAGAAAACGTTTTTAAGGTCGTTATTTGTATTAAGTTAGTGGAATAGATAAATAAGACTTTTCTAAATAAAACAATTTTGTCAAAACTTGCAGTTTTTGTGTTGTACTTCTTGAGGTTTTTTGTATAAATTACACTTTTTTGTATTATCTTGGCAAAAAAACCACTACTTACTGATTCATTCAGCAGTCGCGTTTCACACTAGATCAACGCATTTTTCAATGCTGTGAATTACTGACAAGACTGTTGCTTAGGTGTGTTGTGTTGGTGTGAGTCTGCGGTACATTTCTGTTCTGTGTTACTTTATGAACAATAACACACCACAGAACAGAAATAAATCAGTAAGTAGTGGTTTTTTTGCGAAGTTAATACAAGAAAGTGTAATTTTGTCAAATTGGTTTAGTTTTGAACAAGTGGCCCAAATAGGTAAGCTATTCACATTTTTTTGAGCACTTGAGATAATTATTGAACAAATGATAAGCCAGTTGAATATCGAGTCAAAAGTTAATTTATTTACATGTAAAAATTGTTTTCAGGCTTGATATTAGTTGCCGAAACGCCGCAGTCAATAAAACTTTCAACCGGGTTATCATTTATTCAAATGGTTAAGTATCTACGAAATGGGCGAGTAGAGGATAGAAGCAACACCACCTAGACAGAAGGTCTGGGCTATCCCATAAAACCCCCAACATACGTCACAGGCGGCAGGCCTACTGTATAATTTCTAAAATAACTCTATGTGCAGGTAGAAGGCCTTGCGGTACGAGGCTTTGGTCAGTTCCTTACTTATGTAGGCCTACATAGCGTCCCGGTTGCGATTTTGCTGGTTTGTTCTATACATTCTGAATAGTGTATCGTTCTAATGTTACAAATGAAATAGCTTTTTTCAAAACTCAGGATGGTATACAAATGTTGTGTGCCAAACTAACATTTATAAACATATTGTAAAAATTAAAATACATTATTAATTATGTTGATATTGATATTAAAAGTAGGATTACCGATAATATTCTTGCGATATTTGAATCCACCAAAGCTGTGCAACGGAACCAGACTAGCCACAAAAAAATACATCCAATTGATCGAGGCAAAAATCATAAGTGGCAAGCCTGTCGCCTTATTTCCCTCTGGTTGAAATAAGGTCTACTTTTGATAAGAGGCAGTGCCACTCGATGCCATAAGTTTCCCATAATCCCAGTGTAGTTAATTCTATCTGCCCTTCCCCTTCCCTGCCGAGTAAGTCTACTTCAGGTATATCACGCGACCCTGCCACATGATGGCATAATATCTTTCCTATATGTCTTGTATTAGGGATTGTTTGTCCTTACCTCAATCCTGCCCATGTTAATCCTTCACAAGCCTAAATGAATATAATTGCTTCATTTTCACCTTAACACAAGTAATATAAAAAAAATTTAAAGTCAATTCCTACTTAAGTCAACAAAGAATAGCTTTATTTTAGTTTCTTTTTATTTTATAATTACAAATAATATTAATGTGTGTATACATGTGTCAGAATAACAATATTAAGAGGCAAAATAGAAAACAAATTTCCTTGCAATTTTACATTTTCCTTCCAATGTATGGTGTTGGACTATTAATTTTATTTGTTACTATTTATACGCTTTCTTTCTTTTTCGTCGCTTGCATTGTGTTGTAGTTTCTTTTCGCTTTCCTTTCGCATTGCCAGTTTGTGAAGCAAGATTCGATACTGTTAATCCAGGTTGTTTGTTTATTTTATTATTTTCATTAAATTTTAATCCTTGAGGATTATTTATGTAACCATGGCTACAATTAAAGGTTGTACGATGGAGGTTTCGACGACAACCAGATGGGAGCAAAAGAAAAATTCATATACTTCTTTGAGAGATACACTTCTAGCTATGGGAAAGTTGCTATACGCCCGAGACTTTGAACATGAAGATACTCAGTTCGAATCCTGCCTAGACCTCCAACGTTTTAAAGATTAATTATTGAATTCTTGAATTTTATAGTCCATTACGTTCGGTGAATCTTATTAATCACTTAAACAATATCCTACTCGCATTATTATATTCCTCTGTTTTAGTTTTTCAGTTTACTAGGTTTAAACTACCATCTAAAATAAAACAGGCCCCAACAATATCGATTATCTAACATGAATTATGTTGTCAAAATGCGTTTGAGGAGTTTATTGCCAGTCATTATTTTATATTTTTAGGTTGGCAGCATTAACTGATAGATTACTACTGAATAAGTAGGCTAGAGAAGATTAATCGATTTTAAAAACAATGTTAAGGGTTCTAGCATGAAGAAGATGTGGGAAGTGAGAACACATGGCTCAGCTAAAAACTAGAAGGTTGCAGTCAGCATCGCTCTGATGCTTTACACGCTGTTCAATTATTACATTATTGCTTTTATTAATTACTTAATGTAAGCTTAATTGTTCTAAGCAGTTCGATAGATCTTGGTTAAATATAGAAAACTTCAACTAAACTCTAAAATCTTACATTTTTGTCAGTTTTAATCTCTTTTAAATTAATACAGCAGGATTTAAAGATGATTTAATTGTTTAAATAGACAACGAAATCATGAAGGCTGTGTCATGCCTAAAGATAAGCAATGAACAGGACTATAACCTACCTAAAGCAGTCCTTATTGGGGGAGAACTGTTTTGATGACTATTAAGAGAAGACAGGAAGAGCAAGAATGATTGAAGTGCTTCCTATTTCCTATTGATAAATCTTTGTTAGACGAAAATTAGATTTTAATAACATACTAATAAAATAATAGGTGGGCACTTGATAAAAACTAAAACATGATTAGTTAAATAAGATAAACAAGCTAAGTTAAATAAATATACAAATAGCAAATGAAGAATATATATATATATATATATATATATATATATATATATATATATATATATATATACAAGTAACAGATAGCCTATATATTTATATACATATAGTTAACCACATTGTGAGGTTGAATCATAACCTATTATTAATTTTCTATTTATCTATGTTGGTTTTGTATATCATTTATGGTTTTTATGTATTGATATTGTTAAATTAGTCATGTTGTGTGTTCTTTTACACTTTGTTAAAAGTTTGTAATGTTAAATTATTGGAACGCTTGTGCGTAAATTTTAAGAGGTTTTGGACGTTAATTAATAAGAGGTTTGGGAGCTTTTGACACATTTTAATTAATTTTTTTATAGATTTTATTCTCATGGATCATCACGTTTTACATTGTGCTTTTAATTATTTAATTTCATTATTTGTGTTGTTTGTATTGTTAATTTATTAGTGTTGCTTGTTGTAATCATCTTGAATTCGTTGATTAAACTGTAACTAAATAATACTTAACTAAGTGAATACAAAGGGCTTACTTGCTGACGTTTTTCGAAGCAATCGTTCCTTTTACGAAGCAAAGCCTCTACTCTACTCATAGAGTTAGTATTTCGGCAAGTATTCACTGATCTATTCACATAGTTAAGTATTATTTAATTATATTTTATTAGTGTTGATAACCTAAATGTATATTGTAATGTTATGTTAATTTTATATTAATTTTGTATTTGAATTTTTTAAACGTAAAAAGTTAATTCTGTCTATTGTAGCTGTTGGCCTGAATGAGGACAACAATATAGTTGTAGAAACGTTGCCGAATTTTTAATAAATTAAGAATTATTGACTCATGGATCAACCTTATTTTTATTCAACAAGCAAATGAAAAAGTTAGATAAATGGAACCTATCAAATACTGCACAATTAATATGCTGTGGTCAGTAAAATGAACGTAGCCTGTACGTTTTCAAACAGAGCGTTTAAAGAAATGCATCTAGTTTACACGTTCATTAACGCGATAGTATTACAACATTCCTTTCTATTTAAAAATCGATTCTTTTAACAATCAAGAAGATGCTGTTAGTGTTTGACTATAAAAATAGTCTATTATCTCAGGGTTCTTTTAGAGAGTTTATTTTTTATGAAATAGGCTCCGCCTAGCCATTTAGTTTAAAAAAGATAGGTTATATATTTCTGAAATGTGCTACTTCATTTTGGGGGTGTAAAATCACATTGCGAGTAAAAATTAAAATCTTTCAAAATAGAGTCTTGTATAGATTAGAATTATGTATAAAATAAGTATAATATGTTATGTAATGTTATTTGTGATGTTTTATAACGTTTCAACTCTTGTAAACCACCACTAATGACGAAATTGAAGGAAATAAAATCAGAAAACAAAATCTTCAACACCTTGAAATATTTTATTGGGTATTTTTTTACGAACTTAATTTGTAAATTAGTTAGGGCTGGTCAAGTTATTTTAAAAACTAAAAATGTAAAAATATGAAAAAGAGTAATCAAAACAATAAGTTGCGTTTAGTCGATTTTAAACACGCCTATACGATAGAAAAACATTTTTCTATCACTTAGCCAGTCCAAAGTGTGGTGGCAATCAGAGTGTTTACAGTCATAGCTAATAGACTAACAGTTATAAGTAATGTATATCTTCCAAAGCCAGATGTACGAAGTATTTTGACCAAATATATCGACATATCGCTTTTGTCGCCGGACGCTTTGGTCAAATATTCATTTTTAGTATGTAAGCATATCTTTTTTTAATTCCTTCTAGCTCACTCTCTCCTGATATATAGCTTGTACAAATTTTCAATCATTTACAATAAAATAAGTTTTAATTAATCCAATCAAGTTCAAATACATTTTTTTAAAACCTATAGTGGAAGACAATTGATGTTAATACAGTTTTTTCAAATATTTATTCAATAATTAAATTGTAAAAATTTGGGGAGTCTAGTTCTGAGTCAAGTCTGAATATCTTCATGTACATTAATTTTTTTCCGCATCGGGCTGTCGTCGAAATCTTCGCTGCACAACCTTATATTGTTGCCATGGTTACTATAAATAATGCTCTAGGATTAAAAATGAATGAAAAGAATAAAATAAATAAACAGACTGGTTTAATGTTATCGAGCCTTGCTTCACAAACGGACAATGCGAAAGAAAAGTGAAAAGAAACTACCAACACAATACAAGCGACGAAAAAAGAAAGCGTATAAATAGTAACAAACAAAAGTAATAGTCAAACACCGTACATAGAAAAGGAAATGGAAAATTGCAAAGAAATTCGCTTTCTATTTTGTCACTTAATATTGTTATTCTGGCATATTTATATTAATTGTAATTATAAAATAAAAAGAAATTCAAATAAAATTTTATTTGTTGACTTAAGTAGAAATTGACTTTTAAAAGGTTTTTCTTATATTATTTGTTTTAATGATATGTTTCTCCTAGGCTACTAAATGAATCCCCGAGTATTCATTTTCTTGTTAGGAGGCAATCATTTGGAAACGTTGGTGTTAACTTATAGCAATGTGTTAATATTATATATTTAAAAAATATATATTTATATATTGTTTGCAAATATTAAATTGAAATATTGAATATCTAGGCTTTTAGTTATGTTTGTTTCATGAAGGCTTTTTTTACACAATTAGTTTCTTGAAGCTTTGCCAAGTTAAGCAATGAATATGGAAGAGTGTTACATGTTAGGGAATCAAGTGTCTGGGGAATTACAATAGTTTCCTTATTAAATGATTTTCCTATGGTTCTACCACCAGGGACCAATAAATTTCCGCCTGTATACGTTGTGAAAATTATGAAAGACGATTGCGTTCTCTGGTCCCAAGTAATTAGTAATTATTAGCACAGATGAATGGAAGTAGGGTTATATAGAGTTGAGTCATTGTGATTCAACGAGAGCCAGGGATTTCTTGTAAGCGAGACCTCGTTTTGTTGCACTTGGAATGAACTACTAAGCTTATTAAAGAAATAATGGAACCATAAGAAAATGTATAAAGAAGGCTGTGTCATGAGCCTACGGTAGAAGTGATGTATTCTTTGCTTCGCCCCAGTTAAACACAGTGCACGCAACAATTAGAAATATAAATTTACAAAAATATATTGCGATATATGATTTTTGGTACGTGTATCACACATCATTCATAAATTACTCACATATTTCACCCTTGCAGTTGGTTAAAACAGCAGGAAATATCCTAACTAAATCTTGGGCTTATCGCTAGCTTTCGTTTGAAATTGGATTCTATTAACTGAATGTTAGGTTATTTTCTCAACTCATCTTTAAAATTCTCCATATAACGATTCCTTGGATTTTATTTAGCCTGAATATAGATAAATCGAATTTTCTCTTTATCAGGGTAAAATTATAAGCGGTTCTATTTTTTCTATTTTCAAAATACTTTTTTGAACGTTTTATCTAAAGTACTGAAGTAAACTCTTTGGCAAGTTTACGTCATTTCCTTAGGAAAAGGAAAATCTTCTCTCCCGATGCGTGGTTTGAAACAAAAATGTGACAGATTTTCCTTCTGGCCAGGTTTTTCATCCCGCTCTTCCCACTATACATCGTTCTGTTTTCCTTCATTACCTTTCTACTATCCAAGGAAAGAGCTCTGGCTTAGAACATAGAACATTTCCGAATCTGTCCATCGCGCTAGGACACGGAGGTGGCTCGTGAGAAGCTAGTCACCACACTTCGGCGTGCTTGTGTGGTGATCCTGACGGAAAGATTATAAATAACTTACAGAGCCAAAGCAAATAAGAGCTGAACATCAATGGCATATTTTTAAACACATAACTTCAATTAATTTTTTTTAATCTATTATCGGGCAGAAACTTTATTTTAGTGTTTTGATTTGATTACCTTAAATTTATTTTAAATTTAATATATAAATTGTATTAAATATTACTTTAATTTTAATTGAATTATTATTTTATTTCAATTATCATTAGCTATTATTGAATCTTTATCAGTGTTGTATTAATAAACTCACAATCTCCTTTGAGATTATATTTTTTTTAAATCCTTATATTAGCTCACACTCTCCTGATACATCTATACTCTTGTACAAATTTTCAATCGTTAATAAAACGCTTTTTTAATCATACAATCAAGTTCAATACATTTTTTTCTTTCAACCTATAATGGATGACAATTGATGTTAATACGGTTTTTCAAACAATAATTCAACAATAAAATTATAAAATTTACGGATTCCAGCCGGATTCGAACTGATAATCTTCTCGTTCAAAGTATTTGACAGACCAACTGTGAGGTAATTTACTTTTTTTTATCTTTTTATGTCTTTCAACATACGTGCAAATCATATAGTATGTTCAGTAGGCACAAATTAACTTGTTAATTTTCAATTAACTTTCCAATACCTAGAAATATAATTTTCAAAGATGTGTATGAATTCTTTCCCCCCCCCCCCATTGGGCTGTGGTCGAAACCTCCTTTGTATAACCTTGAACTGTTGCCATGGTTACCACACAATTTCATAAATAGTGCTCTAGGGTAACTAAAATAAGTTTTTGTTTTTGTTAACTTCAGTAGGAATTGACTTTATATATTTTTATATTACTTGTTATTAATGAGTTTATAACTCTCGCTGTCTCAATATCACGCAGTTTCCCCTTTTGTATACAACTTGTGTTTCTATCTATAATAAAATAACTATACGATTGGTAAATCAGAAACATTGGATTCAGATTGCAACTGCATATTTTGTGCCGTTTTTACTCTGTAGCTAAGCAATATTAAACAAAAATAAAATATAGTCAAGTACTATATTATAATTTTCGAAGCCTTCATCGACCAACATACGGAAAAATAGTTGATTTTCTTGACAAATTTAACGAACAAATTTATAATTAGAAAAAAATTCAGCTACACAACTGAAATGCTTCAGGTAAATGATGAACTATATAGATCTAAAAGCTCAAAGCAGAGAAAATCTTAAACGGAAATAGATTCTCGATAAGTATTTACAAGTGGACTCATCTCAGATAAACTACACTATTTGCTCATAATACAGTACGCTCGTCAATAGCAGAAAGGGCGGAAGCCTAATGACGCTTTAAACTTAACGAGACAAAACCTGTAAAACAATTTTTGAATACATTGATCCAAATTGACAATGTAAATAATAATAATAAACTGTTATTACAAATAAGTTTTTAAGCCATCGTTTAAATTTAGCTTTGGACCAAAAGGTCAAATGTCAAGGACAAATAGACTTTCTAGACTAAACTCCTAAATTGGTTAAATTGGTATGTGGGTGTGGGTTTCTGCGCCCACTAAATTTGAATAACTAGGTCAAATTTGTAACTGCAAGAATGTTTTATTTTATTATTATTTCAGATAAAGTTTCGAATAATATACAAACAAAATTTTTCAGCAGTACCAAACCACCAATTTTTTTAAAATTTAACTGTAAACAAGTGACGAGCATTGTTAATATTGTGATGCAAATGAAAATATGTTGGCCCAACATTATAAATTTGGTTTTGTGAATAATCTAAGTAAATTGAATCGTATATTAGAATACGTGTTGGAATTCATACATTTTCCAAAACCAAAATCTTTACAGGTGTATGGAGAAGGTAACAAGACTAGAAGCTGTAATGAAATTATGACCCGCGTGAGTATGGTTCCTTTCTTGAAGTATCCCAACTCCCTGTAGAAGTCTTAGAGAAGTATACTACCTACTTGATACATTTGATAAAAATAGGTATATAATAATATATGCCTTTTATATATATATATATATATATATATATATATATATATATATATATATATATATATATATATATATATATATATATATGTAAAATATAAAGTTTATTCTACATGGTACAAAAATGTGTGTTTTAATTTTGATTGTATTTTCATACATTTTTAATTTAAAGATATTTTTTAATTATCAATCAACAGCTTTTTTAGATCTCCAACATTCAAAAAGTTATAAATATTGACAATTAATAATCTACGCCAGTATTTCTTTAAACGTAGTAATTTGAAAAATGTATTTGAGAAAAGTTTAAACTCACTGTTTTAACAAAATGTGATGTTTAAATACAACAAAAGAGCTTTTAGTTTATTTAAAAGTGAAGTAGTATAAGCTAAAATAAATCTAAAATTATTCTTGCAACTTAATTAAAGTTTATTTAGAAGTGAAATAGTATAAGCTAAAATAAATCTCAAATTATTCTTGTAACTCAATTATAATAAAGAATGTAAACTTACTTTTAACAGCCAGTTTCATATGTTAGTAAATTCCTAAATTTGCCTACTAATCAAATAGTCTATTAATTAAAAAAAATATATCCTCATTGCATATTCTTCTTCGCATCCACGTCACAGCCACTACAATCAACTCTAATCAACGACGCAACAGCAACAATTCAGCTCACTGTCAGTATGCCAAGAGCTCGCGTTATGTGAAGTTTACATTTGAGGTTATGTTGACGTGTTGAAATACGAGGAAATCCTTTTTAAATATTTACGCATGTTTTATATTTGTGTTGTGTTTCGTGTGGATTTTAAGTTCTGATTCTGAATAAGGTAAGCCTTGTTTTATTTTCATTTACAATAGCGTTAACTCAATTAAACTGGGTTTATTTAGGCCACTCAAATAAGAAAACTGTTTCAAGGTAATAGTTAAGATAAGTGTTGAATAAGGTGATAATAATTAATTAAACTTTTATAAATCGTTTTAATATTAATAAATAGTTTTACTAAAATAAATCTTTGTTGTAAGTCAAAACACAAACGAAATTTCATTAGCTTTTTAAAATATCTTGTACAAAACTCTAATGGTCTTGTAAACTTATTTAGTTTGCGGTTAACCTGTGATATGTTTTCTAGAAATATATCGGTCAGTTTTAAACAAAATTTTTATCCTATTAAAATTAAACATCAGTTTGGCATTTGAAAATTAAATTATACAATTCTAGTATAAAATGGTATTAACGGCTACATTATAATAAAATTAAAAGAACAAAACTTTTAAAAATTGAAGCTTTGCCAATACTTGAACGAGAAAATCAAAAGATACATATTTTTATGAAACAAACAAGCCTATTCATAGGTTTCTAAAATAATTACATATATTAGTAACCAGTATTTTTGCTTCTGAATTCATTAGTATATTTGTTATTTTTCCATCCTTCGATTACTTCAAATTATTTTCCTAAAATTTTTTCAAATGATTTTGAGAAATAATTGAATTTTGAGACCCGTCAACAAACAAAGTTTTAAAATAGTAGGCTGTTATCGGTGGTAGGATATAAAATCTATCGCGGAATTATTTTCTTGTGCCAATTAAAGTTTTCTGCCGGATGTTTATGCGTTTTATTTATTGTATATTTCTTTTTTCTTCTATTAACGAGTATTAACTAAAGGATTTTATAGTAAGACTGTGATATAGCCTAATGCACATAACAGAAAAAACACATTCCAAAAATATTTAATAGTCTGTTAGGTAAACACTAATAGTAGTCAGGTATCTCTCATGTGTGTGTAGCCAACATTTAGCACGAATTTATTTATAAACACCATTACTTGAAAATATAAACGACTAACTCTATATATGAAATGTGTCCTCATTTGGTAAGGAAGGCATGAAAATAAAATTACTTTAATCATTAAAATGTTTTAAAATTTTTGACACATTTTTTAATGGATTATTATTAGGAAAGATATTTGAACAGGAAAAATATTTTTATTGATTATTGTTTACTTTTAGCATGTTATGAAAGATATTTTTATTGGTTATTGTTTACCTTTAACAAGTTATTTAAGACCAACTGTGAGGTAATTTACTTTTTTATCTTTTTATGTCTTTCAACATACGTATTTAAGTCTTATAGTGTGTACAGTAGGCACAAATTAACTTGTTAAGACTGATTGTTTTCCATGATTTTACACACTACACAT
This sequence comes from Prosapia bicincta, assembly GCA_036971475.1. NCBI lineage: Eukaryota > Metazoa > Arthropoda > Insecta > Hemiptera > Cercopidae > Prosapia > Prosapia bicincta. Next base: position 2,873,853 of record JBAIZL010000376.1, on the reverse strand, counting down.
GCGCCTAGCTGGCTGTTAGCCAACACACCTGTAGATCTCCCCTCCCCTCCCCTCTTCTTCACATATAACATTCTACTGAAAATGCAATTTCATTAGGTATTAATAGTATTCCAACATAACCTAAACTCGGTCCCATTCGGATTCTTCTAGAAAGTGGTTTTAGTATACCTTGATAAGAAATTCGAGTGGTGCAATCTTGTAAATTAACTTTCTATAAACAGCCGCAACTGGTTTCATTCCAGAGCCTAACTTCTCATTATGAAATAAATACTGTTCTACTTTTAATGCTAACAGTTTTTGTTGCCACTAAATACATGTATATCATATACATTATAAAAAGGATATATATGTATGTTTAGGTTATACAAAAGATTTTTTTTTTAATAATAATACTTTCTCCCTTTTATACCATGAATATGGTTTAGTAAATAAATAGGTTACACCTGCCTTAGGACAAACAACAATGTGACGAACTCTTACGCTTCAGTTGCATTTTTCTTTGTATAGTTTAAATTATCAATAAAATGTGAGATAAAATATCTACGTAAGTAAGAGGCATTTTTCCAATGGAACAAAAAATATTCGTATTCGTAACCACATATTGATGTGGTTCGTGTATTTAAGGCGAGCTCAAAACTTGAGCAAAAGTAAAATTTTGGGAGTTCAAAACACAATTTTGGTAATATGAATTACTGGATCAAACCCTATTTATTCGGTTGTTTGCCCATCTTATTTAACAATTCATTATAAAGAAGAAATAAGTTATAAATGTTGGAAACCATAAATAGTGTTTAAAACCTACATTAGTAATAGTTATGCAAACATAACCTCAATTTTATAAACACAAATTTCCTAAGGGTTCTCAAACTGGGGTTGCCCTTGGGTGGACGTAGAAGGATTTCAAAAAAGGCTAATAAAATGTAGCTATAATATATTATATAAATAATGTGTATCTAAAATGGATTTTAGTTTGGTTTTATGATTCTTTGATTGCAAACATAAATCAAGGTGTTGGCTATACTAACAGTAATATATTAAAAATAAAGTTGTGTATTAATATTAATTGTTGTAAATAAACTTCACTAGAGTTTAATTTAATAACCAGCTTCATTTAACCGAACAAACTTTAGTTTCATATTCCCATTAAACAATTATCCAAATATATCTCCAGAAACTCTGCAATTTATTTTACTATAACATCATATTACAATTATGCTTATTTTAATCAATCGGGTTGTTACATCTAACCAAAGAATTAAAACAGTAGGCCTAAACTCGAGTTCATATACATTTTATAAAACTTGTAATGGATTACACTTGACGTTAGTACCATTTTTGGAAATATTAATTCATTAAATTTAATGAATTATTTTAGTTTTGTATGAGTGAAAAACTGTGCACAAAAGAGGCAAAATATGCAATACCGTTATTTCGCCTCATTTGGCTTTAAATAGGTAATAACATATGATTTCATAAAACAGTTGATTTTATTTTATAGGTTATGTGGTAGAACAGCTGTTTTAACGCATAGGTTATGTTGCTTTATAAAAGTTACTAAAATAAAATTTTTCTTTTTTGACTGGAGTAGAAATTTACTTAAAAAATGTTTGTTTGTATCAGTTGTTTAATTACTAGTCTCATAAAAACATTGTCTGAAATATTTGTTTTGGGAATCGTGTAAGTGTGCATTACCATCCTTCGTAGGCGTGGCATAGGCTATATAGAGGAAAACCGTAACTCTCCCGAAATAAATAAAATTATTAATTTTTTATCATTCATTTGAATCAATACTATTAAAAATATACAAACGAAAATTATAAAGAATTAAATATCTAAGGTAGAATTTTTAATAATAATACTAATTAACATGAAACCTAAATGAGATTCTTATAGCCTGTAAGTCATATCAACAAATTTCAAAGCTACAAAATCCTTTTTGGAATTGGTTCTGTGGCACTAAGTGAGTCAAACAAGAACTGTTTTGTCCAAAATACCACCTCTGCCGATTCTGCAACTCCATTTAATAAATGTATATAATTTTTCAAAGTTGTAAAGAACTTTATGGATTCATTCAGTATTTATTTATTAATTATTAAAATTATAGAAAAGTAATTATTTTTAACTATTTGTAATACTTTTTCTCAAAAACCTGAATCTGATGAACTATACCTGATGAACTAAGTATTATTTACTAAAGGTATATAGGTAAAAAACTGTTTCCTAAAATAAATAAAACATCTTAACCACAAAAACTTTTTATTTAAATCCTTATGTACATTTCGATTGCATAGCATCATCTTCAGAGGAAATTATTACAAGAATAGCTACAATAAGTGGTAGGTAACTATTTGTAGTATAACAATAGGTGGTATAATAATTTCCTCTGAAGACGATTGCTTTTCAATCGATATGTGCAAAGGGTTTTGAGTGAAACGTTTTTGTTGTTAAGAGGTTTTATTTATTTACACCACAGTTGGTCCAGATTGTTATTGTTTCCTACAAATCAAAAGTGAAATGATGTTTTTTTCAAGAAGAACTTTTTGTAGAAGAGTAGAGTTTTGAGGATTTAAGGGGACCTCGTGAAATCGAATCCTATATACGCTAGTATAGTACTTTAATGAAGGCTTTTCTGTCCAGACTACCCCTTATTTTTCTCCGTTTCATGTGCAACCATACGAATCCTTGCAATTGTTAGTCTTGTCAAATTCTATTTACCAACATCTTTGAACTTCTTGAAAATCCTCAGTCTTCCAATAATGCTTCATTTACTTACTTCTTACGTCTTCGCAAAGGCATCCAGCCTCAACAGTCCATGATATATGATCCTCGCCAGCCTCCAGTGGTTCCTGTTCATGAGAATATCTCTCCATGTAGTCAATTCATGGAGAGAGGAAGTCTCTCATTGGTGTGGGTTACGTGCAGGCGAACAAAATGTGCTTTAAGTTTTCATTTTCATTTTCACATAGTGCAAAGATTGGAGAATTCGAAAGGTTAAATCTAAATAAGTATTTATCTACCACTAAATGGTCAGATCGTTGTCGAGCTGCAATCGGGCGCGAAATAAATAATGCATCATTTAAATTAATAAATAGTCTACTATTAATATATTTCATAGCATAGTAACTCGTGTTTGCGCGCGTGCGTGTGCAAGCGTACGTGAAGTAGAACAATAAAAAAATCAACCAGAAAGGCAAATTACAAGAATTTTCATAATTTAGTGAAGCAATTAATTTTGAGATACATTTTCCAAAACCGTTTAATCGTAAATGAATAGATTATAGTAATTGTAAATAGTTATAGATTCTGTGAATTGTTACGCGATGCCCCCTCCTGTTTGGTTTCAAAATGAACTCGTCCCCTGAGTTATGCAGAAGGTAAACGTCGAGGAGCCTGGCAGCGTTCATGTAATCGTACCTCCGTTATATCAGCTGGTTCCAAGGTGATCTACCTCGAACGACGAAATCCAAACAAACCTCTGTGCGTTAACTGGCAATCTCAAGGTCGTTGATGCGCTAAACATATCGTTGCTATCACAGATTGGAGGGAGTTATTGCTGTTGCACTGATTGTGCTTGGAGCGCTAGGAATGTTTTGTCAAGTCTTGTGACACGTCTGTTGGAAAAGTATTCCCCCCCCCCGCAGATCATAACATTAAGAAACTCAATTTTACAGTCTACTCAGTGTTGATTTCTGTTCAACTCAATCGATTCAAATCACTTTTAGACACACATCAGTGTAAAAACTTCTGAAGAAGATGATTTTTGTGCCAGAAGAAATTGATTCATTAGTTCTTTTGTAACATGACGTATATCTCTTTAAAAAACCAAAATAGTAGATGTTTATTTGTGTACTCGAAATAAGTATTAAATAAATGAAAAAAACTGTTGATAATTGATTCAGATAATTATTTTAATAACGCAACGTTTCAGCCTCTAGTTAGTTGCCCTTATTAAGCCTGGTTGTGCTATAAAAAACAAAGTCCTTACATTTAACATCGAAATGTGTAACATGAAGAGGCAAAATATCAAACCCCCTACACTTTACTAAAAGCTTCCTTTGAACCTCATGTTAGCTCTACTACCTCGCTATGCTGTCAAGTTTTAGTTAGTGTGAGGAGGAAAAATATCAAACCCCCTACACTTTACTAAAAGCTTCCTTTGAACCTCTTGTTAGCTCTACTACCTTGCTATGCTGCCAAGTTTTAGTTAGTGTGAAGAGGCATAATATCAAACCCCCTACACTTTACTAAAAGCTTCCTTTGAACCTCTTGTTAGCTCTACTACCTTGCTATGCTGTCAAGTTTTAGTTAGTGTGAAGAGGCATAATATCAAACCCCCTACACTTTACTAAAAGCTTCTTTGAAACTCTTGTCAGCTCTACTACCTTGCTATGATGTCAAGTTTTAGTTAGTGTGAAGAGGCGTAATATCAAACCCCCTACACTTTACTAAAAGCTTCCTTTGAACCTCATGTTAGCTCTACTACCTTGCTATGCTGTCAAGTTTTAGTTAGTGTGAAGAGGCATAATATCAAACCCCCCTACACTTTACTAAAAGCTTCCTTTGAACCTCATGTTAGCTCTACTACTTTGCTATGCTGTCAAGTTTTAGTTAGTGTGAAGAGGCATAATATCAAACCTCCTACACTTTACTAAAAGCTTCCTTTGAACCTCATGTTAGCTCTACTACCTTGCTATGCTGTCAAGTTTTAGTTAGTGTGAGGAGGATAAATATCAAACCCCCTACACTTTACTAAAAGCTTCCTTTGAACCTCATGTTAGCTCTACTACCTTGCTATGCTGTCAAGTTTTAGTTAGTGTGAAGAGGCGTAATATCAAACCCCCTACACTTTACTAAAAGCTTCCTTTGAACCTCATGTTAGCTCTACTACCTCGCTATGCTGTCAAGTTTTAGTTAGTGTGAGGAGGAAAAATATCAAACCCCCTACACTTTACTAAAAGCTACCTTTGAACCTCTTGTTAGCTCTACTACCTTGCTATGCTGTCAAGTTTTAGTTAGTGTGAAGAGGCGTAATATCAAACCCCCTACACTTTACTAAAAGCTTCCTTTGAACCTCATGTTAGCTCTACTACCTTGCTATGCTGTCAAGTTTTAGTTAGTGTGAAGAGGCGTAATATCAAACCCCCTACACTTTACTAAAAGCTTCTTTGAAACTCTTGTCAGCTCTACTACCTTGCTATGATGTCAAGTTTTAGTTAGTGTGAAGAGGCGTAATATCAAACCCCCTACACTTTACTAAAAGCTTCCTTTGAACCTCATGTTAGCTCTACTACCTTGCTATGCTGTCAAGTTTTAGTTAGTGTGAAGAGGCATAATATCAAACCCCCCTACACTTTACTAAAAGCTTCCTTTGAACCTCATGTTAGCTCTACTACCTTGCTATGCTGTCAAGTTTTAGTTAGTGTGAAGAGGCATAATATCAAACCTCCTACACTTTACTAAAAGCTTCCTTTGAACCTCATGTTAGCTCTACTACCTTGCTATGCTGTCAAGTTTTAGTTAGTGTGAGGAGGATAAATATCAAACCCCCTACACTTTACTAAAAGCTTCCTTTGAACCTCATGTTAGCTCTACTACCTTGCTATGCTGTCAAGTTTTAGTTAGTGTGAAGAGGCGTAATATCAAACCCCCTACACTTTACTAAAAGCTTCCTTTGAACCTCATGTTAGCTCTACTACCTCGCTATGCTGTCAAGTTTTAGTTAGTGTGAGGAGGAAAAATATCAAACCCCTACACTTTACTAAAAGCTACCTTTGAACCTCTTGTTAGCTCTACTACCTTGCTATGCTGTCAAGTTTTAGTTAGTGTGAAGAGGCGTAATATCAAACCCCCTACACTTTACTAAAAGCTTCCTTTGAACCTCATGTTAGCTTTACTACCTTGCTATGCTGTCAAGTTTTAGTTAGTGTGAAGAGGCGTAATATCAAACCCCCTACACTTTACTAAAAGCTTCCTTTGAACCTCATGTTAGCTCTACTACCTTGCTATGCTGTCAAGTTTTAATTAGTGTGAAGAGGCGTAATATCAAACCCCCTACACTTTACTAAAAGCTTCCTTTGAACCTCATGTTAGCTCTACTACCTTGCTATGCTGTCAAGTTTTAGTTAGTGTGAAGAGGCGTAATATCAAACCCCCTACACTTTACTAAATGCTTCCTTTGAACCTCATGTTAGCTCTACTACCTCGCTATGCTGTCAAGTTTTAGTTAGTGTGAGGAGGAAAAATATCAAACCCCCTACACTTTACTAAAAGCTACCTTTGAACCTCATGTTAGCTCTACTACCTTGCTATGCTGTCAATTTTAGTTAGTGTGAGGAGGAAAAATATCAAACCCCCTACACTTTACTAAAAGCTACCTTTGAACCTCATGTTAGCTCTACTACCTTGCTATGCTGTCAATTTTAGTTAGTGTGAGGAGGAAAAATATCAAACCCCCTACACTTTACTAAAAGCTACCTTTGAACCTCATGTTAGCTCTACTACCTTGCTATGCTGTCACGTTTTAGTTAGTGTGAGGAGGATAAATATCAAACCCCCTACACTTTACTAAAAGCTACCTTTGAACCTCATGTTAGCTCTACTACCTTGCTATGCTGTCAAGTTTTAGTTAGTGTGAGGAGGAAAAATATCAAACCCCCTACACTTTACTAAAAGCTACCTTTGAACCTCATGTTAGCTCTACTACCTTGCTATGCTGTCAAGTTTTAGTTAGTGTGAGGAGGAAAAATATCAAACCCCCTACACTTTACTAAAAGCTTCCTTTGAACCTCATGTTAGCTCTACTACCTTGCTATGCTGTCAAGTTTTAGTTAGTGTGAAGAGGCGTAATATCAAACCCCCTACACTTTACTAAAAGCTTCCTTTGAACCACATGTTAGCTCTACTACCTCGCTATGCTGTCAAGTTTTAGTTAGTGTGAGGAGGAAAAATATCAAACCCCCTACACTTTACTAAAAGCTACCTTTGAACCTCTTGTTAGCTCTACTACCTTGCTATGCTGTCAAGTTTTAGTTAGTGTGAAGAGGCGTAATATCAAACCCCCTACACTTTACTAAAAGCTTCCTTTGAACCTCATGTTAGCTCTACTACCTTGCTATGCTGTCAAGTTTTAGTTAGTGTGAAGAGGCGTAATATCAAACCCCCTACACTTTACTAAAAGCATCCTTTGAACCTCATGTTAGCTCCACTACCTTGCTATGCTGTCAAGTTTTAGTTAGTGTGAAGAGGCGTAATATCAAACCCCCTACACTTTACTAAAAGCTTCCTTTGAACCACATGTTAGCTCTACTACCTTGCTATGCTGTCAAGTTTTAGTTAGTGTGAAGAGGCGTAATATCAAACCCCCTACACTTTACTAAAAGCTTCCTTTGAACCTCATGTTAGCTCTACTACCTCGCTATGCTGTCAAGTTTTAGTTAGTGTGAGGCAGAAAAATATCAAACCCCCTACACTTTACTAAAAGCTACCTTTGAACCTCATGTTAGCTCTACTACCTTGCTATGCTGTCAATTTTAGTTAGTGTGAGGAGGAAAAATATCAAACCCCCTACACTTTACTAAAAGCTACCTTTGAACCTCATGTTAGCTCTACTACCTTGCTATGCTGTCAAGTTTTAGTTAGTGTGAGGAGGATAAATATCAAACCCCCTACACTTTACTAAAAGCTTCCTTTGAACCTCTTGTTATCTCTACTACCTTGCTATGCTGCCAAGTTTTAGTTAGTGTGAGGAGGAAAAATATCAAACCCCTATACTTTACTAAAAGCTTCCTTTGAACCTCTTGTTAGCTCTACTACCTTGCTATGCTGCCAAGTTTTAGTTAGTGTGAGGAGGATAAATATCAAACCCCCTACACTTTACTAAAAGCTTCCTTTGAACCTCATGTTAGCTCTACTACCTTGCTATGCTGCCAAGTTTTAGTTAGTGTGAGGAGGATAAATATCAAACCCCCTACACTTTACTAAAAGCTTCCTTTGAACCTCATGTTAGCTCTACTACCTTGCTATGCTGTCAAGTTTTAGTTAGTGTGAGGAGGATAAATATCAAACCCCCTACTCTTTACTAAAATCTTCCTTTGAACCTCATGTTAGCTCTACTACCTTGCTATGCGGTCAAGCTTTAGTTAGTGTGAGGAGGATAAATATCAAACCCCCTACACTTTACTAAAAACTTCCTTTGAACCTCATGTTAGCTCTACTACCTTGCTATGCTGCCAAGTTTAAGTTAGTGTGAGGAGGATAAATATCAAACCCCCTACACTTTACTAAAAACTTCCTTTGAACCTCATGTTAGCTCTACTACCTTGCTATGCTGTCAAGTTTTAGTTAGTGTGAGGAGGATAAATATCAAACCCCCTACACTTTACTAAAAGCTTCCTTTGAACCTCATGTTAGCTCTACTACCTTGCTATGCTGTCAAGTTTTAGTTAGTGTGAGGAGGATAAATATCAAACCCCCTACTCTTTACTAAAATCTTCCTTTGAACCTCATGTTAGCTCTACTACCTTGCTATGCTGTCAAGTTTTAGTTAGTGTGAGGAGGATAAATATCAAACCCCCTACACTTTACTAAAAACTTCCTTTGAACCTCATGTTAGCTCTACTACCTTGCTATGCTGTCAAGTTTTAGTTAGTGTGAGGAGGATAAATATCAAACCCCCTACACTTTACTAAAAGCTTCCTTTGAACCTCATGTTAGCTCTACTACCTTGCTATGCTGTCAAGTTTTAGTTAGTGTGAGGAGGAAAAATATCAAACCCCCCTATACTTTACTAAAAACTTCCTTTGAACCTCATGTTAGCTCTACTACCATGCTATGCTGTCAAGTTTTAGTTAGTGTGAGGAGGATAAATATCAAACCCCCTACACTTTACTAAAAGCTTCCTTTGAACCTCATGTTAGCTCTACTACCTTGCTATGCTGTCAAGTTTTAGTTAGTGTGAGGAGGATAAATATCAAACCCCCTACACTTTACTAAAAGCTTCCTTTGAACCTCATGTTAGCTCTACTACCTTGCTATGCTGTCAAGTTTTAGTTAGTGTGAGGAGGATAAATATCAAACCCCCTACACTTTACTAAAAACTTCCTTTGAACCTCATGTTAGCTCTACTACCTTGCTATGCTGTCAAGTTTTAGTTAGTGTGAGGAGGATAAATATCAAACCCCCTACACTTTACTAAAAACTTCCTTTGAACCTCATGTTAGCTCTACTACCTTGCTATGCTGTCAAGTTTTAGTTAGTGTGAGGAGGAAAAATATCAAACCCCCTACACTTTACTAAAAGCTTCCTTTGAACCTCATGTTAGCTCTACTACCTCGCTATGCTGTCAAGTTTTAGTTAGTGTGAGGCAGAAAAATATCAAACCCCCTACACTTTACTAAAAGCTACCTTTGAACCTCATGTTAGCTCTACTACCTTGCTATGCTGTCAATTTTAGTTAGTGTGAGGAGGAAAAATATCAAACCCCCTACACTTTACTAAAAGCTACCTTTGAACCTCATGTTAGCTCTACTACCTTGCTATGCTGTCAAGTTTTAGTTAGTGTGAGGAGGATAAATATCAAACCCCCTACACTTTACTAAAAGCTTCCTTTGAACCTCTTGTTAGCTCTACTACCTTGCTATGCTGCCAAGTTTTAGTTAGTGTGAGGAGGAAAAATATCAAACCCCTATACTTTACTAAAAGCTTCCTTTGAACCTCTTGTTAGCTCTACTACCTTGCTATGCTGCCAAGTTTTAGTTAGTGTGAGGAGGATAAATATCAAACCCCCTACACTTTACTAAAAGCTTCCTTTGAACCTCATGTTAGCTCTACTACCTTGCTATGCTGTCAAGTTTTAGTTAGTGTGAAGAGGCGTAATATCAAACCCCCTACACTTTACTAAAAGCATCCTTTGAACCTCATGTTAGCTCCACTACCTTGCTATGCTGTCAAGTTTTAGTTAGTGTGAAGAGGCGTAATATCAAACCCCCTACACTTTACTAAAAGCTTCCTTTGAACCTCATGTTAGCTCTACTACCTTGCTATGCTGTCAAGTTTTAGTTAGTGTGAAGAGGCGTAATATCAAACCCCCTACACTTTACTAAAAGCTTCCTTTGAACCTCATGTTAGCTCTACTACCTCGCTATGCTGTCAAGTTTTAGTTAGTGTGAGGCAGAAAAATATCAAACCCCCTACACTTTACTAAAAGCTACCTTTGAACCTCATGTTTGCTCTACTACCTTGCTATGCTGTCAATTTTAGTTAGTGTGAGGAGGAAAAATATCAAACCCCCTACACTTTACTAAAAGCTACCTTTGCACCTCATGTTAGCTCTACTACCTTGCTATGCTGTCAAGTTTTAGTTAGTGTGAGGAGGATAAATATCAAACCCCCTACACTTTACTAAAAGCTTCCTTTGAACCTCTTGTTAGCTCTACTACCTTGCTATGCTGCCAAGTTTTAGTTAGTGTGAGGAGGAAAAATATCAAACCCCTATACTTTACTAAAAGCTTCCTTTGAACCTCTTGTTAGCTCTACTACCTTGCTATGCTGCCAAGTTTTAGTTAGTGTGAGGAGGATAAATATCAAACCCCCTACACTTTACTAAAAGCTTCCTTTGAACCTCATGTTAGCTCTACTACCTTGCTATGCTGCCAAGTTTTAGTTAGTGTGAGGAGGATAAATATCAAACCCCCTACACTTTACTAAAAGCTTCCTTTGAACCTCATGTTAGCTCTACTACCTTGCTATGCTGTCAAGTTTTAGTTAGTGTGAGGAGGATAAATATCAAACCCCCTACTCTTTACTAAAATCTTCCTTTGAACCTCATGTTAGCTCTACTACCTTGCTATGCTGTCAAGTTTTAGTTAGTGTGAGGAGGATAAATATCAAACCCCCTACACTTTACTAAAAACTTCCTTTGATCCTCATGTTAGCTCTACTACCTTGCTATGCTGCCAAGTTTAAGTTAGTGTGAGGAGGATAAATATCAAACCCCCTACACTTTACTAAAAACTTCCTTTGAACCTCATGTTAGCTCTACTACCTTGCTATGCTGTCAAGTTTTAGTTAGTGTGAGGAGGATAAATATCAAACCCCCTACACTTTACTAAAAGCTTCCTTTGAACCTCATGTTAGCTCTACTACCTTGCTATGCTGTCAAGTTTTAGTTAGTGTGAGGAGGATAAATATCAAACCCCCTACTCTTTACTAAAATCTTCCTTTGAACCTCATGTTAGCTCTACTACCTTGCTATGCTGTCAAGTTTTAGTTAGTGTGAGGAGGATAAATATCAAACCCCCTACACTTTACTAAAAACTTCCTTTGAACCTCATGTTAGCTCTACTACCTTGGTATGCTGTCAAGTTTTAGTTAGTGTGAGGAGGATAAATATCAAACCCCCTACACTTTACTAAAAGCTTCCTTTGAACCTCATGTTAGCTCTACTACCTTGCTATGCTGTCAAGTTTTAGTTAGTGTGAGGAGGAAAAATATCAAACCCCTTATACTTTACTAAAAACTTCCTTTGAACCTCATGTTAGCTCTACTACCATGCTATGCTGTCAAGTTTTAGTTAGTGTGAGGAGGATAAATATCAAACCCCCTACACTTTACTAAAAGCTTCCTTTGAACCTCATGTTAGTTCTACTACCTTGCTATGCTGTCAAGTTTTAGTTAGTGTGAGGAGGATAAATATCAAACCCCCTACACTTTACTAAAAGCTTCCTTTGAACCTCATGTTAGCTCTACTACCTTGCTATGCTGTCAAGTTTTAGTTAGTGTGAGGAGGATAAATATCAAACCCCCTACACTTTACTAAAAACTTCCTTTGAACCTCATGTTAGCTCTACTACCTTGCTATGCTGTCAAGTTTTAGTTAGTGTGAGGAGGATAAATATCAAACCCCCTACACTTTACTAAAAACTTCCTTTGAACCTCATGTTAGCTCTACTACCTTGCTATGCTGTCAAGTTTTAGTTAGTGTGAGGAGGAAAAATATCAAACCCCCTACACTTTACTAAGAGCTACCTTTGAACCTCATGTTAGCTCTACTACCTTGCTATGCTGCCAAGTTTTAGTTAGTGTGAAGAGGCATAATATCAAACCCCCTACACTTTACTAAAAGCTTCCTTTGAACCTCATGTTAGCTCTACTACCTTGCTATGCTGCCAAGTATTAGTTAGTGTGAGGAGGATAAATATCAAACCCCCTACACTTTACTAAAAGCTTCCTTTGAACCTCTTGTTAGCTCTACTACCTTGCTATGCTGCCAAGTTTTAGTTAGTGTGAGGAGGAAAAATATCAAACCCCTATACTTTACTAAAAGCTTCCTTTGAACCTCTTGTTAGCTCTACTACCTTGCTATGCTGCCAAGTTTTAGTTAGTGTGAGGAGGATAAATATCAAACCCCCTACACTTTACTAAAAGCTTCCTTTGAACCTCATGTTAGCTCTACTACCTTGCTATGCTGCCAAGATTTAGTTAGTATGAGGAGGATAAATATCAAACCCCCTACACTTTACTAAAAGCTTCCTTTGAACCTCATGTTAGGTCTACTACCTTGCTATGCTGCCAAGTTTTAGTTAGTGTGAGGAGGATAAATATCAAACCCCCTACACTTTACTAAAAGCTTCCTTTGAACCTCATGTTAGCTCTACTACCTTGCTATGCTGTCAAGTTTTAGTTAGTGTGAGGAGGATAAATATCAAACCCCCTACACTTTACTAAAAGCTTCCTTTGAACCTCTTGTTAGCTCTACTACCTTGCTATTCTCCCAAGTTTTAGTTAGTGTGAGGAGGATAAATATCAAACCCCCTATACTTTACTAAAAACTTCCTTTGAACCTCATGTTAGCTCTACTACCTTGCTATTCTCCCAAGTTTTAGTTAGTGTGAGGAGGATAAATATCAAACCCCCTACACTTTACTAAAAGCTACCTTTGAACCTCATGTTAGCTCTACTACCTTGCTATGCTGTCAAGTTTTAGTTAGTGTGAGGAGGATAAATATCAAACCCCCTACACTTTACTAAAAGCTTCCTTTGAACCTCTTGTTAGCTCTACTACCTTGCTATGCTGCCAAGTTTTAGTTAGTGTGAGGAGGAAAAATATCAAACCCTTCTCACACTTATCCTCCTCACACTAACTAAAACTTGGCAGCATAGCAAGGTAGTAGAGCTAACATGAGGTTCAAAGGAAGTTTTTAGTAAAGTGTAGGGGGTTTGATATTTATCCTCCTCACACTAACTAAAACTTGGCAGCATAGCAAGGTAGTAGAGCTAACATGAGGTTCAAAGGAAGTTTTTAGTAAAGTATAGGGGGTTTGATATTTTTCCTCCTCACACTAACTAAAACTTGACAGCATAGCAAGGTAGTAGAGCTAACATGAGGTTCAAAGGAAGTTTTTAGTAAAGTGTAGGGGGTTTGATATTTATCCTCCTCACACTAACTAAAACTTGACAGCATAGCAAGGTAGTAGAGCTAACATGAGGTTCAAAGGAAGTTTTTAGTAAAGTGTAGGGGGTTTGATATTTATCCTCCTCACACTAACTAAAACTTGACAGCATAGCAAGGTAGTAGAGCTAACATGAGGTTCAAAGGAAGCTTTTAGTAAAGTGTAGGGGGTTTGATATTTATCCTCCTCACACTAACTAAAACTTGACAGCATAGCAAGGTAGTAGAGCTAACATGAGGTTCAAAGGAAGCTTTTAGTAAAGTGTAGGGGGTTTGATATTTATCCTCCTCACACTAACTAAAACTTGACAGCATAGCATGGTAGTAGAGCTAACATGAGGTTCAAAGGAAGTTTTTAGTAAAGTATAGGGGGTTTGATATTTTTCCTCCTCACACTAACTAAAACTTGACAGCATAGCAAGGTAGTAGAGCTAACATGAGGTTCAAAGGAAGCTTTTAGTAAAGTGTAGGGGGTTTGATATTTATCCTCCTCACACTAACTAAAACTTGACAGCATAGCAAGGTAGTAGAGCTAACATGAGGTTCAAAGGAAGTTTTTAGTAAAGTGTAGGGGGTTTGATATTTATCCTCCTCACACTAACTAAAACCTGACAGCATAGCAAGGTAGTAGAGCTAACATGAGGTTCAAAGGAAGCTTTTAGTAAAGAGTAGGGGGTTTGATATTTATCCTCCTCACACTAACTAAAACTTGACAGCATAGCAAGGTAGTAGAGCTAACATGAGGTTCAAAGGAAGCTTTTAGTAAAGTGTAGGGGGTTTGATATTTATCCTCCTCACACTAACTAAAACTTGACAGCATAGCAAGGTAGTAGAGCTAACATGAGGTTCAAAGGAAGCTTTTAGTAAAGTGTAGGGGGTTTGATATTTATCCTCCTCACACTAACTTAAACTTGGCAGCATAGCAAGGTAGTAGAGCTAACATGAGGTTCAAAGGAAGTTTTTAGTAAAGTGTAGGGGGTTTGATATTTATCCTCCTCACACTAACTAAAACTTGGGAGAATAGCAAGGTAGTAGAGCTAACATGAGGTTCAAAGGAAGTTTTTAGTAAAGTATAGGGGGTTTGATATTTATCCTCCTCACACTAACTAAAACTTGGGAGAATAGCAAGGTAGTAGAGCTAACAAGAGGTTCAAAGGAAGCTTTTAGTAAAGTGTAGGGGGTTTGATATTTATCCTCCTCACACTAACTAAAACTTGACAGCATAGCAAGGTAGTAGAGCTAACATGAGGTTCAAAGGAAGCTTTTAGTAAAGTGTAGGGGGTTTGATATTTATCCTCCTCACACTAACTAAAACTTGGCAGCATAGCAAGGTAGTAGACCTAACATGAGGTTCAAAGGAAGCTTTTAGTAAAGTGTAGGGGGTTTGATATTTATCCTCCTCATACTAACTAAATCTTGGCAGCATAGCAAGGTAGTAGAGCTAACATGAGGTTCAAAGGAAGCTTTTAGTAAAGTGTAGGGGGTTTGATATTTATCCTCCTCACACTAACTAAAACTTGGCAGCATAGCAAGGTAGTAGAGCTAACAAGAGGTTCAAAGGAAGCTTTTAGTAAAGTATAGGGGTTTGATATTTTTCCTCCTCACACTAACTAAAACTTGGCAGCATAGCAAGGTAGTAGAGCTAACAAGAGGTTCAAAGGAAGCTTTTAGTAAAGTGTAGGGGGTTTGATATTTATCCTCCTCACACTAACTAATACTTGGCAGCATAGCAAGGTAGTAGAGCTAACATGAGGTTCAAAGGAAGCTTTTAGTAAAGTGTAGGGGGTTTGATATTATGCCTCTTCACACTAACTAAAACTTGGCAGCATAGCAAGGTAGTAGAGCTAACATGAGGTTCAAAGGTAGCTCTTAGTAAAGTGTAGGGGGTTTGATATTTTTCCTCCTCACACTAACTAAAACTTGACAGCATAGCAAGGTAGTAGAGCTAACATGAGGTTCAAAGGAAGTTTTTAGTAAAGTGTAGGGGGTTTGATATTTATCCTCCTCACACTAACTAAAACTTGACAGCATAGCAAGGTAGTAGAGCTAACATGAGGTTCAAAGGAAGTTTTTAGTAAAGTGTAGGGGGTTTGATATTTATCCTCCTCACACTAACTAAAACTTGACAGCATAGCAAGGTAGTAGAGCTAACATGAGGTTCAAAGGAAGCTTTTAGTAAAGTGTAGGGGGTTTGATATTTATCCTCCTCACACTAACTAAAACTTGACAGCATAGCAAGGTAGTAGAGCTAACATGAGGTTCAAAGGAAGCTTTTAGTAAAGTGTAGGGGGTTTGATATTTATCCTCCTCACACTAACTAAAACTTGACAGCATAGCATGGTAGTAGAGCTAACATGAGGTTCAAAGGAAGTTTTTAGTAAAGTATAGGGGGTTTGATATTTTTCCTCCTCACACTAACTAAAACTTGACAGCATAGCAAGGTAGTAGAGCTAACATGAGGTTCAAAGGAAGCTTTTAGTAAAGTGTAGGGGGTTTGATATTTATCCTCCTCACACTAACTAAAACTTGACAGCATAGCAAGGTAGTAGAGCTAACATGAGGTTCAATGGAAGATTTTAGTAAAGAGTAGGGGGTTTGATATTTATCCTCCTCACACTAACTAAAACTTGACAGCATAGCAAGGTAGTAGAGCTAACATGAGGTTCAAAGGAAGCTTTTAGTAAAGTGTAGGGGGTTTGATATTTATCCTCCTCACACTAACTAAAACTTGACAGCATAGCAAGGTAGTAGAGCTAACATGAGGTTCAAAGGAAGTTTTTAGTAAAGTGTAGGGGGTTTGATATTTATCCTCCTCACACTAACTTAAACTTGGCAGCATAGCAAGGTAGTAGAGCTAACATGAGGTTCAAAGGAAGATTTTAGTAAAGAGTAGGGGGTTTGATATTTATCCTCCTCACACTAACTAAAACTTGACAGCATAGCAAGGTAGTAGAGCTAACATGAGGTTCAAAGGAAGCTTTTAGTAAAGTGTAGGGGGTTTGATATTAATCCTCCTCACACTAACTAAAACTTGGCAGCATAGCAAGGTAGTAGAGCTAACATGAGGTTCAAAGGAAGCTTTTAGTAAAGTGTAGGGGGTTTGATATTTATCCTCCTCACACTAACTAAAACTTGGCAGCATAGCAAGGTAGTAGAGCTAACAAGAGGTTCAAAGGAAGCTTTTAGTAAAGTATAGCATGTTAGCTCTACTACCTTGCTATGCTGCCAAGTTTTAGTTAGTGTGAGGAGGATAAATATCAAACCCCCTACACTTTACTAAAAGCTTCCTTTGAACCTCATGTTAGCTCTACTACCTTGCTATGCTGTCAAGTTTTAGTTAGTGTGAGGAGGATAAATATCAAACCCCCTATACTTTACTAAAAGCTTCCTTTGAACCTCATGTTAGCGCTACTACCATGCTATGCTGTCAAGTTTTAGTTAGTGTGAAGAGGCATAATATAAAACCCCCTATACTTTACTAAAAACTTCCTTTGAACCTCTTGTTAGCTCTACTACCATGCTATGCTGTCAAGGAGAACCACGAGTTTCTTTCGCATCTAAAACTAAGACTTTTATGTATGTTCCATTAGCTCGCCTGTAGCTCACATAACATTCCGTGGCCCTACCCCTACCTAAACGGTGTTGCAGCGTGTAGATCCGAAAGAGAGTAGGTTTCTCAGTAATGCTAACACGAACGGCTTGACCACTACTTTCCTCCAATAATCAAACAGACTATATTATCCATATACTCTACTTCATTTCTGTTTGGAATATTTCTATATGTTTGAGTACATTTGTCTGCCATTTCTAACTTGTCAATATTCTCTTCTGTTAAAGCGTTTCGGATTAACTCTATTTTCAAAACTTGTACTATTTTCAAGTACTCCTGAAGTACTATTGAAGTTTTGAAAATGGAGTTAATCCGAAAAGCGTCAACAGAAGAGAATATTGAAAAGTTAGGAATGACAGACAAATGTACTCAAACATATACTATATTATCCACAAAAACATTCCTTTAGCCACTAATAGTCTAATTGTATTATTCTTATTATAAAATATATTAGTAATTATTTTTATAATGTTTAAATATGTATGTTGATGTCTATTATCACTATACTGTTGCTTAAATTAATTACTTATACTATTACATGTATGTATGGCATTAAAAACGTATTAGTTAAATTCCACCTTATATGTTTCTTTTTCAATTCCTTCTATTAGTTCACAAGCTCCTTAAAATTTACAATATCAATATTCAATAAACAATATTGTATCAATAAATAATTGTAAATTCAATTATAATTCTTGTATTTGTATTTAGACTTAGTTCTTTCTATATATATATATATATATATATATATATATATATATATATATATATATATATATATATATATATATATATATATATTAAAAATGGTGATACTTTTTCTTGCAGTATAGTTATGAATTAAAATATTTCAAAACCAGAATAGATTTAATTTATAAATTATATATATAATTTCGTCAATAATATAAGTGTTAGCATCTTCAGGAAAAATCAATGATATAACAAAATTTTACAAAAATTAAATCATATGTTATCACAATTCAACCATCTAAACACACACACATATATATATATATATATATATATATATATATATATATATATATTAGATATGGTGATATGTTTTCTTGTAATATAGTTAATAAATTAAAAATATTTCAAAAACAAAAATACTTTTAATGAATATATTTATTCAAAGCTTTTCGCCGATAAAATAGTATCAGCATCTTCAGGAAAATAATTATCTAATAAAATATTTTTACAAAATTAAATCATATGTGCTACTTCAATGTCTAAATTTTGACATCAAGGATGGATTAACAATGGGCTCTCCAATGTCCAGCATATTATCGGAAATATTTTTACAAAATTTAGACATTGAAGTAGCACATATGATTTAATTTTGTAAAAATATTTTATTATATAATTATTTTCCTGAAGATGCTGGTACTATTTTATCGGCGAAAAGCTTTGAATAAATATATTCATTAAAAGTATTCTTGTTTTTGAAATATTTTTAATTTATTATATATATATAACTTATATATGATTTAGTTCTTGTAAAAAGTTTGTAATGTCATTGATTTTTCCTGAAGATGATAACACTTATTTTATTTACGAAAAGCTTTGAATAATATATAAATTAAATCTATTCAGGTTTTGAAATACTTTTATTCATTAATTATATATATGAGTCCTATGGAGTCAAAGTGCACTTTCTCCAATTTTTTTATAATTGAGATCATAGACAAATCTTGTAGGACATTTCGTGATTGACATGTTTCTGCATTCAGTTTGTGGGAGAAATATTATATTCACACCAATAATATTCATTCAGAAACAACAAAAATATTAATTCTAAGTTATTAATTAAATTCTTCAGACGGTTTTTCACTGTTCTGAAAAATTAGGTGAGTGGGAGAAAGTGCAGTTTGGTTCTAGGGGACTCATATCATGTTCAAATTTTCAATCGTTAATAAAATACTTTTTATTCATCCACTCAAGTTCGAATACATGTTTTTAAAGTTATAGTGGATGACATTTGATGTTAATATAATATTTTCAATTATTAATTCATTAATGTAGTTTAATTAATTAATTTTATTTTTATATGGTAGTAAACATTTTCACATAAGGGGCAAGGTGCGCAATATAGCTATTTAGTCACATTTGGCTTAAAATTACTAGTTTTTTTATGATTATTAGTGAAATTAGTGATGAATTTTTATGAAATTACTGATTTTACGTTTTTTGTTATGTGGTCGAACAGCTGTTTTAACGCATGGTTATGTTACTTTATTTATATTAATTGTATTTATTGAATAAGAAGTATTTAAAATTATATTTCTTGATAAATCAAGTAGGATTTGCCTTAATTTGTTTTTCTTGTATAGTATTATATGATAGTGTATTAGTATATCCATTAAAGCAATGTTGCCCGTACCTACTGCAGAACCGTTCATGAAGCATCCTGCACTTTGTGTTGAATAAAACGAAGTTCGTGCTTTGTATGGTAAAGTGAAAGTAATATACTCTAGTTGAGAACTTATTCGTACATTGTGGAGTCTCGGAGCCGGTCTAATGGAGTGCATTAGCTGACGACTTTATTAGGAATTTCAGGAATCTTAGAATTCGTACGATTCAACGCGCAAACAACAGCTGTTAAAACTGGTTCATGACCAAAGTGACTCGCTTTCACAAAACAATATCCGAATGAATCACATCGAATACTCAAGCATTATGCACATATCTGGGTGAATCACGGAGCCGCCTGATTGGCTGGTGCGCTGGGAAATTCACGCTGCGGTATTCGGTCAACATGTAAAACACTTTGAGGTTAGTTTTGCATGTAGGAACAAGGCCGGGTGCGTTATTTATGGTTTGTTTGAGATTACCATGAATTATTGTAACAAAATATTTCCAACGAAATCTTAACGGGAAGAAATAACCCGGGGGTTTCCATAAATTGTTATGTAACTTAATTATTAAGAAAAAAGGTATTTTAGGTCCTTTTTATTAAATAACAAGCTGACCCGGCGAACTTCTTACCGCCTAAAAGTAAATGAATGGCGTGTTAACATTACCTGAACTTAATTTAGTATTTTATTAACATAATAGCTAAACTTATAGAAGTCGATCGAGAAAAGTGTGACAATAAAAGTTCTTGATTGAGTGTTATTTATTGAAGTGCATTCGGATATACAATATTTTTGGTTTTTCTCTCTGGTGCAAACACAAATAAACATACAGCTGTTAATGTGAGAAGCATGGGTTTTTAAAATTAAGTCCAATTATTTAAAATTTTTTGAGTATTGCTTAGCAACCAATATTTGGAATGAGTTCAATGAAATGTCTTAGGAAAAGATAAGATAGACAATCATATTTTATGCTATTTTGATACTTAAAAATTACATGTTGGAAAAATGGTTATGTCGTCGGAAAGGTGTTTTGCTAAAAACCTACCGCCGTTTTATAGGTTAATATTTTTCTGCTAAACGTAATTGGTTTGGGGGGAGGTCACTTGTTCCCTGCGCCCCCTTTGGCTACGTCCTTCAGACTTACTGTGCCAGAAACCTTCCTAGGAATGTACTCAACAATTTCCCAAAGTTTCATGGCGATCGGATCAGTGGTTTAGTAACGCATAAGGCTCATACATACACACATACATACATTCATTTATATATATATATATATATATATATATATATATATATATATATATATATATATATGGAGTTAATATATTACTATTGTAAGTAATTTTAACCACCATTAAGTGCAATGATTTTTCCTTGAGTGATGAGGCGCCTTTCGGTCACTTGACCATTGTCGAATCATTGATTATTTTTTTTCTTAATTTTTCTGGTGCGGATGTTCGGTCGAAAACGTATATGACGTCAACAATTACCAACACGACGGACCGAACATCCGCACCAGAAAAATTAAGAAAAAAAATAATCAGTGATTCGACAATGGTCAAGTTACCGAAAGGCGCCTCATCACAAGGTAAAATCATTGCACTTAATGGTGGATAAAATTACTTACAATGGTAATATATTAACTTCATAAAGTCAGTGCAACGGAAAAACAATGGATAACATAAAATATCAAGAATATATACATACATATATATATATATATATATATATATATATATATATATATATATATATATATATATATATATATATATATATATATATATATATAGAAGATTAAAAATAATATAAATATGTATATAAAAATGAGTCGCCATATTAAGTAGCAAAATAAAAACAACTAAATTAATTATTAAAATTAATTCATGAAATCACCAAGAGCATCGACTACAAATTTTAAAAATGTATTTGAACTTGAGTGGGTGAATAAAAAGTATTTTAATAAGGATTAAAAATATGAACAAGATATATAAATGTACATTGGGAGAACGTAGACTAATAGTAGGAATTGAATGAAGTTACAAATTAAATTCTACGTGCAATATGGTATACAATACAATAGTGTGTAAATTCTGGTGGGGTAAAAATATATAACTCTATACATTTCTTGTTTGATCACAGTATTAAACGTAAACCTTTTTAATTTATTTAGCATTGTTTATGTCTACATCCTCTATTTATCTGTCACACCTTTCATTACCAATCATTTTCCTTCCTGAATATTTCTATTCATCAGACTCTAATTTTTTGTTGTTGTCCCTCTAATTCTAAATGTTTACTCTACTCCCTTATACGTCTGTACTAAATTTTGATTTAGTCCAGATGTACATATAATAATATAAGCAATGTATTATACTGTTTTTAAAGGCATAAATATATACAGACCTCTTCTTTTTAATTTTATGCTTTTTTAGAAGGATAATTTCATTAGAAATGTGGCAAATTAACAAACTAGATTTGAAAGGGCCGAAAAGCTTAAGAGGTGACGAAGGGTGAAAGTGATATCGTACAACAAATTCAGGAAAAACAACTGTGCTGGTTTGGTCACGTCTAAAGAAGGCCAGACGAAAGAGAACAGAAACAAGTTCTACTGTGGACGCCCAGAGAATGGTGAAAAAGAGGGCTTGCCGTATAGGCCTACCGGAGATAATTTTACTTCTGGAGACTGGTACAGTAGAAAAGAAAGACTATTGGGATTGAGAGCCATATATATACATGAGATAGTTCCTAGACCAGTGATCGCATCATCTCCTTTTACGTCACCTAAAAATATTCATACAGTTTATTACTTTTCCTTACTGATTTAAAACTTTCTATTTTCACTATGTGTACTGCTATTACTTAATTTTGTTTCGTTTATTTCGTAGCTTTTTAATTTAATCCGTCTACTTTCTCTTCTTTTAGTTCTTTCTCTTTTCCCACCTTTTGTTCTTATATTTTAATTTTATTGTTATAGGCGATGATGAATGCATTTGGCTTTTCCCTAAAACATTTAAGAGCAGATACGGAAGTTCACGAATATATATATATAACCTTTTAAACAAGCCAATTAATAAATAACTGTATACAAACTCACAATTATAAACATTTTATTTTCATACGCCTTTCAATGACGTATGCCATCACCAATGAGACGGCTACAAATGAGATTCAGTTGTGATTATGTCCATAGTCTCACTGATGTTGGCGACATAAATCACCGAAACGCGTAAGAGAATAAAGTGTTTGTAATTAAATTGTGAGTCTGTGTACAAATTATATAATCTGTAATAACTTGGAGCATCTGTGGTGGAAATTTCTACTATAAATAAATAAAACCTCAACCTCAAAGAGTTTTTAAATAAAATGTTTTTGTGGTTTAAAAGGTTTTATTTATTTATAATATATAATCTTTGTTTGTGAAGGTCAAGCTCATATACAACACATTTTAACACCTCCGTGTAATTTAGTGAAGCATGTGTCCGTACGACTGCAAATACATGTTGGCTATTAATCAAGTAGCGTTAAGTAAATGTTTGTAACGCACGCGAGCGACAGCGGGTGGCCGGGCCTAAGCGTAAATTTGCTCTAACAATGATAGCGTCATAAGGTTTTTCGCACACAAAGTGTCAAACATTTACGACTAACTTAACGTTTCTCTTTTCGTAGATTTATAACCAATGTACGAGTTAGGCAAGAGAATTTAAACCCCAACAAGGTAGAGTTGAGGAGGGTACATTAAACTAGTTACAAAATACTGGTTTCTATATAATATCTACTTAAAATATTTGAATGTTTGTCTCAGTTATTCCTGGTAGTCCGTGGAAGTCGCGATTGTATAGTTTCACCTTAAACACAGGATTAGTAACATCCTGTTGTTATCGTTGAACAACGTCAAGAATTAGTAACAAAGATAAGGCTTTACCAACTGATTATAACCTCATACAAATTGTTTGGTACAACGTATTTAGATTAAACTTTGAAACTGATTTTTTTTATAAATATTACAGAAACATTTTAAGGTAGGTTTTAGGCCAGGAGGTAAAACATTATTTTCCAATTTATTTTCTTGTTCACAATAAAGAGAAAGCGGCCGAGTGGTCTACTGAGTAGAGCACTTGACTGATAGCCTAAACATTCTGGGTTCGAACCCAGGAAGCTCTAATGAAGTCATCTCAATCTGTGACTCAATCTGTAAAAAATCAATATATAGGGTTAAACCTAATAATGGAAAAATAGTCAGGTTATTAGACACTACAATATGTAGTGCTGGCTTGTTATAGTGCAGTTGATGTTGTAAAAGAAACCTTTATTACTGTAACGGGTAATGCTCTCTTGTGATTTGTGGTACAAATTTCTCTCTTGAGCGGGCACAATAACCACACCTTGCTGGTATAGTCGCGAACTTTCTAAGAAGTGAAGCGGTTAGAAACTACGAGAAATTGCTAGAATTGGCTAGCCCATATATAAAGGTTGGTTAGGCGTGGGGAAGTCAAAGTTTGAAGGGAGTAAAAGCTTTGCTGACAGAATGACAGAGTTTAAGTGGCATGTTGAGTGTAAATAGACATCTGTTAGGGGATTGCCCCGGTGAGCAGTTTTACCTCTGTCGAGGAAGTCCTGGACTTATTTCAACAGATGCGACAGCGGCATCTGCGCGTATGAAACGATTGGAAGAATAAAGATGGTTAAAGTGAAGAGTGGCAAGCATCCAGCCTTCCGGGCCGACCCCGGCCAAAACGCACAGACTAGCCAGCTCGGGAAATCCACCTCCAGCTATGAAAGCTCTATCTTCACGAATACATCCTTAAACTCGTGACCCCCGACCCGGGTGACTAGTGTGAGGTTACACGACCCGTGGCACCAGTATGAAAGTCTTTCGACCTTGCTATAAGGCCTAGACTTCTTGTCACTGGGACGAGACAAACTCCTCCAGTAACAGGGTCGACCGCTGTTCCAGAACTACTCAGGACGAGTAGAACTTTCCGAACGGCCAGGTCTCTGTACCTCTATATCCTATCTGGTTAGTTCGGTCCAGGTAGTGCAATCGGACCTCTATCCACTTCCGGGTGGCCTTATTAAGGGCCGGACCGCAGACTAGGGACTTGGTACAAGGGAGGTATCACCCACCCCGTTAGACCTTGAAAGCAGTGTAAATAGACACCTCTTAGTGAATTACCCCAGTGAGCAGTTTCACCTCTGTCGAGCAAGTCCTAGACTTATTTCAACAGAAAAAGATGTGGAAGCTGTATCTGTGCGCAAGAAACGAGACAATTAGCGAACTCAGGAGTTATTATTAGACCTAGTTAAAGTAGTGTTTGAAAAATATTATAAATGTTAAGTGTGTAAAATATAGTAGCCGTAAATGTGTGTTAAATAATAAATAGCTATTTAGTCTAAAATTATCTTATACTTTATTAAACCCCTATAAGAACGAAGCAATATTATTAGGAGTAAACCCGTACTATGTATCTCCTAACTTATTATCATGGTATAAAAGGAGTAATTATAAGAATGACAATTAGTACCATTTGTCTTTTAAGCTAAAATGATGTAATAATAGGAGGTGTCATCAATATTAGGAGTAAACCGGTACCCTATTTCTCCTAAGCTGTGCTGAGGTATGATAGGAGGTACTGTTATTATTAGGAGTAAACCGGTACCCTGTTTCTCCTAATCTTTGCGTGGTTTGGTAGGAGGTGTTATTATTAGGAGTAAACCGGTACCCTGTTTCTCCTAATCTTTGCGTGGTTTGGTAGGAGGTATTATTATTAGGAGTAAACCGGTACCCTGTTTCTCCTAATCTTTGCGTGGTTTGGTAGGAGGTATTATTATTAGGAGTAAACCGGTACCCTGTTTCTCCTAATCTTTGCGTGATTTGGTAGGAGGTATTATTATTAGGAGTAAACCGGTACCCTGTTTCTCCTAATCTTTGCGTGGTTTGGTAGGAGGTATTATTATTAGGAGTAAACCAGTACCCTGTTTCTCCTAATCTTTGCGTGGTTTGGTAGGAGGTATTCTTATTAGGAGTAAACCGGTACCCTGTTTCTCCTAATCTTTGCGTGGTTTGGTAGGAGGTATTATTATTAGGAGTAAACCGGTACCCTGTTTCTCCTAATCTTTGCGTGGTTTGGTAGGAGGTATTATTATTAGGAGCAGACCGGTACCCTGTTTCTCCTAATCTTTGCGTGGTTTGGTAGGAAGTATTATTATTAGGAGTAGACCGGTACCCTGTTTCTCCTAATCTTTGCGTGGTTTGGTAGGAAGTATTATTATTAGGAGTAAACCGGTACCCTGTTTCTCCTAATCTTTGCGTGGTTTGGTAGGAGGTATTATTGTTAGGAGTAAACCGGTACCCTGTTTCTCCTAATCTTTGCGTGGTTTGGTAGGAGGTATTATTATTAGGAGTAAACCGGTACCCTGTTTCTCCTAATCTTTGCGTGGTTTGGTAGGAGGTATTATTATTAGGAGTAGACCGGTAACCTGTTTCTCCTAATCTTTGCGTGGTTTGGTAGGAAGTATTATTATTAGGAGTAGACCGGTACCCTGTTTCTCCTAATCTTTGCGTGGTTTGGTAGGAGGTATTATTATTAGGAGTAAACCGGTACCCTGTTTCTCCTAATCTTTGCGTGGTTTGGTAGGAGGTATTATTATTAGGAGTAAACCGGTACCCTGTTTCTCCTAATCTTTGCGTGATTTGGTAGGAGGTATTATTATTAGGAGTAAACCGGTACCCTGTTTCTCCTAATCTTTGCGGTGTTTGGTAGGATGTATTATTATTAGGAGTAAACCGGTACCCTGTTTCTCCTAATCTTTGCGTGGTTTTTAGGAACTATTATTATTAGGAGTAAACCGGTACCCTGTTTCTCCTAATCTTTGCGTGGTTTGGTAGGAAGTATTATTATTAGGAGTAAACCGGTACCCTGTTTCTCCTAATCTTTGCGTGGTTTGGTAAGAAGTATTATTATTAGGAGTAAACCGGTACCCTGTTTCTCCTAATCTTTGCGTGGTTTGATAGGAAGTATTATTATTAGGAGTAAACCGGTACCCTGTTTCTCCTAATCTTTGCGTGGTTTGGTAGGAGGTATTATTATTAGGAGTAAACCAGTACCCTGTTTCTCCTAATCTTTGCGTGGTTTGGTAGGAGGTATTCTTATTAGGAGTAAACCGGTACCCTGTTTCTCCTAATCTTTGCGTGGTTTGGTAGGAGGTATTATTATTAGGAGTAAACCGGTACCCTGTTTCTCCTAATCTTTGCGTGGTTTGGTAGGAGGTATTATTATTAGGAGCAGACCGGTACCCTGTTTCTCCTAATCTTTGCGTGGTTTGGTAGGAAGTATTATTATTAGGAGTAGACCGGTACCCTGTTTCTCCTAATCTTTGCGTGGTTTGGTAGGAAGTATTATTATTAGGAGTAAACCGGTACCCTGTTTCTCCTAATCTTTGCGTGGTTTGGTAGGAGGTATTATTGTTAGGAGTAAACCGGTACCCTGTTTCTCCTAATCTTTGCGTGGTTTGGTAGGAGGTATTATTATTAGGAGTAAACCGGTACCCTGTTTCTCCTAATCTTTGCGTGGTTTGGTAGGAGGTATTATTATTAGGAGTAGACCGGTAACCTGTTTCTCCTAATCTTTGCGTGGTTTGGTAGGAAGTATTATTATTAGGAGTAGACCGGTACCCTGTTTCTCCTAATCTTTGCGTGGTTTGGTAGGAGGTATTATTATTAGGAGTAAACCGGTACCCTGTTTCTCCTAATCTTTGCGTGGTTTGGTAGGAGGTATTATTATTAGGAGTAAACCGGTACCCTGTTTCTCCTAATCTTTGCGTGATTTGGTAGGAGGTATTATTATTAGGAGTAAACCGGTACCCTGTTTCTCCTAATCTTTGCGGTGTTTGGTAGGATGTATTATTATTAGGAGTAAACCGGTACCCTGTTTCTCCTAATCTTTGCGTGGTTTTTAGGAACTATTATTATTAGGAGTAAACCGGTACCCTGTTTCTCCTAATCTTTGCGTGGTTTGGTAGGAAGTATTATTATTAGGAGTAAACCGGTACCCTGTTTCTCCTAATCTTTGCGTGGTTTGGTAAGAAGTATTATTATTAGGAGTAAACCGGTACCCTGTTTCTCCTAATCTTTGCGTGGTTTGATAGGAAGTATTATTGTTAGGAGTAGACCGGTACCCTGTTTCTCCTAATCTTTGCGTGGTTTGGTAGGAAGTATTATTATTAGGAGTAAACCGGTACCCTGTTTACTTCAGCAGTAAAAGCTTACCTATGGTAGGCTAATGATATGATAGAAGGTATTATTATTATTAAGAGTAAACCGGCACCCCGTTAGTCCTAAGCAAGGCTGACGGTATGATAGAAGGTATCACTATTATTAGGAGTAAACTGGTACCTCGTTAATCCTAAACTAGGATGATTGTATGATAGGAGGTATTATTATTATTATTATTATTATTATTATTATTATTATTATTATTAATGTTATTACCAGGAGTAAACCCTTACTGTTTTGCATAGCCAATTTTAGAAACGTTTAATCAGTATTAACTTTTTTATTTATAATTAATGACTTGCCGAGCTTATAATTAAAGACAATTTATCGTCAGTGCTTCTGTGATCGATTCGTCTCAGTAAGGTTTTTAAAAACTTACTTAAAAATATAAGTTTCGCAAATCGTTAATTATTTCAATAAAATATTAAAGTTTAGCCGATGGACAATATCCCCCCCCCCGAGTCATTATTTTATCTTTCAATTCCTATATTTTTCAAATTTTCTCTATATAGGCCTATATCTTGTTCAAATTTTCAATCAACTATAAAATAATTCTTATTCATCCACTCAATTTGAAATACATTTTCCTTTAACTTGTAGTGTTAATACAGTTTTTTCAAATATTAGTTCATTACTTAAATTTAATTAATTAATTTTAGTGGAGAAAAAAATTCACAAAAAGGGGCAAATTATGCAAATAGTTACATCGACCCATCTGACTGAAACACATGATAACATATGATTTCATAAAACAGCTGATTCTATGTTGTAGGTTATGTGGTAGGACAGCTGTTTTAACGCACAGGCTATGTTACTTTATTTATATTAACTGTAAAATACTTTATAAGAAGTAACTCAAATAAAATTTTTTTGTTGACCCAAGTAGGAAATTTCTTTAAGAAATTTTTTATATTACTTGTTTATATTTGCCTGATTCCATTACAGACGATATAGTTGATTTCTTTTTATAAACATTAATTTTATTATTTTTCTAAATACATATTTTTATTTAATTAGTTATTTGAGTGGGAATTGGGTTATTGACGAAAAGTCTGTAAACGTGTTGTTAAAATAATTTAAACTTGTATAAAGTCATAAGTTGTCGGAGGTACATTTACTATTGCAGTAAGAAGTGGCTTTCTTGCTTCCTATGAGCAAAGTATCGGTTCTACTCAACAGTTCACTCCATTCGTTTAGTCAAGACTTCTCGTACTACACGCACCCGTTCTCAGCGCATACGGAAAGTAAACATGTGGTTGTTGACGGTTTTTTGCACTAGTTCGGAATACAGCCGCCAGATTGCGTGGGAAAGTCAGTTTTTATGGCTACCTTATTATTGAGCAGATGTTTTACACAAAATGGCGGCAACTTTGTTGCAATTAAAGTTAAGTGGGTAGAAGTGTACTACGCCCAAACACACATCCTTCATTCAACGGTTCCAACCAACTGAAGAAGTCATTGCGTGACCCGTTAAGTTTAATTGTAAATTTAGTAGTTAACAGGTCAAGAGATCAGTAGATCTTTCTTGAAATATAAGGTTATTTCGTTTATTTTTAAAAAATGTTAAATTTGTCACGTGAAACCAATTTGACGTTTTTATGGTGATTAATTTTTTTTCTGTGCTCATGATTAAATACTACTGAATTTTAACTTTTCTCTTTTCATATATGTTACTCAAATATACATTCTAAATAAGTAGACCTAAACGATCCAGTAGGTGAACTCGTGGTTCCTTAATGAAACAGAGCTCTATTTTATTATAAAACAAGCATGAACCCGGACAAACTTTTTTCGCCCAAGGATTTTTGATTTTTTAAATTTTTCTTTGGGTTTTCGGTCACGGGAAATCAATTGACACTTGCCTCAAACTTGGGAAAATTCGGGATTTCTGCCCCAGTAGCTCCTAAAATTTCCATCCCGGACAAACCTTTTGTCGCTCAAGAATTTTTGATTTTTTGGGGGAGTTTTCAGCCACGGGAAATTGATTGCAACCGGCCTCAACCTTGAGAAAGTTCGGGATTCCGCCCTAGTGAATCCTAGAGTTACCACGTTAACCTTATGGAACTCTATTTTTACCCCTTCCAATCTCACACGCACCTGAAACGAAGTATGTAAAGAAGCTCTTAACAATCGCTCTAATGCTCCTCCAGTGCCAACAAACAACCCGAACGACGTGGGAGTTGATACGTACGATATAATATATTGTGTATTAAAATGTGTTTATATTGTGTATATAATAATGAAATTTTTGTAATTTACTTAATAGCTTACTATAAATTTCCTGACTTATCCGAGCGATGATCTGTCCTCGGTACTATTCTAATACAATATTATGTAGGATGTGCATTACATTATACAGTAGCTACAAAATATTCGATTAAGGTAAATTTGCTTGTAAAAAGATAATAGTGTTACTAACAGTAATATTGAAGTCGAGAAAGGGTTAACTAACCATAAAAGTAAAATTTAAATTTAATTATTAGAGGGTGTGGTAGTTTACATAAAGGAATATCAAGAGAAGATTTTATTATACAGCCAATGCTATCTAGACTGTACGACAGTTGATAAATTCTATGTTTATTAATACTGTAAATAATAATGTGGTTTAACATCATTTAATGCGGTTATTGTTAAAGAATTATTTCATAAAGTAGGCTACTGTTTTCGTAAAGTGAGGTTATTTTTTTGTAAACGAAAATTTATGTAAGTTTTAACCAGTATTTTTATTTTTCGACCCAAAATAATTTCTTTCATCTTTATAATATATATTTGAGTAACATTTGTAAAAAAAATCGAATAGCATTTTGTCATGTAGACTATTTTCTTTTTTTCTTTTTAGATTATAAAATACAATTCTAGGATCTATAGAATTGGTCTGGGTAATTTCGTGAATTTCGCACAGCAATATATTGACAGTCTCGCGTGAATGACGATATAGAGGTATAGGCCTACACCGAATTGTTTATTTTTGTAACGTTTTGTAACGTTCTTAAAATATGCACGAGGACGCATCCTCCTCTGACAACTAAACTAGCAACTTTATATGAACAATCTTGTAAATCGAATAGCAACTTTTCTACCCACTGTTTGTCCGCAACCTAAGGCTACTGTCCGTCCTTGGGGAACCTTCAGTGCTGGCCATGTTGGAGCCACCGGTACTCGCTAGAACATTAGATTTGTCACATACTCGGCGGAGATCCACCTCAGTGGCCTTTGTACGGATCAAACAACATTAACGGACATCCTGGATGACTGTGTTCATTTGACACATGTGCGAAGAGCTTGTGGCCTGAGTGGATTCTATGCAGACGCTGTTTGAGGACGACGCCGGGTCCATTAACCCGTAACGATTCTCTGACGGTCTGGAAGTGCTTCTTATGATAATATTTTTATTCATATCTAAATAATTCTTTACAACTTTATTCAGTTTTATTATTTTGTGTTTTAATACACGTTCTGTGTTTGTGTTCTGTTTGCTTAATGTCTTCCTATTATTGCTTCTGTTAGCCATAATATTATTGATAACTTGTTGCCATTTTATTACCAGGATATGAACTTTTGACAGAAATAATTTTTTTTTAACATGGAAAAAACTGCAGGGATTATTTTGGGATTTTTAATGTCCTACTTGTAACCCCACTTGAAATATAGGCCACTGCTTAGTTGTCGATTTGATTATTTCACTCTAATTGTCTACCAAAATTTATTCAATAATCGAGCTTTAAACCAACCTTGTCGTTCACTTTCGAGATTTTGGAAATTATGTAAAAGGTCGAGTGCTGCCATAAAAAGTGATATATACCCAATCAGAGAGCATGTCTATCCCATAGCCCTGCCTACCCAATCTCTGCAAACCTTTCCCCTATTCCGAGAGTGCCTTATGACCCCGATTGGGAGTAAGCGGAATTTAGATATACCCTGAGATAGGAACCGAGAACTTGGAAATTTGCATAAAAAGTTAAGCGTTGCCTTGAAAGGGGATATCCTTCACCCCATCAGCGAGCAAGTCTATCATGTAATCCCTGCCCAATCTCTCCCAAATCTTCCTCTATTCCCAAGCCTCAGGAGATAACAATTTACATTGCTTAGTCCTTCACCTGTGGTCTCTCAGCCTTCCCCCTACATGAGCAGACATCTCCTTATGACCCCGATTTAGATATGCCCTGAGACAGAAACCGAGAACTTGGAAATTTGCATAAAAAGTTAAGCGTTGCCTTGAAAGGGGATATCCTTCACCCCATCAGAGAGCAAGTCTATCATGTAATCCCTGCCCAATCTCTCCCAAATCTTCCTCTATTCCCAAGCCTCAGGAGATAACAATTTACATTGCTTAGTCCTACTGTATTACACCTGTGGTCTCTCCATGAGGAGGAAGAACCCGACAGAGAGTATCTGCCCTTCAGATATACAACGCTGCTCGCATGTATCTACGCCTAAGGTCAGGGAGTTTTTCATGTTTAAATATATTAGACTTATTTTTAATTCCTTTTTAAAATTCCATATTTCTTTATCGTTTTGTCCTTTAATACTCCAATTAGCTGTTCTGGACTACGTTCGTGTAAGATAATGGCCGATTATGAAGCCTTGAGGATAACAGTGCCAACTCATTACACGTGCATTAAACATGTTTGCAGTGATCTAATGTGTCCGAGTTATTTCGCTAAGCACGCGAATAAGCAGTATTTCCGAGATAACAGACAGTGGCGACAAGCTGATAAGCGTCCAGCTGATAAGCGAGATTAGAGACTAGCATGCTCTATTATCCAACATAGAAACGGGGGTTTCCATGTAAATTCTAAAAACAAGTAATATGAACAAACATTTTTTTAAAGTAAATTCCCACTTGAATCAACAAAGACAAATTTTATTTTAGTTACGTTTTATTAAACAATTTCAATTAATATAAATAAAATAACATTACATTTGCGCTAAAACAGATGTTCTACCACATAACCTGTAACATAAAATCAGCTGTTTTATAAAATCATATGTTATCACTTTAACCCAAACGGAACGAAATAACTTTATTGCCTACTTTGCCCCTTTTGTGAAACGTTTTTCGCCCATATAAAAAACTGAAATTAATTCATTTTAAACTGGAAAAACTGTATTAACATTAAGTGTTATCCACTACACTTTAAAAAAAATATGTTTGAACTTGAGTGCATGAATAAAACGTATTTTATTGACGATTGAAAATTTGATATGCATAAGGAGAGTGTGAGCCAATAGAAGGATTTTAACTATTTAAAATTAATATCATTTATTTTTAAAAACCCGCTTGAATTCAGTATAGAAATGTCAGTTGTTTCTGAAAAGAATAGGTTGCTCCTTCAAAGAAGTTACACTCTCTGAATGTTAAGGCATGATTTATATTATAATTAGACTGTTTATGGCATTTTGTATTCTAGCATAGATTACGTTCTAACTAGTAGGCCTAGCATATTTGGCACTTTGTAAGAGAATAGTTTTAAAGTTACACCGTTGGCTTTTAAGTCACGTAGTTTCAAGTTATTCGTGTAGTCACTTAACCAGCCCCCCTAAGTTTATGTAAAGATACCCCCCCCCCCCGACATACCCTCTTTTACCTAACCAAACAAACGTACCTGCAACCGGTGTTAAAGAGCACAGGCGTTGCAAAAACGACGGGGTGCAACAAACGCACTTCTTCTCAATTTCACTTTATGTGAAGAAAATTATAATAGTAACTATTAATGGAGTGTATTATGGTTTATACCGGGTTGTTTATTGAGGCATTTGTATCTTTAATAAATAATTTATTTAAGCTGATAGGAAGTATAACTGCTCACTCGTAAGCTGGCGCGCGATCGATCGATAGAAAACTAAAAGCTAGCTCTATTCAAAAACATTGGTTTTTGTAGTGCGTGTTGCAGAAAACTGATATATAAGTAAATTTGTTCAAAACTTAATGTAAATGATCTGGTTAATATGACAAATCAAGTAAAATATTATTTATAGCGGCCTTTCTGTCTTGTCAAATCTACATTATTGTAATATAATACTATACTTCATATTATAATGTCTGTGGAACGGGGTCGCGGGCCAGCTTACAAGTGAACAGCTATACAGACTACGTAACCATGATCTTGGCCTTGAGAGAACGCAGTAGACGAGGCGGGAGGTAGAGGGTTAGTGTAAATACTTTCCTACAAACATGATAAAGACTTTAATATTTAGTTAATTAGAGCTTAGGTAGCGAGAACTATTCACAAAGGTAAAAGTCAAAATATTTTACTTAAAGTAATTGAGTAAACTATTTTGACTTTTACCTTTATGATAAAGACTGTCAAAACACTGACTTGCACGACACGATCGATATTAGATAAATTCGATGATAAAATATCTTCGGTAGGAAATAACTAACAATCTTGAAATATGTGTAGACGTGTCGGATGCAGAAGCTGTTGATCTATAGAACATTCTAAATATGTAACATGATTTAAGAAGTACACGTGAAATCTCGTGCGATCTCTCAAGGCCAAATGCATGGTTAGCTGGTCCGCACTATACGCAATTTTCGTGTATTCTTTTCACTACTCCCAGTAACACGTGCACTGTCACCGGCCCACGAGAAGAGCCCTGGCCTCAGGCAGGTTAAAACTATAAGGTCATTCCTAAAAACATTTATAACACAAAACGTCAGATTTACAGAAAATTACAATGCAGAAACGGGATCATATATAATTTATTTTGTACTCCCTCATGTAATAAAATTAGTACTTTTACCTATCTGTAAATTAATTTATTTCTTACTAAAATATAACTACTAAAAAACTACCGTACCGTTAGGATATGTTTGTAAGTCAGGAATACATCATAGCGCATGCGAAGAATTGAAAACCGAGCGTGACTTATTTCTACACCATGGCTCTTCTCCAACAGTAGTTACTCCCTTACCTTAGTCCTACCTAATACCATCTACTCTGCCTTGCCCTTCTTCAAGTGAGTGTAAAGGTTAAATCACTAGAGCATTGTCCTCTATTGTGATCTTAATATACAAAGATTAGGTGTTTAGATAAGCGATCCATAATGCGCCATGACATGATCCCTCGTATGTCTTCTACCAGCGAGTTTTTGTTCCTTACTATAAAACTAACCGAGTCAATTCGATGGTAATTCTAATCATAACCATTAACATTTACTCGTAGCTCATACCCTAAAATTAAAATGACGTCATAGAAATGTATATTAGGAGACAATAAAATTTATAATCAATGAATTGCTTTTCTTATATTTATTGTGGGAGGTAGGAATAATATTATAATTTATTGATGATTCCTTGAGTGCTTGGAAACACTGGAACTTTTCTAAGTGTGAGAAAACTAGTGGTTGAATAGTTCTGTCTAATAAAATAAATAAATAAAATATAAATTTAAAACATTTTTTTAAGCTGTATTCTTGGGATCCTACTTTTATAGTTTTTTTAAAAATTTTCTAAAAATTTAGTGTCGAAAAATTTTACATCGTGTAGGCCTACATATAAAATATAACATTTATCTTTTATTGTATTTAGTCGTAAAAATTTTAATTTTCCTGAAGAGGACGAAAATATTATTTTATTACTTTTAGATTATTTTCCATAAAAGCTTATTTAAACAAAATTATTCACTTTTATTTTATTTTTTTTAGTTTATTATTTTTATAATTGATTTAAGAATTTGCATGGAAGATAGATACCGTGCAAAAGTTCAGGTTAATTGACATCGAGATGTGGGCGAGAGCCCTACTACTAGATTTAAACTACATTCACCAAAACGAGCTAATTAATTAATTATTGTATGTTTTTTAATGATTGGTTCATTTATTGTCTTGATGGCTTTGTAAAATTTCATCTAAAAATGAACAAAAATCGATAATAAAATTTGAAGTACATTAATTGAAATTAATTTTCGAGTGTTGTATATTTTTGCTCTTGACTTGAGTTCCTTCGATAAAAAAATTCAAAACGTAACCTCAAATATGCTTCTCATAGTCCTGACTAGTTCCATCTACACTTCGGCATGCTTCTTACAATTTGCCAGGTCTTTATGGCCTCATTAGAGAGTGGGTTTACTTGAAGTAAGCGGCTTTACATACATGATTCTCCCCCTATATCCGCTACCAAGGGGTTGTATATTTCTACTTCAACCCTACCTATATTCACAAACCTTTCCCATCCTTCGTGGGCTATAGTAGTCGTAATGGCTGCTCGCATTAAGATCACAAAAATAAATATATAATAAATTATTACTGTAAAAGCTTACATTTAACTAATGGATACGTGTTTAACCTTGAAATAGAAATTATTATAAAAAAATTTTATATCGTATTTCGACCGATTCTTCTCTGTTAAGGGTTTAGTCTTGTTCCACCTTGCCATGACGCTTCATTCGTACAAGCTTTATATAGAAAGTTTCATAGAATTTTCATAAGGAAAGCTTCATAGAGTTTTTATAATCCAAAGCTTCATAGAGTTTTCATAAGGGAAGCTTCATAGACTTTTCATAAGGAACCCTTCATAGAGTTTTCATAAGGAAAGCTTCATAGAATTTGCATAAGGGAAACTTCATAGAGTTTTCATAAGAGAAGCTTCATAGAGTTTTCATACGGAAAGCTTCATAGAGTTTTAACAAGGAAAGCTTCGCAGAGTATTCATACGGAAAGCTTCATAGAGTTTTCACAAGGAAAGCTTCGCAGAGTATTCATAAGGAAAGCTTCAAAGAGTTTTCATAAAGAAAGCTTCATAGAATTTACATAAGGGAAACTTCAGAGTTTTCATAAGAGAAGCTTCATAGAGTTTTCATATGGAAAGCTTCATAGAGTTTTAACAAGGAAAGCTTCGCAGAGTATTCATATGGAAAGCTTCATAGAGTTTTAACAAGGAAAGCTTCGCAGAGTATTCATATGGAAAGCTTCATAGAGTTTTCACAAGAAAAGCTCCGCAGAGTATTCATAAGGAAAGCTTCAAAGAGTTTTCATAAGGAAAGCTTCGTAGAGTTTTCATATGGAAAGCTTCATAGAGTTTTTATAAGGAAAGCTTCGTAGAATTTTCACATGGAAAGCTTAATAGAGCTTTTTAAAGGAAAGTTTCATAGAGTTTTTATAAGGAAAGCTGTAAGAAAACCCTCTTTCTAATAATGCAGCTTTTAATCATCTTAGAAGAGTCATATATTATATATTACAATAAATACCGTTACAAGTCCCCAGTAAAGTACGACCATGCACAAGCTTTTTAATTCGTCTCCCAGTACCACCATGTCTCTACTTTAATCCTCTTTATTTCTTCTACTTCTATTCCCGGAATCTAACGAGAAGAGTAGGTCTCTTACATTGTGGCGACCCTGCTAATTATTAGGTCTCGTGTTTCCGTGACAGGTGTTATTCCCGTGCGTTGCCAAGTTTAGTTTCCCTTGTGATGCCATCCTTCTTTAAATAATCTTATGTTGCCATATCTCCCGCCAATGTCATGCATTATGGGCTAGAATATGTTTATTCAATTTCATGATCGTGTAAATACATTAATTTAATTCACATAATTTTTATGTATTACAATTTAAGAGTTTCAAATGTTAGAACAAATGCTTTTATCTTATTTAACAAAGGAATAGATAAGTGTTGTTTTTTTACAAACAGCGTGTATCTGTTAGGATGAATTTATTTCCCCGCCGGAGACAGCCAGTTGAAGTAAATGCGAAAGGAAGCGTACATTTCAGCAAACTGCATACACCGCTGTTACTCATCGCCGACGCGAAGTTTGTCAAAGTGTATAATTTACGAATTTCCTGTTTAACCTGTCATGAACGCTATCGTACTTCGAACGCGATTCAGCTGCACTCATGATTAATCAGCTGAATGATTAACTCGGTTGCAAACAACAAGGAATCCAATCGTAAAGAAAGGAAACGTTTACCTTGGCACGGTTGGTTGATGATGTCATCTTTATAGGCCTACTCTGTACTGCGCCTTATGGAAGCAACAATTGACCAGTTTGATCCCAACAATACGTCCTATAGTCAACAATGATAAAGAGACATTGTTTAATAATGTAAAAAATTGTCAGTTTTTGTAATAATGTATTGTAATAAATCAACTATAATACTGTACCACTTTTAAAGACGGCAAATTTCAATTCAAAAGGTCAACTCACTTAAAACAATTAAGAAATATCTTGAGCACACAAAGTGTTTATTGTAAATGTGCCAGATATATAAATATATCAACGGTAAAAATTAAAACAATTTACGCTAAAGCTCACTATACATTAGTTTACTGTATTAAAACAAACAGACTAGTTTCGACAACGATGTCGTCTTCATCATTACTTGGCGACATCGTCGTCGAAACTAGTCTGTTTGTTTTAATAAACTAGTGTGTTTGTGTTTGACTAATGTGTGTTGAGATTTTGAATGAACTGTTTTAATTTTTACGGTTGCGAATAGTTCTCATTAGCTAATCTCTAATTAACTTGATTTAAATATGTGTTTAAAAAATATACAGCGAAAATATTGAACCGCAAATAACGTTTCTTCTGGTATTGTGTTTGGGACAGACTAAAACATTTAGACTTAATTATAACGGTAATAAACAGATTTCTTTCTCTTGATTTCGATTTAAAGGATTAGCGATGTGCTATCGCGAAGTTGGCTTACAAAGTGCCCACCAGAAGCATAGGAAGTTTAGCTGTATATAGAGAAGACGTGACGTAGGAGCTTGAAGTATTTATTTGCTCATATCTTCACTACAGCTTGGAGCGCGGGACTTATGCAGTTCTTCTGTAGGATGCTTCTCCGTCCCCCACGGTCTATCTTGGAACCGCACGTTCTTCTGCAGGCGGGGTTTTGCCACACTTCCTTCGACTAAATTTCTGCTTGAAATTAATAAGACCTGTTTAGAACAGTCGTTTGTATGTTCTTATTGATATAATATTTTGCAACAAAAAACTGTTACTAATGTTGTTCAGCAGATGCGTTTCGCACTAGATCAGTGCATTGTTCTATGCTGTGAGTCACGGACAAGTCTGTAGCTCAGGTGTGTTGTGTTATTGTGAGTCTGCAGTATTTAGCTGTTCCGTGATGTGTCTTTGTTCATTGAGTAGTTGCTAATTATGTTTTCAAATATAGTATTTGATTGTGAGTGAGGTTTGTCTGTTAGAATGTGTTATGGCGTTTGTATATTTCGAAGGTGTTTGTTGTGTTTCTTGCTATTTTTAATGAAATGTAGAACTTTTAAATTTGTATCAATGTTGGTGTATGTGTGTAGCGTGTTCTGTATGCTAATAGGAAATTTTAATTTGGGTTGTGTGTGTTTATGTCTTTTATGTGTTCCTTGTATCGTGTGGTAAAGTTTCTTCCAGTTTGGCACCTATGCAGAAGCTAGGGCAGTCGTTCCATGTGATCTTGTATACTCGTGTCTTGTCGTGTTTGTTCTGGAGTGTTTTTGTGTTTGTAGATTTTTTTTTTGCTTACAATAGATGTTTTAAAAACAACTTTGTATTAGGGTTTTCGGAATGAAGAAGTTACTTTTTGTGTTATGTTAATGTTATGTGCTTTGAGTAATAATGTTTGTTTGTTGTGATATATATATGTGTTATTTTTGCGTATTATGTTGTCTATCAGGGGTTATTTTTATCCGTTTCTATGGGCTATCTATTTTGAATAGACATCACAATACACAAGACACGCACAATAACAAATACCAATAATACAAAAAAACAAAAGTACATAGCCTATCACTAACATATCACGAACACATATCTAAAAAAAAATAGCTCCTTCATTCCGTAATATCAATTATAAAGTCGCCTTTAAAACACCTATACAACACAAAATAGTATACAAGATCACATCTAACGACTGCCCTAGGTCAAACAGAGAGAAACGTTACCCCACGATACAAGGAACATAGAAGACATAACACCCAGAACCCAAATCAAATTTCGCTATTCACATAGGACACGCTACACGCTTACACCAACATTTACACAAACCTAAAAGTCCTACATTTCATCAAAATTAGCAATAAACACAACAGACACCTTCGAAATATACAAACGCCACAACACATTCTAAAAGACAAAACTCACTCACAATCAAATACTATACTAAACGCAATAAACTAAACAGAACATAAGACTTCTAGTTATACAAACACCACAAAAACCAAACGCAACACATTCTAAACCAAACGATAAAACACACTGCCAGTCAAATACTATATTCGAACACATAATTAGCAACTACTCTACGAACAATAACACACCACAGAATACCAATACACTACAGACTCACAATAACACACCACAGAATACCAATACACCACAGACTCACAATACCCCACAACACAGAATACCAATACACCACAGACTCACAATAACACACCACAGAATACCAATACACTACAGACTCACAATAACACACCACAGAATACCAATACACCACAGACTCACAATAACACACCACAGAATACCAATACACCACAGACTCACAATAACACACCACAGAATACCAATACACCACAGACTCACAATAACACACCATAGAATACCAATACACCACAGACTCACAATAACACACCACAGAATACCAATACACCACAGACTCACAATAACACACCACAGAATACCAATACACTACAGACTCACAATAACACACCACAGAATACCAATACACCACAGACTCACAATAACACACCACAGAATACCAATACACCACAGACTCACAATAACACACCACAGAATACCAATACACCACAGACTCACAATAACACACCACAGAATACCAATACACCACAGAATACCAATACACCACAGACTCACAATAACACACCACAGAATACCAATACACCACAGACTCACAATAACACACCACAGAATACCAATACACTACAGACTCACAATAACACACCACAGAATACCAATACACCACAGACTCACAATAACACACCACAGAATACCAATACACCACAGACTCACAATAACACACCACAGAATACCAATACACCACAGACTCACAATAACACACCACAGAATACCAATACACCACAGACTCACAATAACACACCACAGAATACCAAAACATTACAGACTCACATTAATACAACACAACAGGGCAAAAGACTTGTCCATAACTCACAGCATTAAATAATGCACTGATCTAGTGCTGAATGCGTCTGCTGAAAAATATCAGTAAGTAGTGGTTTTTTTCTTACGAGATATCAATTAGATAATTTTTTTTTTAAACCCTCAAGGTATACAACACAAAAACAAATAATTTGTATATTTATGTATTTAAGTGTGGTTTTTTATTGGTATATTTAAGTTCACTGACTTAAAGCCAAAAAACCTCCCTTAAGCCCATCTAATAAGGATATTTAAAAATCTTCTTTTCTATTATTCATGTGAATAAAAAATCTGGTTAGTTAATTTATAAAATCGGACGTCTTTAATTTGTAGTATGTAAGCATTGAGCTTGATTTGAAAATCGTTCGCGAAAACTCATTTACTGCATTTCCTTTTACTTTAAACAAATAAATAACCTTGTTCATTTCCGAGATAGACCTCGTTACATCGGTATTGTAGGCTATTGGCGTTGTATTAGGGCCTGGCGATGTGCTTTCTCTCAGTCTTGACAAGGGTTCAGACCACTTGAGATGATCCAAAGCTTCTGTTCCGATCCCTTCCAGATTATTTATCTAATTTAGTCTATGGGCTTCTTTCTCACACGCGCCTTATTAACGGAGTGAACGACTGGAAGGCCACTACTGCGAAATGAAAATTACCCTTCCTCTTTTGTAGAATATTCAGTCTTGTCAACTCTAAATGTAATGTTACGGAACACCAAAACTGGGAACACCAAAAGCGGGAACCAAAGACTGTTAAAAATATGACAATATTCATTCAAAATATGTTTTTATATGACGTTCAAATCAGTCGAATAAAATGGTATTTGAATACTGCAGTAAAATACAGCTTGTAGTAGTATCATAATCGTGAAAATTTAAATAATACTGAGATCAAATATTAAACTTACAAGAAACAGTAGAGCCTTGATTATCCGAACCCTGACTAACCGAATTCCGAATTAACCGAGGTAGTAAAACAATATAGGCCTACATAACGTATAAACGTTTTGGCTGTCGACAAGCTCCAGTATCACTTCCGTATATGTAAAGTGAGGGAAAGATTACGAAAAATGTGTTCTATTTATATTCTTACGTAGTGTTTTCAAATGGTAATATATTAGATACGGGTTTTCTCATCTTTGATCACGATTTCACTTATTTCACCATTTGCCATAAGTTTGTTTCTCATTTGACAGAGTCCGAGTTTTCGATTATCCGAACTACCTCTCGGTTTAAAGACAACCGGTTCTGTAAGGAACAGAAAAGGATTGTGATTATAGGTATGGTTAAGGGAGGGATA
This sequence comes from Prosapia bicincta, assembly GCA_036971475.1. NCBI lineage: Eukaryota > Metazoa > Arthropoda > Insecta > Hemiptera > Cercopidae > Prosapia > Prosapia bicincta. The sequence goes on along the minus strand of JBAIZL010000376.1, from coordinate 2,831,745 downwards.
TATAGGCATAAAGCGGTGGCTACCCGTTACGTCCTTGTAAAAAAGAATTATAAGGAAATGTAGGCGGAGTTAGGTGGAACTAAGAAAAAACCACAATGACACTATGGTGCAAGATTAGGGAGCAATTATTATACCTGAAGTAGAAAGTCGATGCATAGGGGAAAGGAAGACATTTATAGAATACGAGGAATTGGAAAAAATATTGCTGAAAGACGTAATGACGCAGCAAAAGAACCAAGGACGTATTAAAGCTAGATAAAGGATGAAAAAACTCCTAGTACTGGTAGGGCATCTAGGAAATTACAAAATTTATAGGAACTCAAAACAGACAAAGTTCAATTAATACGTCATAATTTCTTGAGATCAATATCTTGTTAAATATTAAAGCCAATAGGTCTTTCTTTTGTAAGGTTGTCTTTCAGTGTGACTACTATTGTCTCGCCTCTACGCACTGTACGAAAAGATTGTGACAGAACAGGATTAAGTTGAAGATAGCAAACGTCCTGGCTTGGGATTTATGAAAAGGTTATGGCACACCTGCAGGGTCGCACACCTGAAGTACTTCTGCAGCCCGTCGCAGCCATAGGAGCTTGTCTGCCCTTCACATTCAAGACGAAGGCAAAATGATAAGGAAGGGTGAGAGAAGTCTGAGAAGTGCAATCATAACTAACGACGGAATTTTAATCTCTGGAGACCAGTGGCGTAACGTAAATTTTCCAATTTGGAAACGCTCACCTTGTTCTAAGAAATGACTAACTTCGGGGGATCCAGAACGAGCGTTTACAAGGTGGTGTCCGAAGTGTTCACCGATTTGTAGCCTTAAAGACATTATGTGACCAAACAGTGAAACTATAAATAAATAACACCTATTAAACCATAAAACGTTTTATTTATGTCCTGATGTAAATTTATTAAGTCTTGTAGTAATTATTGTCCTCTTGTAGTAAGTCTTGTCCTCTGAAGATGATTGCTTTACATTCGAAATGTACATCAGGACATAGATAAAACGTCTGTGTTGTTTAAGAGGTTTTATTTATTTATAATTGAAAATCACACCACAGTTCGTCCAAGTTATTTTTCAGTGCAATGGTTATATTCACTTAGGTACTAGTAATAATAATAATAATGATAATAATAATTTTGGTTTTAAGTTACGTAAAGATGTCGGTACAACAGATCCATCAGGGCCTGGTGATTTGAAAAATAAACATGCAATAACTTCCCCGTGTATTTAAATGAAAGATTTGTTCCAGAAGGCATTAAAATTGTTGTAGTATATTGTAACACACTTTTCATGAATTTTTACGTAAGTATAATTCATTTGACAGGTATTTAAAGTAGTTAAAACCCATTCAGCCTGTGTTGAGTTATGACTCGGGAAAAACAAGGGTTGCCTATTAATATATAGGATTCTTGGATAAACCAGAGTGGGGACGCCGTTCCACTACACTAGTGTTGGAGACAATCATAGCTTGTGTGTTTAGGGTTGCTAAACTGTAGAAGATTAGTTCTCTCAGAGAGAAGTGTCTACTTTTCCTAATAATAGCACGCTTGAGTCAGATAGCTAGAAAGTTGAATGTGTTAAAGTAGGGGTTATATTTGTATTCTTGTTGCGGATGTGTTATGTGCCAAGACTCTCAGGATGAGCAAGTGTGGTGGACAACAAATGCCACCATTTCTAAATAGGCGCGTCGGGAAATAATAGATTTATTAAAAACAACAGATGTGCAAAGGCGAAATGAGGAATAGCATAAGAAGTTACACGTTTGGAATTGTAAGATCGCCGGAAACGGAAAATAAAATTAACACCGAGAGAGACGAAGGAAGTACGACCAAGGAAAAGGGAAACCTCGCATTGCGATAGAAATAGTTGAACATGATGACAAATCGCTTTGCACAGAAATATCGTGGTTAAAGTCTACCAATCGCGTTGAGTCAGGTCAGGCCTGGCATAGGCTAGTGCTGACGGCCGCATAGAGTTACATTACACGCAAAGGTTTCTTATTTCCTTTAAATAAATAAATACTCGCTCGTATGTTTATTGTGGGAATAGCTGAGAGGAGGGGTAAGCAGCCACTGCACTCGCGGTATGTGACCTACTTAGCCAGTTTCTCACGCACTAATGAGTTAATGATGCTAACGACGATTGTCAGATAGAAACATAACAGACGGACCATCTTGCCGTATAGTATCCGTCTAAGTCTGTTTTTATAATCAGATACGTATCTAATTAAAATAGTTATTTGATTTAAATTAAAAATCCATCTTCATTGTCTTTATTTAAATAACCTAAAAACTCAGTTTATTCCCATGTAACACTATAAACATATTATCATAAAACATTATGTTTCAAAGCTATAACTAAATAATTTTGAAACCTAATTTTAAAGCCATATAACAATTGTAAATTGTTGATTATTTGAACAATGATCAAGCAATATGATTAGAGCGATATACGCATCGGAAATTTGTATGAATAAATATTATCAATTTTAGCAACATAATCCACGCATGAAGCGAAATCGATTATAATGTATATAGAAATTAAAACTCATACCACTAAAAATGAAGAAATAAAATTAACAAAAAAACAGTACCTACTACATAAAAAGAACCCGAATATATAATTTTTACTTACTAAAAAGTAATAAATAATTTTCCAAAAACGAAAGCATAATTTATTATAAGCTTATTACCCACAAACTTTTGAAGTCGGCGCCGCAATCATGCCTGTTTGCTAATCCATCAAATCTATTCCAAACATTTCCTAAACAATCAGCTTTTTGACTGCTTGATTTCCCATGAATAATTATAGCGAACCATAGAGTCTTCTCACGAAACAAAAATTTCATTTGTTCGATATTATGAGAGTATCTTTGAATGATTTACGTGCAATGTGATTACTGTAGATGCTTATATAAATATAAGAGATAATATCTCGTTAAAACTTTTGTATAATAAATTTAATAAATGTCTTATATCCATAAAATATGTGTATGAAAGAAATGATTGAATAGCCTGTGTCTATATCATAATTTGTTAATCTATATGCCAAGGAGTGCCAACATCCTGTGAAATCACTTTATTTATCACGTTCAGTATGTTAAACATGAGTATGTAATTCAGCGCCGATTTCCAAACTTTTGTTTGTAATAAGCTTATAATAAATTATGCTTTCGTTATTGGAAAGTTATTCTTTACTTTTTAGTAAGTAAAAATTATGGCTTTGGGAGAATATGCCATCTCGAGGAGGCTATGGGAGAATATGAGTTCTCTAGAAGGCCTTGGGAGAATATGCAACCTCTAGAAGGCTTTTGGAGAATATGCCATCTCTAGAAGGCCTTGGGAGAACATGCCATCTCTAGAAGGCTTTGGGAGAATATGCCATCTCTAGAAGGCTTTGGGAGGATATGTCATCTATAGAAGGTTTTGAGAGAATATGCTTTCTCTAGAATATCCCTCCAGCGATTTCCTAGGAGTAGGTGACAACTATTTATTGAATGTAAGCTAGGCTTGACAGGTTATTATTTGGCATCCTCGTATAGGAATACGAATTTAAACGGATTTAATAAATTTTAAGAAATTGTTAAAACCAAAATTGTACAATTTAAAATAAAATGGAGATAATATTTTGGGCAGCTGTTTCCATTATTTCTTCAAAACATTTCCCGAGGCGATTTCACCCAGCTCAGTGACCTTCGAGGAAGGTTAGGTGTGGTCTAACAACACAGACGGCCTATCAGTGTAACGGGAAGCGTTCTGGTACGGGGAACACCTTTATTTTCCTCCCAATCACTCGATGCAAACGTTTAGGCTTCTCAGTCCCGTTTATACTTTGGGTGTGACAAGTTCAATCACTGTCTTAAGTACAGTCTCAGTATTTTCGTGGGCAGTTTGTAATTAGTACGAGTGATAGCGTGGTTTAATAGTTGTATTAATTGTAATAAACTTTTAATATGAAATATTTCTATTACTATTGTTTTTTTTGTTATTGTCATTGGGGTTATTCTTGTTATTATTATTATTATTATTGTTGCTGGTGTATTGTTGATAATTTGATGATTGTTATTTTGTTATTAATATTGTTGTTGTTTTTGTTAATATAGTTGTTGTATTGTAATTATATTGTTATTGTTATTACTTTATTATTATTATGTTTGTTACTATTATTGTTTTTGTTCTTGTCGTTACAATTTTTACTATTGTTATTGTTGCTATTATTGTTGTTGTTGTTTTTATTATAATTATTATTATATATCGAAATCTTGTCGCTGTTCATGACGAGCTGGTTATTAATTACTTATTACACTTTTGCTATTACTTGCGACCAGACTTTTTGTTAACTAAAGGTTGTTAAATTGTTAACTTACACTTGGAGGAAACAATTTCGTCTTACGACTTCTTCAATCTCCTGAGGTAATGAGTAATTATTATTATTGTTCTTGTTGTTCCTGTTGTTTTTATTATTGTTGTTATTTGAATATTGTTGTTGTTTCAATTATTATCAATATTATTACTAATATCATGATTATGTAACATGACGCCGTGAGTCAGATAAGCCCTTATCTCTACATATATAAAAATGAATGTATGTATGTCTGAGCCTTATGCGTTTCTAAACCACTGATCCGATCGCCATGGAACTTTGGGAAATTGTTGAGTACATTCCTGGGAAGGTTTATAGTATAATAAGTCTCAAGGGCGTAGCAAGGGGGGCACGTGACCTCCCCCCAAACCAATTAATTTTAGCAGAAAAATATAAACCTACAAAACGGTGCTAGGTTTTAAGCAAAACAGCGACGATGTAACAATATTTTTCAACATGTATTTTTTAGGTACCAAAATAGCATAAAATATGATTTTCTATCTTATCCTAAATCATTTTATTGAACTCATTCCAAATTTTGGTTGCTAAGCAACACTAAACCAATTAAAAATAATTGGACTTCACTTTGAAAATCCATGCTTCTCACATTAACAGCTGTATGTAGCTTGCTCACGCGTTGGAAAACCTTCCGATTTATTTGTGTACGCACCAGAGAGAAAAGCCAAATATATTGTATATCCAAGTGCACTTTAGTAAATACCATTCAATCAAGAACTTTTATCGATCGACTACTATGAGTTCAGCTATTATTTTAATAAAATACTAAATTAAGTTCAGCTAATGTTAACACGCCATTTACTTACTTTTAGGCGGTATGAAGTTCACCGGGTCAGCTGGTATAATATAAAACAGTGAACAGGTATGGTGAAAGCTGTTCTACTGGGGTTACTGTAAAGATACAGAAACACCTTTTCGTTCAATTGGAGACAAAATAGGGAAATAGTATTTGGATTCGATAAGTCAGTTACGTTGTATTCCGCAGAACTAAACGGTTCTTGGTTCTATTTTGTTGGTAAAATATTTTCAAGTCCAAGCCTGTAAGGTTTAGTTCCTAATACATCTCGTGGACTGTGATTACTTTATGGTAATGTCTATTGTATTCTCCCGTTCCATTAATTAACACGACTTCCTCAGCATGCATAGCTAACCTAACCTTTCCCACACTTGTTCCCACTCACACTCTATCGGTTACTCACTTTTATTATATCTCGCTTATGTTTGTTCTGGTTTGCTGTTTATCTTATCACTGACTCATACGTACGCTATCTGTCTGGATATTCTTAAGGAGTAAAGTCAAAAAACGTCCGCCTTTGTGCGTCTATCTGAACTACTGCAAGGGATGTAGGTTTTAAAGGACTACTTTGAACACATTATTGTGGGTGTAACAAAGAACGTGAGGGAGCATCGGGAAGTAAACCTCCCAGAAAGCCTCTAAGGTTTCTTTTTAATCTTATATCAGTTAAAAGATGACTTTGTATTGTCCAGTTTTGTAACAAATTCATACAATTTTAAAATTATCCTAAGAAGATTCAATTAAAGCGTTCTTTATAATAAAGTTTTCTTGTAAAGCGAATTGTCAGTAAACTTAGTGTTGTAATAAAATCTGTTTACGTTGTCTGCAAATATACGTTAACTTTGTTTGGTAAAGTTATTTGGGAAGTAAAACTTAAAAGAGATGGGCCTAAATTAGCTTTTATTCATGAGAAAATCGCCCTATCAGTAAATGTAGTGGTCTATCGTGGATTCGATATTTCTTTATAGAGTTGGAGTTAATGGAAATGAAGGTTTAGAATTTTCTAACACCTTGTTATATCTTGCAAACTTTAAATTTTATTTACTAAATAAATAAGCAACCACCGTATACAAGGACTTTATTTTAATCTCCCCTGTACTTTTTGAATTTGACATGTATTTAAAATCAGAACAAATTTACTTACTTACTTGCCAACGCCCACCCTTGACGGGTTAGCCATTTGGAAGAGCGCTGACCAGTAGAGGCCGGAGATCTTCCTGTGGTCGTCTTCTAAGTCCATAAAGCTGGCTGCTAGGGCGGACACTGGGGTAGGTAGGCTGCGTCTATCCTGGGGTGTTGGTAGAATAAATTGACTTACTTACTTGCCAACGCATACCCTTGGCGGGTTAGCCATTTGGCGACGCGCTGACCAGTAGAGGCCGGAGATCTGCCTGTGGTTGTCTTCTAAGTCCATAAAGCTGGCTGCTAGGGCGGACACTGGGGTAGGTAGGATGCGTCTATCCTGGGGTGTTGGTAGAATAAATTGACTTACTTACTTGCCAACGCCCACCCTTGGCGGGTTAGCCATTTGGCGGCGCGCTGACCAGTAGAGGCCGGAGATATGTAGAGGTCGTCTTCTTCGTCCACAGAGCTGGCTGCTAGGGCGGACACTGGGGTTGGTAGGCTGCGTCTACCATGGGGTGTAAGCAGAAAAGTTTAGTTAAGTCATTTTGTCAAATGTTGTTTTGTTTAGAGCTTATTTAGAGTGGCATAAAATAATATTTAATTTTTGAAATTTTTTAAAAAAATCTAAATTAGATCTAGCCTTTTCTGAATATCCAGGTCCCTTATCCAGGTTCCTAAGCAGGAATTACTTGCTTCGGTAATGGGTGGGATTTTATAAAACCAAATAATACGCAGAACAAATTAAATTTTATTATTTATTTTTTATTGGTGAAGCTATTCTTGGTATTTCATTAAAAAATATCAATTAAATATTTAAATAAAAAAATATTAAGTAACATTTCTTGTAACATTTTTTAAAATTCGAAAAATTAATAAAAACATTTTTGTTGTTTAATAGGAGTTATGAATAAATCTATGGAAACATTCACAAAGTTCATTCTCCGGTACAAACAATGAACTGTCTGCTCACATGGGGGTTTCCCGCTCCTACGAAAGAGTAACAGTGGTAAAATAAGATAGAACAGCTCTACAGAACATGTTAGGCCTGTGTTGAGTTTAGCTAGGCAATGTTATCGGTACATAATGTGGCAGCCCCAGTGGCTCAGCCAGTATTGAGCATAAAAGGTGTTTGGAAAGTAACTTAGATAATAATGATAGCAGTGGAGAAGAAGAACTTCAACGATTGTGACAGCCCCAGTGGCTCAGCCAGTATTGAGCGTAAAAGATATTTGGAAAGTATCTTAGATAATAATGATAGCAGTGGAGAAGAAGAACTTCAACGATTGTGACAGCCCCAGTGGCTCAGCCAGTATTGAGCGTAAAAGATATTTGGAAAGTATCTTAGATAATAATGATAACAGTGGAGAAGAAGAACTTCAACGATTGTGACAGCCCCAGTGGCTCAACCAGTATTGAGCATAAAAGATATTTGGAAAGTATCTTAGATAATAATGATAGCAGTGGAGAAGAAGAACTTCAACGATTGTGACAGCCCCAGTGGCTCAGCCAGTATTGAGCATAAAAGATATTTGGAAAGTATCTTAGATAATAATGATAGCAGTGGAGAAGAAGAACTTCAACGATTGTGACAGCCCCAGTGGCTCAGCCAGTATTGAGCGTAAAAGATATTTGGAAAGTATCTTAGATAATAATGATAACAGTGGAGAAGAAGAACTTCAACGATTGTGACAGCCCCAGTGGCTCAGCCAGTATTGAGCGTAAAAGATATTTGGAAAGTATCTTAGATAATAATGATAACAGTGGAGAAGAAGAACTTCAACGATTGTGACAGCCCCAGTGGCTCAGCCAGTATTGAGCGTAAAAGATATTTGGAAAGTATCTTAGATAATAATGATAATAGTGGAGAAGAAGAACTTCAACGATTGTGACAGCCCCAGTGGCTCAGCCAGTATTGAGCGTAAAAGATATTTGGAAAGTATCTTAGATAATAATGATAACAGTGGAGAAGAAGAACTTCAACGATTGTGACAGCCCCAGTGGCTCAGCCAGTATTGAGCGTAAAAGATATTTGGAAAGTATCTTAGATAATAATGATAACAGTGGAGAAGAAGAACTTCAACGATTGTGACAGCCCCAGTGGCTCAGCCAGTATTGAGCGTAAAAGATATTTGGAAAGTATCTTAGATAATAATGATAACAGTGGAGAAGAAGAACTTCAACGATTGTGACAGCCCCAGTGGCTCAGCCAGTATTGAGCGTAAAAGATATTTGGAAAGTATCTTAGATAATAATGATAACAGTGGAGAAGAAGAACTTCAACGATTGTGACAGCCCCAGTGGCTCAGCCAGTATTGAGCGTAAAAGATATTTGGAAAGTATCTTAGATAATAATGATAACAGTGGAGAAGAAGAACTTCAACGATTGTGACAGCCCCAGTGGCTCAGCCAGTATTGAGCGTAAAAGATATTTGGAAAGTATCTTAGATAATAATGATAACAGTGGAGAAGAAGAACTTCAACGATTGTGACAGCCCCAGTGGCTCAGCCAGTATTGAGCGTAAAAGATATTTGGAAAGTATCTTAGATAATAATGATAATAGTGGAGAAGAAGAACTTCAACGATTGTGACAGCCCCAGTGGCTCAACCAGTATTGAGCGTAAAAGATATTTGGAAAGTATCTTAGATAATAATGATAACAGTGGAGAAGAAGAACTTCAACGATTGTGACAGCCCCAGTGGCTCAGCCAGTATTGAGCGTAAAAGATATTTGGAAAGTATCTTAGATAATAATGATAACAGTGGAGAAGAAGAACTTCAACGATTGTGACAGCCCCAGTGGCTCAGCCAGTATTGAGCGTAAAAGATATTTGGAAAGTATCTTAGATAATAATGATAACAGTGGAGAAGAAGAACTTCAACGATTGTGACAGCCCCAGTGGCTCAGCCAGTATTGAGCGTAAAAGATATTTGGAAAGTATCTTAGATAATAATGATAACAGTGGAGAAGAAGAACTTCAACGATTGTGACAGCCCCAGTGGCTCAACCAGTATTGAGCGTAAAAGATATTTGGAAAGTATCTTAGATAATAATGATAGCAGTGGAGAAGAAGGACTTCAACGATTAAGAAAAACGTAGAATGATTTAAGAAGAGTTCTGAAATTGTACTACAGTGAATAATAAGACGGATTTGTAGAGTAATGTACAGGGTGTACCCATCCTCTGGTTCCGATGTTATTGTTATATCGAATAGCCTAAGTATAGGTTGTATATGGTGGAAGCTAGACAGTGTCTTGGTCACTGGAAACACGCATCCATCTACATTGCTTCATCGCTTTCTTGGTTCCCATTTACTCATGTTCTGTTTAAACCCTGCCAAAGTTCCTTACTAAAGACGATTGGTCAAGGAAATACTATATTATAAAGCTGCGTTACGTGGTTGCTGACACGAACAAACTATTTCCATTATAGAATACTTTTACAACTTTCTAACATGATTTTAAAATTGTCTTTTCTTTTGCAGGTTCTTGGTCAAACTATCAGGCTTCAGTGAAGAGAGAACAACTATCGCTTAAAGGTATTGTCAAAAAATTAAGCATTTTTCAATTTCTTCTATTTCTTCACTCTCTCTCTCTCTCTCTCTCTCTCTCTCTCTATATATATATATATATATATATATATATATATATATATATATATATATATATACAAAACAAGAATCTTACTTTGTATTTATGCGAGTTAACTTTCAAAGATTGGTAGTATCTCCATCATCTAGCATCACTGACCGGGGAGGGTTGTAGTAGAATGAACTATTGCAGTCTATTACAACCCCCGGTCAGTGATGCTTGATGATGGAGATACTACCAACCATTGAAAGTTAACTCGCATAAATACTAAGTATGATTCTTCTTTAAGTAAATATAGCGAAAGATACATACGTGAGATATACATACGTATATATATATATATATATATATATATATATATATATATATATATATATATATATTGTTCAAAATTGTAAACATACGTTTTATTGATCCACTCAGGTTGAAATACATTTTTTTAAACTTGTAGTGGCCATGACACTTGATTTTAATACAGTTTTTTAAAATGTTAATTCATTAATTAAATTTAATTAATTATTTTAGTTTTATACTGAAGAAGAAATTTTTACAAAAGGGGCAAGGTATGCAATTTAGTTATTTATACCCAAGTGGCTTTAAATTAGGTATAACATGATTTCATGAAACAGCTGATTTTATGTTATAGATTATGTGCTAGAACAGTTGTTTTATGTTACTTTATTTATATCAATTATAGACCATTATTATTTAATAGAAAGTAACTAAAATAATTTTTTTTTGACCTAAATAAGAACCAACTCTTTTTATAAATTGTTTATATTACTAGTTCTTCACTAATTACTTGAAATAATTTACTGTGATTTAATATTATTAAATAATACAGCCTTTAGCCGCAAATATTGTTATTCTAGTCTTATGTACATTTCGGTTAAAAAGTAACCATCCTCAGAGTCACGACTATTCATACTGAGTATGTATTGTTTGTCATGGTCTCTAAGGATGGTTACTTTTTAACGAAATGTACATAAGACTAGAATAAAATCTTTGTGGTTAGAAATTTTGTGTATTATTTATTACTAGTTCTTATTTTAAATAAAGAAATATTTGTTTTCAACATTTAAACTGTACCTAAATTGACTGCATATTTCTGCACAACTTCACGTTTTTTTTTCAAAGACTTTTCCTTTTCTCGGACACAGTAAGCCATCTAGCAGGAAAGTAAAAGCAAAGGGAGTATTGGAAGCCGACTTCCGGTTTTATCTTATCGGTCGGTCGATAAAAAGCTTGCTTCCGTTTTGAAAGCCTCTCGTTATGTTACTGTCTTTAATTATGTATTCTGCTATTTAAATATTTTGTCGCCAGCTTAGATTTACGACTAACAGGATGAGAACTTTGGCCTTTGTAACGTAACGTAACTGGTGAAACTGAACAGTGACAAAGTGTAACCGGTTATTCATTTAAAGAGTTACGAGCTGTAGTTATTCGATGAGGTTTATGAGAACTTTGTCTTCTCAAAAGTAAATTAAGATTCTGTTTAAAATTGTCTCGACATATTAACATTTCTGTATGATTTATATCCCAGAGGAACACATATGGCAATGGCGTATATATATATATATATTTGATAATTTTCATTACAAAATAACTATTGAATTAAAAGAAAATCTAAAATCATAAAATATACTAATATTTGAGATAAATATTTTTAATAATTATATTAATATAGCTAGTGTAAGAATTATCATTTTTTGTTTTAAAACATCTAGTGTAATTTTTGTAAAAAAATAAAATAATTCAAAATTGTTTGTGTTCGAATCTTGTGTGTGATAAATTATACGTATTATTTACTACACTTATGTGTATATAATTAATAAAATGTGATTTCTTGTGTGTATAATAAGAAAATACAAATACAAGAATAAGAGTATTTTTTTTATTATTCAATTCAAAGCTTTTCGATGGCAAACATGAATAATCTGATCATTGAATAATTGATTACTCGTGATGATGTTGGTACTGTTTGCCAACGAAAAGCTTTAAAAATTATAATACAATAAAATATTCTTGTATTTGAATTTTTTATTATTTTTTTATTATGTGTATGCATTTTTGAAATAGTATTAGGTAAAATGAGGTAAAAGAAGTAAAAAGTGAAATTAAGGCGTTTTTTGTGCTTTTGGTAAGAGTAGAGTTGGACCTCCACGTGAAGCAAATCCTATATAGCCTACGTCACTGACCTGGGGAGGGATTGAATTTCATCGTTTCTGTAATTTTTCTGTACAATTTTGGTATAAATAAAATAAAGTAAATTTAACGCAACTCAAGTAAATTGTGTTTATAAATTGACGCTAGCATAAGAGTAAATTCAGCCTTTCGATCGACCTAAAGAGACACTGCGTAATATAGGTTTTATGTTGGGTGATGCCAGGCAGCCTGTCATGGCGCTGAGACTCTCTGTGCTTGCACCGGTACAAAGAAGGGGGTCTTTGTTTGACTAAACCTTAGCGCTGCAGGCTATTACCACAAGGAGGTGCGAAGAGGTACTATTCCAACTTCTGGTCAGAACAGAGATTGTTTTACAATGTCTCCCTGGACACAGTGGCGGTGCTGACAAGCTCGCTAGAGCTGTTGTGACCTTCCGCAAGGGATCTCCTTTAAGTTATCCGGCTTCATGTAGCTTTATAAAACATACCATCGCCCAAATGGTGGAGGCAGCCTGGGGAGCAGCAAAGGAGCTGATCCCATCATCAGTGGGCTGTGAAGAGATGTCGCGGTTGCTATCTTTAGGATGGCGACAAGCCATGAATGCACCTTGAGGACTCCTCTCTGCCTGACCTCTCTGCCTAGAAGATGAAGCTATTGCTGAACATTTGGTCGTCTCCATCGTTCTAAATCAGTTCAATAATGAGGAAATCTTGCGGGACGGGCCAGACGTTACTGGGCTGCACGGCGTTCTATGTTAGAGTTGTAACGGACGGTGGTTGGCTGAGTAAGTAAGCATTTTGATTGGGGCTGCACAGTGGTTGTTGAATATTTACTAATAGAACTTTAGTTTCAATAGGCTCCTTACTGTGGTGCCGTATCAACATGGGGGAGCCTTTTGGAAAAACATTATTACCCAACCAAAAGTCGCCGAAGTTAAGATTTCACTACCTGGTCCAAACAATCCGATGAGGTATGGAAGGTTATAGGCCACTGCCTAGGCGGAACGTTAGGTAGGCCTACTGGTTCCGAGAAGTTTTGGAAAAGCTGGGTAGACGTAGTGATTGGTTAAAGGCCAGGGACGAAATGGTTACCAGTCCAGGCCTTACTCCAGGCTCTTCTGGCTCTTAGAGACTGAAAACACTGCTCGTGTTACCTAGTTCCCCCTTATCGGGGGGTCTTACAAATAACTGCAGATCCCACCCCCCAATATTTCCATCTAACTTTGTGTTACTGTGGGCGAAGTGATGCTGTACCTAGGTGGCTTCGTAGTCACTCTTAATCTTTCCTTTTTCGCGCCTTATCACAACACTGTAACACTACTCGCTGTACCGTGTAGACAGAAGGCGAAACAAGTGTTTTGATCGAAATTTAAACTTTATAAAAACAGGTTCAAGTGTTTTCATTTAGCCTATATAAGTACGATGTTATGCATAACGAAATAGCTCCACTAATAGTGTGTTATCACTTAGCGACACTTAAATTCATATGGTTAGACTATCAGATCTTGGTTCGATGTCAGTTGTTACTTGTAAAACTATGTTCCTATCATCCATTAGTCTTGCCGAATTTTAAATTATACCTTATTATTATGCCAATGCACTAAGAACAACATTAAAACAAAGAGCAAGAAACAATACACAGTACAATACAAATAAAAGAGGTACACAAAACTTACACGTTTATCATTTATTAACTCAAACGCGATTTCAAAACGCGAAAGTCATCATCATCCTCATCAGTAAGTGTCACTAGTACAAACTCAAATTTACAACTTAAGGTATAATTATTATTACTATTTTGCTAACTAAAAGTTGTTAAATTGTTAGTTTACACTTGGAGGAAACGTTTTCGTCTTACGACTTCTTCAGCCTCGTATTTTTTCCGCTAGGAATGCTGCAGTTGTGCTTCCAACTGTGTACCAACTTGTTTAACAGCAACAAGATTTCGATATAAGTTATAAGTTAGAGTTTGTAGTAGCAATACCACTGATGGTAACTTTGTCATTGAAACGCGTCCGAGTTAATAAATGATTAATTTCTGAGTTTTGTGTACGTCTTTTATTTGTATTGACATAACCTCACAGGCTAAGATCAAAGAATGGTTAAATACACAATACATTATATCCGCGAGCGCGCGCGGAAATACAATGATCGAACTGTACGCACTTGTTATTTGTTTCATGTGG